>CM021103.1:154968378-155302237 GCA_007115665.2 Sequoiadendron giganteum
AGTGTGGATTTTAGGAACTTAAACCAATCATCCCTCAAGGATGATTATCCCTTGCCAATCATGGAACATACCTTACAGACAGTCATCGGTTGGGAAATGTTATCATTACTTGACGGTTTTTCTGGGTACAATAAGGTTGTAGTAGCAGAAGATCAATTCAAGACGGAATTCACTACCTCGTGGGGTAAATTTTCCTATGAAAGGATGCCCTTTGGCCTTATCAACGTCGGTGCTACATTTCAGAGAGCCATGAATTTGGCATTTGGGGATTTGAAGAGCAAATTAACTATTGTCTACCTTGACGACCTCATTGCTTTTTCAAAGAAGTGGGGAGATCTTTTTTCACACTTAGTGAAAGTGTTTGAAAGATGTAGGTATCATAAGATTTCCTTGAATCCTAAAAAGTCCATATTTGCGGTGACAAAGGGTAAGTTGCTTGGCCACATCATCTCCAAGGAAGGAACTCTGATTGACACTAGTCGATTTGATTCCATCAGAAACCTATCTCTTCCAACAAGAAAAAATGGGGTACACTCCTTTGGTAAAGTGAATTTCATACGAAGGTCTATGCTAGACTTCTTAGAGTTGACAAAATATATATCTGCTATAATGAAGAAAATGTCCGCCTTCAAGTGAACAGATGAAGGCAAGAAAGTCTTCGTCAAGATAAAAGATGCCATCAACCAAGAATGAGTGTTGGTTCATCTTGAATTTGATAAGGAGTTTATCCTTTATTGTTACACATCAAAATACACTATGTCTGCCATACTGACACAAAAATTGAATGAAGAAACTGAGTCTCCAATTGCTTTCATGAGCAACAATTTCAAGGACAGTGAGTCTCAATATTCTCAGATTGAGAAGAACACATATGTAGTTGTTAGAGCTGTGAAGAATTTTAGATTTTACATCTTGAACTCTCACCTAACAGTATATGTCACTGATCCAATAGTTAAAAGTGCTTTAACTCAACATGAGATGGGCACAAAGAGAGGTCTCTAGATTGCAAAAGTTCAAGAGTATGACTTGGAGATCAAGCCAACTAAACTCATTCATGGGAGAGGTCTTTGTCAGTTGATAGCAGAGGATGGTGATCAAAAGCACCAAGTTGCAGCTAAGGTTTTTCTCTTGTTTTGCAAATCTTAACTACAACTAACTTAATGCTTAATCTATCCTATTTTCTCAAGAGAAACAGAGCATGGAGTAGGGAATGTTAAGATGATAAAATTTATAATAGGATTACAAAGGAGGAGGAACCCTTATCCGAGGCGTAGGCTGATATGAAGGTTATTGGTAACAACATCAAATGATAAACTTTATTACTAAATTCCCAAGGAGGAGGAATCCCTATCCGAGGTGTAGATATGCAACAAGCTTATTGGAAACAACACTTAAATAGTAATCCTTATTTCTAAATTCCCAAGGAGGAGGAACCCCTATCCAAGGTGTAGATATGAAAGAAAAACTATTAATCACAACATTAAACAATAAACTCTACTTCTAAATTCCCAAGGAGGAGGAACCCCTATCTGAGGTGTAGATATGAAACAAAGTTTATTAATCACAACAAGAATAATAATTGGGACAACAAATTGCAAAACAAGACATGCATACAATGAACGATCAAACCAACTATTATATTTAACTAAGTGCACAGATACTAAATAGCGATACTACAGGCAAGTTGGGCATAGCATGTTCACTATCATGAGCAAAAGTTAATTACAAATGAGCAAAGGTGCTCTTATTTATAGAACTTCAAGGAGTAGGGAACCCTAAAATCTCCTTGAATTTACACTCAGTCTTGCAAGCATGCAAGATTTTATTCTCTAAGTCTAACTGTATGCAACCTAGTAGTTAACTGGAAAAACAACATCAATTAACTGAACTATACAAAATAAATGGACGTGCAAGTCCTTATTGAAATGAAAGTCAACTAATAACTAACATCAGTTAACTAGATCCTAACTGAAAGTCCAACCTCCACAAAAGATATCCTCAAGATAGACATGCAATGATATGTAGAACAACGAGTTAAACTTGGAAAGAAGCATCAAGTTAACTGTTGTGTCTGATGTATATCCTGAACACTGTAAGATCTAACTGCCAGTCTACTCCAAGCCATCATGGGCTATCATTTCCTCCATGAATTCACTAACAGTCTCATCTTCTGGCACTCTGACGCTATCCACGATGATGAATTGTTTGCTCAACTCCTTCTCTACATCCTTGATCACCTTTTTATGCTCTTTGATCTCTTCAGCTAACTTGTCAAACTTTGTTGACATTAGTGAGAAGTGATTCAACCTCGATGCCATAGGATCACTATCAAGATCATCACGAACCAGATTCTGGAACTTAGTTCGTACAACCTTGAGCTCAACATAGGTGCCATCCTCATGAATATAACGACACGAGATCTGAGAGACAAATCCACTCACAAGTTGGATAGCAGCAGCAACATCTTCCTTGATCGCAACCACCTTTGTCGAGATTCTCTCAAATGTTTCCACCTTGAAGAGGTGTTGTTCTCTCCAAGTGAAAAATATTTCTTTTATCTTCATCTGCTACAATGGTGTTGTATGCAACTGCCAACTGAGAGATGACAATCAAATCCTTCGGTTTTCCCTCTGCCATAATCAACTCAAGCCGTTGGATTCCTTGACGAAGATCATGCACATCATACCTCAACTGATATAACTCTGTGAGAAGGTATTTGCCTGCAATAATGAAACCCTTGATCCAGTTCTCCAAGAGCTTTCCACAATTGACTAACCAACCAAGTTTTTGTTGATTTGCAGGTGTCTCTCGAAGTTGTGGGAGCATAGGTGCCTTGCTTTTGGTTCCATGGAGAAGATCCGATATGTACTACCAGAGCTGTTTGATCTCAGCCTTGAGGGCTGCCTTAGCTTCTCTATCCTTCATGACATGCTCTTTAAGATTACTTGTAGCAATCTTGAAAAGGCTCACGTCCACATGTCGGGTGCTCTTGCTGAGATTCGCTTTGACGAAGGTGAAATCACCAACTTCAACTTCATCCAGACTCTTGCCTTTCGATGGTGTAGCAACTTGAACAATGATCTCTACTTCAGGAGTCTTCTCAATATGCACCTGCTTTTTGACCTTCTTGTTTGACTTGTCTTGATAATGACTACCAAACTCAGAGAGATCAAGCTGATATGAAGGCTTTCGCGTCCTTCCCAAAGTCCTCTCATCTCGAATGATCAATGTTATCATCTCGAAGAGAAACTATTGTTGTTGTGTCAACCACTAGTGGATCAGCCGGTACTGAGGTCTCATGAATTGACGATTTTGACTCTGAGTCAATATCAATGGGACATGACCATCGAGAAGATGGCAGACCAGGAGATAAAGAACTAGCTTCAGCTTGCACCATTGGCTCTATTGGAACTTTCAACGCCTTCTTTGATTGATTTGTGCTCCTTCCCTTTATTTTTCCACTAACCCCAACACCTTCAAGAGGTTTCATGATAACCTTAACTTGAGGTTTTGACCTTGATGTAGAAGGCAGTGAAGAAAACACCTTTGGCAGCTTTGTAACCGGAACTCCCTTTCACTTCCTCTTGCTATCCAAGAAGTACATGCTCATTTTGATAACTCCTTTTGACTGGTCTTTGATTGAAGTACTCTCCTTGGCATACCAATCCAGCTATCAAAGTGGTTGGTGAGCAGCTTGGTCCTTAATAAATGTGCTAAGTAGCACCTCTCCATCATCATTTGACCAACCCTCAGTGTCTTTTGATAGGAAATCAACAAGTTGTAGAAGAGTAAGTCTGCAGTAGTGATGTCAGCACACTTCAAAATCATATTCACAATTGACCCAAAAGTCCTCAAGTGTCGGCCTGTGTGACTGACTTCGCTCTAACCAAGCTGCATAATGACCCAAAGGATCATAGGAATGCTTCTCAATGAGGTGTTTGAGATGGAATTTTGACAACACATTGGTCATCAACTTGCAATCAATTGTTGTCCTGCACTTATACATGCCTAATCCAAAAGGAAAGGTGAATGCTTTCTTGTGCCGATTGTGAAGAAAAGTATGAACCTCGTGAGCCTGTCTTAGGAGCTCCATGAATAGGACCTTATCTAAAGGATACCTCGGTAGCATCAAAGGTTCTCTGATGTAACCATACACTCAAATATATGTGAAAGTGGTAAACTAGATAAACCAATCCGCCCAATAGTCCATTGTTGATTTTGCCTCTGCCAAGATTCTAATGTGCATCTCATTATCTAGGTCTCTGACTATCTTCATTAGGAAGTGATCATTCACCTATTTGAAATCCTGTTCAGCCTTTGAGAACTCCAATTGTGGGAAGTACTCGTACAAATGTTGAATGCCAAGAGTTCCAATGGTCTTCAAAGTTCTAAAATTGCCTTGGAATGCAATTAAGTAGACCAAATAAGAAACCATGTGAAACTCGTGGATTTTGAGGAATCCTGTGATTTGCTGGTGAAGACACTCGTTGATCAACATAGCCTAGTCAAAGTGTTCCTTATTGTCGATAATCCGGGAAATGACATAGAACATCCACGGTCAAAAATGATGAGCCTCTTCTTGACGTGTAACTTGGTTGAGCAAAGTAATTAGGATAGCAATCTCATCCTTGAACTCTCCACATCCAACCTTCTTTGGCATGTTGGTCTTCTGTTCTTTTAACCACCTATGAGCAACCTTTCTCTGAGATCTTTCCTTGTCTACCTGCCATATCTTGTCACATTCCTCAATACTTATGACGAAATTGTCTGAACGAGATGGAATGGCAAAACACTTCTCGACGTCTCTTGGCTTCAAGCTGCAAATGACTCTCCCATCTACTAATCGAATTTGTCTTCTGGATGAGTCAAAATGCCTTATGCATACAATAACGAACTCAAGATCAGCAACTGTGATAGGAATAGATGTCGTTGCTAGCCATCCGGATCACTCGAGATTCTTGACTATCGAGTTGTCAATGCCTTCCAACGTGCTCAATTTGACCAGTAGATAGATGTGACCCAAGTCTATGTTTTCAAAAAGTTATGAACTAAGACCAATTTGGCCTTGTATTCTATTAGGTTGAATTGCATTTTGAAAATTTGGACTTTTGACTATAAAGTCGGATATCTTTGGGTAAACTTTAGAAAAAGCTAAAAATGGCTCTGGATGAGGCTAAAAATAGCTAATTGGGGGAAATTTTCTAAAACGTGGGTTTTGTAGAAAATTAAATTCTAAGACAACCCAATTTGTCAGAAACTCAAAAAAATGAGTTTTACCAAGGCATACAAAGGCTTTTCAGTTGAGAGCTTCAGTGGCCATATGGGGGTTCCCGGGAAAAAAAATCGCAAGAAAAACTGGCATATGGGGTATTGTAGGTGTTGATGGGCTAAGAAGACCCAGAATCTTTGTTTTTCAAAACTTTGAGTTTTAGGCCCGCATGCAAAAGAATCTTCAGAAAAAAGCATAGTGCTTCAAAAATGGAAGCAACAAGGCAATTTTCACGAAAATTGTGGAACATGGGTTTTGCTGCTGATGCTATGCTAAATGAACCCAGATGACTAGATTCTGAAAATTTTGTCGTTTACTTTGACATGCGAGAGAAAATCAAAGACAAGGATAGAAGAATTTTAGAGATAGAAGTCTGGAAAATATTTCCTCTAAACAATCTGGACCTAGCACTACGAAGAACACTAAAAAATATCATCTGTAGCGCCTTCAAATCTTTGCTAGCTCGAGAAAATATGCGGTTGCTTCCACCTGTGATGAGAATAATGGATGCCCAAATGCCTTAATAAATAAAATTTATGAAGAAATGCATCAACTTATGCTTGCAAACACCTAAAAATGGACGCCACCTTCTTATTGGAGCTCAAATTCAATTAACTACCTAAGAAATAAGCCCTAAATTGGGCATCACCTTCATGCACTTCAATTAATTGTGCATGCAAAAATAAGTTCACCAACTGCAAGCAAAAATAAGTCCTGTTGAAGTTGACTTGAGAAGTTTAACTGAAGATTTAATATTATTAACTAACTCCTCCATTTTGGGGTGGCCCACTCACTTGAGTTCAAGTCAAACTTTGACTTTAGGTGTCACTTTTCCAGACAACCAATCATGAAAATTTCAATTTACAAACGTCACCGAAGCCCATGTTCGATCACTGATTCTGATTGACTGATCTATCCAAAAGACTGGCCGACAATTACATTGAAGAGCAGGATCAAAATTGACGAGAACCTCCTTGAGGCTACAAATCCTAATTCTGACTTTTGAGGCTTCAAAATCTTGGGCGTCCCTGGCCTCCAAGGGCACTTTTTGCTTTAGACAATCAATTTCCATGCATTTTCATCATTTTCAAGGCAATTTTGACCTTACTTCATCTCGCGTTCTCTGGTAGCTGGCAAAACTTCAGAGTTGGTTAACAGGCTCACTGCAAAGCAGGCTAAATTCTGAACATAAGCTCTTGTAGAGCACTTTTCCTAAAACCATCATTTGCTAGCTAAAAAACATGGGCGCCCCTAGCCTCCAAGGGCGCTTTTTCTCCCAGAAAGCCATTTTTCAAACTAGCTAAAAAATCCACTTAAACCTCGACTGTTGGCTGCTGAAAAATCTTTTGACCCGGCTGAGGTATGCAACAGAAAGTTGAAAGCATCACAGATAGGATGAGCATCTGAGGTAACCCAAAAGACTGCATTTGAGGCTTGAAAACCTTGGGCGCCCCTAGCCTCCAAGGGCGCTTTTGTTGTTTTCTAACATTTTTGACCATGATAAAACCTTATGTTTGACTCCTAATTTCGATAGTTCAGCAACTCAAATTAACCCACTGACGGATTCATTGTGAAGCCAAACCAAGTCTAAGACAAACATTTTGGGTATCATTTGATCATAAACCTTCATCTAGTACCTCAAAAAGTTGGGCGCCCCTAGCTAGCAAGTGAACTTTTTGCTCTAGTGTTAGTCAATTTCATCTCCCTCATTTCTCATTCAATCTTCAATTTCATAAGCTAGACAGATCCTTTGGACTAGCTAGTAGGCTCATCGCGAGGCTAACAATATTCCGAAGAAGTCTTCTTGGAAGTGACAAATCTCAAAAAGTTGATCTAGGTCTCTAAAATCTAAGGCGCACCTAGCTAGCAGGTGCTCTTTTCATTCCCGAGTTAGAAAAATTCACAGCATCTTCACCTCGATGAAAATCCCCTCCGAATCGAAGCATTATTTTGAACATATCTTGCCATAGAATCTTCACTGGAGCATTTCAAGCTTAGATTTCAACATCTAACATTTCACCATCTGCCATCGACGACCTTGGAGGTCCTAACTTTTCTCCCGAAAAAGTGAAATATACCCATCGGCCTTAAACTGTCTTTTTCTTCATTCTAACTTCACCACTGTGATTGTGAAGTGAAATAAGCCAATCAAAATAATTTTCAGCCAATTCTGACAAGTTCTATTTTTTAGGGTTTTGGGCTATTTTTAGGCTTTTTTCCCCACTTTTAGGGTTTTTTAAAAAGTAACTTTATAGGCATCTGTTTCACAACAAACCCAAAAAACCCTAAAATTTAGGAAAAGTAACCCTAAAATTTAGCAAACCCTATTTTTTCCTCAAATTTAGGAAAATCTAAAACTGAAATCTCGGTTTCAAAGATAACTTCATTCTAAACAGACCCAAATCGTTAGATTTTGAAAATTTTGAGTTCTTGACCCTCATGCATGACATGCAAATTTCCACTTTTCCAAATTTCCAACTTCAAACAATCTTGAGATTTTGACTATTTTAAGCAAAATGCCTTAATGAAGCAAAAAATTTATTATGGGTACAATAGTCCTACTTGTTGATTCTGTAGATGAATGGTATACTGAAATATGGTAATTTTTGACTTATGGTGAATGTCCAAACCATATGGACAAACAGAAAAAAAGAACATTGAAGTTAAAAGCGCAGAGTTATGTGTTTATGAATAACATTCTATACAAACGAGGGCTTGATGGAACATTTTTTTTATGCATCAGCAAGGACCAACATCAACGTTTGTTGGAAGCATTTCATAGTGAAGCATGCGGTGGCCACTTTTCATCAAGGGTTATAGCATTTAAAATCTTGCGAGCATAGTTTTTCTGGCTAACTATGTTTCGCGATGCATATGATTGGGTGCACAAATGTCAGATGTGTCAGCAGTTTGTTGGCAAACTTAAGTTGGCAGCCATTCCACTCAGGCCAGTTATCATTGATGTTGCATTTCAGCAATGGGGTTTAGACTTTGTAGGTCCTATAAAACCATGTTCCAGTTAGGGGCATGTTTATGTGCCTATAGCTACAGATTATTTCATGAAGTGGGTTGAGGCTATTCCTACCAAGTAGGCTACCTCAGAAGTCATGTGTGACTTTTTGAAGGAGAATATTATTTCGCACTTCGGGGTACCATGCAAAATTGTGATAGACAATGCAACAAGTTTCTCATCTAAGGACCACTTGGAGTTTTGTTTTGATCACAACATCACTTTGTCACACTCATTAGATTATTACCCTCAGGGTAATGGACAAGCCGAGCCAATCGTCACAACCATATGCAAGTAAAAACTCTATGACACTCTCTAGGTTGATAGAATCACTCCCAAGAGAGCCATTGGTACTTCACCCTTTATCATCATGTACGGTACGAAGGTTGTACTCCTTGTTACACTAGAGTTGTCTACTTTGTAGCTGGTATCCACAGTTTAAGATGGTGAGTTCAAAGATCCAATTGAGAAGCGCATCCTGTACCTGATGAAACTACAAGAAGAAAGGGTGGAAGTTGTTGATAGAATTACTCAACATCAAGAACAAAGAATATTTTTGATAAGAAGGCTCGTCAGCAAGACTTCAAGATCAGAGATGAAGTCCTATTGTGGGACAAGAGAGATGAGCCCAAGGGAATGCATGGAAAATTTGATTCCTTGTGGTTGGGGCCATTCGAGATCCACGAGTTCGCAAGGGAGAATTCCTACATTCTCTCGCACTTGGATGGAAGGCTCTTCTCGTTGTCGTATAGCAAACAATATCTAAAGTACTTAGTTCCTTCGAGAATGGAGTGATTTTTCTATGTTCATAATGTGTTTCCCCTTTCTGTAATGTTTGTGTTATGTCGTGATGTGTTTCCCCGTTCCATGAAGTTTTTGTTGAGATGTGTTACCGTCAATAAAAAATGATCATATTGAAAAATAATTCCTCATGTCTCCTTCATGATACGACAGATCACATCTTCCACAAAGTCAATAAAGAGGAGTGCCAAGCAATACACGATCACTGCCATAAATATTCAAACACCCTTCAAATTGCATATCTGCACATTCTACACCTAACACAGCTCAATCATATACATCCCATGCCACTAAGAGAAAGATAGCCATAGTATATTTTCTAATAACCACATCGTCTCACACAAAAGATTGCAAAACGTTACAAACATGAAAACAAACTAACATGTTGAGTGTGGCATGTCTCATATACGCACCAATCAATATCAATTTGAATGCTAAGCATTCCTTTTAACAACATGGCAAAAAAATAATACTAGCAATCATAAAATATTTTGCACAACTTCCAGACTTGAGATTTTCTCATGAAAAAGTGGAAACCGCCGCACCTCACACACTTGAGTCTCAAACGATGGCATTAAATGTTCACACTCCTACTCAAAATCGACTCCCAACAAATACATGAACTCCCTACCCACAGCATACAGCTCGTACCCCTCAAAGAATGGAGAGCAATCACATTTTAAATTCACCGCCTCCTTTTTATTCACTCCATGATCTGTCAATTAACATTTAAATGCCCCTGCATCAAGCTCCTCGAGGGGGAACAAAAATCATGAACTCTTGTTCATGAGGTCATCTATGGAACAACCATAGGCAAAAATTTCAGGTACAATCAACCAAGAGGCATCCTCCAAAGGATGATCACACCACTTTACCAAATACTTGAAATACTCTTTACCACAAGCCTTCTTCAACAACTGTTTATGCATTCAATTTCCAAGGGATTGGGTTTGGTCACATGCTAGTCTTCAGCAGATCTCAACTCTAACTCTGTTGTTTGTTCATCTATAGCACCTTTGTATGGATACAAATCTACCACATTGAAGATTGGTGAATCCCCATGCCTGGAGGAAGGCTAATCTCATAGGAATTCGCTGATAACTCTGAAGAATCTTGCAAGGACCAAATTTCTTCATCTTCATTTTATTGTATTCACCTGTAGGAAATCTTTCCCTCCTCAGGTGAGCCAAAATAAGATCACCCACCTAAAAATGAACTTCCCTCTGCTACTTATCAACATACTGTTTGTATTGCTGATAGCTCCTTTCAATGTTCAACTTAGCCTCCTCATGAAGGTCATGAATGGCTTGTGCAAAATCTTCACCATATGCACTTATTTTCTCCATATCACCAAGATTTTTGAGTTCCAAGACACCCCTAGGATGCATGCCATAAACTATATAAAAAGGACTAAAACATTTACTATGATTTGGAGAATCATTGTAAGAATACTCATCCTAGGCAAAAACCATATCCCAGTTACCAGGTGTGTTCCCAACAAGGCACCTCAACATGTCACCAAGAATTCTATTCACCACCTCGGTTTGGCCATCCATTTGGGGGTGAAAGGCAGAAGTGAAACTAAGATGTGTACCCAACTTTTTCCAAAGGGTTCTCTAGAAATTTCCAACAAATTTGGTATCCCTATCTAACACTACTCCATGGAAAACCATGTAAACGAACCACTTCTTTGAAAAATAGATTAGCATTATTGGTTGAATCACTAGTCTTTTTGCATGGGATAAAATGCACCATTTTAGAGAGCCTATCCACAACTATAAACACAGAATCATTGCCTCTTTGAGTCCTAGGCAAACCCAAAACAAAATCCATACTTATAAAATCCCATGGTCGAGATGGAACTGGCAATGGTTGATACAACCTTGTATTCTGACTTCTTCCCTTTGCATGTTGACATACTTTGCATCCCACCACATACTTCTTGACATCAACCCTCATTCTTGGCCAGTAATAGTGTGTACTCAACTGTAGGTGGGATTTATCCTGTCCAAAATATCCTCCTAGGCTGCCACTATGCTTCTCTTTCAAGAGATTGACCCTATTAATCCCCTAAGTATGCACAATTGACTGTCTTTGAACAACAAACCTTCTTGTAGCATAAACTCAATCCAAGGGCCTCTATCTCTATTGATTGGACTGCTGCAAGCTTCATATGCATCCATGAAATATGGATCATCTACATACAACTCCTTCAAACTATCAAAACCAACACCATTAGCCCGAATTTCATGCAACAATAAACTTCTTCTACTTAATGCATCAACAACCTTATTTGTTTGCCCACTCTTATACTTCAACACAAAATTATAACTTTGAAGAGAATCTACCCACTTTGCATGCCTCTGATTTAGCTTATGTTGACTATTAATGAACTGTAATGCTTGCTTATCAGTGTAAACAACAAACTCCTTAGGAAGCAAGTAATGCATCCACTTCTTCAACAATTGAACCAATGCATAGAATTCAAGATCATTGGCAAAATATTTCTTCTTAGCATCATTCAATTTCTCATTAAAATAAGCCACTAGTTTACTGTCCTAGATAAGAAAAACCCCTATTCCCAAGTGTAATATCCCCTTTTTTGGATAACCCTAAATCTTGGGACTTTACCTTCAATTTTATAGATAAGGGTGTCAAAATTATGTTAATAATCAATAATCTTAGGAGACAACAAAATGATGCAATTTGAAGTGTCTATTATTAGATGTATTGTATTGATAAGGGTCAGTAATGGGAGGGAATAATGATGATGTATCCTTAATAAGAATCTGGAAGGCAATACAAGATTGGAGTATAGGTAAGATAATAAATTTGTTGTTTGTGATTTTGCTCATCCAACTCTGGCAACTATATGTATGATAGACCAATGCCTTGGATTAGTCGCTATTTCTAATTGGAGCCCTCTATTTCTGTGAGTGGTTCTATTTAAATACATATGTATCTACCAAAAGAAGATGTGACCGATTGATGCTCTTCCAAATTGATCGGTTTATTTATGCATTTGAATGGTAACCGATCAACTTCTTGTGAGCATACCCATTTGAATTTATTAGATGCATTTTTAATTGTTTTCCTTGATGCTCTGCTTTGAGATTGCCTTTCCCTTTTTACATCCCCATTCACCAAAGACATGACCTTTCATTTATCGAAGAGTATGCCTCTTGAATTAGTCACTACCTAAGATTGAAGGGTTACGTACTCTTTGGCAAATTGTTGTAGTTTAGACTTAATAGACATTAGTTCTCACTAGCAAATTGCTGGTTTGATGCCTCACGATTCCTTAAGTAGCAGCGTCAACCATTGAATGATCTTATGACCTGCTCGGCCCTTCCTTGGACTCTTTGATTGGTCCATATCCCTCGCTTAGACTCATTGACCACCACGAGAGTTAGTTGGTTGCTCTCACCCTTGCTACGATATGTGAAAGGAAATATGCATCCCTCAACTCGAGCTCAAACTCAATAATAATGCTTCCTAAGATTCTATGCTGACTTAGGAATCTGACGTGGGTTCCTTTGTAATTTCCCTTATAAAATGTGAATGTTAGATCAATGCTATGGCGACAATCTTTAGAAAGGGGACCTGATAGCAATATATCTTGAAGACTCCTCTCAATGCATTTGGTAATAGACATTAATGGTTGTTGACCATCGCTATGAAGGAAAGAGATTGAAAATTTTACAAATAGTATCACTTCCTCAAAAACTCTCGATCCTCATATTCCAACGTAACATATATTGCAAATCGGGATGTAATGTCCCTTACTAATATTAGAATGTTTAATATTTATAATTTGATATTTGATAATCATAATGTTATTGAAAAGCACAAATATTTACTGAGAGGGGGGGTGAATCAATAAATCAAAACAAGGTTTTTCTTTCTTCAACCTTTAATCAACTTAAACTTTTATCCAACATCAACTTTTTAATATGAACCAATGCAATTGAGTTGACTCCAATTGATCGAAATGTTTAAATGGTTTTTACAAAAGAAAGTAAGTACCAACCTACTTGAATTATAAATGAAATAGTTTAGTAGGCTCCAACCTACAAGGAGCGCCTGCCCCTTAATCTTATTTAGTAGGCAACAACCTACAAGGAGCACCGACCCCTATATGCAAGGCACCAACCTTGACTAAATGATGGATGTAAGATGACTTCCTTCAATCAGATCTGCACTTCCTCTATCCTCCAATCTACTTTGTCATGAATGCTATCACTTTAAGCCCACATAGAAGATATATCTTCTGACCTGAAAATGCTAACTCTCCACAACCACACCTTCAAGTCTAAAATGAATGTCAAATATATACTTTTTTCCAAGAATGCATCTCTTGATGAAAGAGCACAACTTTCTTTTCAAAATTCATTCACACCTCTTCATTAGTTTTATTTCTATCTTAATAACTTTGATTTTATGATTTGTTTATTAAATCTGTTTGTAGGAATATATTTGTTTTAATAAGCATATCGAATCCTTCAATCATTACAATGGATGATGGTATCTTTTCAACCGAATGAGCATAACTTTTAAGTGAAGCATCGTACTATTTGAATGGAAGACGAATCATGAAGAAACACATCTTAAAAAGATGTATGATCTGGAGATGAACCTGCCTCTTGGATAATGACTAATCGACTTTGTTTATTGAGTTTCAAAAGGACGCCTTAGTTCATAACAAATTTTGGAGCTGAATATGTCTTTTTCAAAAGGCAACTTTGATTTGCTAAAACACATCTTTTGTGATCAGTCGCACCTTTTACTCAACAAATGATATTTGTTAGGGACATGATTACTTACTTTAGAATATTCAATTTTTCTTTAACAAAGTGTATGTGTTAAAGTCATTCAAACTTGATAATATGGCAACCTGGTTTAACAATCTCGATTGTGTATCAATCTGAAAAGATCTTTAAATCTGAATGTTGATGATTTTCAATTTGATCTGGAAGTTTTGTTCATGTTCTTCATATCTTGCTTTGGCATATCTGCACGATTTGTGGCATGTTAATCTGATCATCTATATACCATGTTCTTTGTATCTTGCTTTGGCATATCTACACAATTTGTGGCATTTGACATCAATAACAATACTTCTAACAGTTATTATTTGCAATTTATAAGGATATTTTAGGTTATCTTTATTTTATTATTTAAATATTTATAATATATAATAATTATAATTATAATGTTATCTCCTGATAATTATAATTATAACAATATTCAAATTGTAATTATTTACATATATATTTATTTCCTTTTGTATTTACATTTTAGGGTTCCAAATCTAGGGGACATGACAATCCCCCCCTCCCAAATTTGCTTGTCCTCAAACAATTTAAAAATTGGGAGTTCAAACATCTTAGTTTGCCTTGAATGTTTGATCTAAATAAATAGGGGGTTAGGGAGCACCTCTCACTTGATTGGGGTCCCGATTGAGGGCTTGCACCTAAGTTAGAACCATTTATCTTAATCAATCATTTATCATAATATTAGTAATTAGTGGTTCTCCCAAAACCAAGTCAATAAACTCATGGTCAATTATTAAGTTAGTCAAGGTACCCTAACATTCTAAGAGGGTTCAACTGTAAGAGAGTAAAGGAAGCATGACTTGATGGGGAGCCTAGGATCCATCATGCCAACTCTTTCCCTTCCTCTTATGATTTAGCCTCTTGGGTTTGCTTAGTTCCCTCCCTTATAGAAAAATTTCTCCATTATAGGTCGCAATGACCTCCATTATCGATCGTAATGACTGCCATCGGTCACAATGATAGCCATCGATCACAATGACCGCCATCGGTCGCAATGACCGCCATTATCAAATGCAATGTCTGCCATTGATCGCAATGGCCACCATTATCGAACGCAATGTTCGCCATTGGTCGTAATGACCGCCATTATCGAACGCAATGTCTGCCATCATTGAAGAGCTTCATTCCTTAAAGGAGCCTCCTTTTGTTCTTGCTTCATCATACCTTCTTCTTTTATTTGGGCCTTCTTTTCCGTCCTCTCTTGCAACTTGATTAGAGTTTGGTTCCATGTTGAGGGCTTGTCTTCTTTTTTGTCTGCATCGATGTCCCGGTTTTCAAACTTCCTCGCATCGATGACACATGTTTTCTCTTGTAAGGTCCTTTTGACTACATTGTTGTCCTGGTTTCCATGCATTTCCACAATCATAGCAAAGCCCCTTCCTCCTTAGTTCCTCTTGGTCACGGTAAGAAAAGTATGGTTCCTTGCGCTCTTCCTTCATTTGGGAGGGTTCTTTTGATGTTGTCTTACTTGAGGAGGGTCTTCTTCTTGTTTGGGCAGTATCTAGTTGGGTAGCCTTGAGGATCGCTTCTTGAAGTGTGGAGGGGTCTAGGGTGCTTACTAGGCCATGAGTGGTATTTGACAACCCTTCTATAAAAAGGTAGGTGAGCCTGTCTTCGGATATTCCTGGGACCATGATTGCTAGTCTTTAGAATTGGGTAATGTATTCCTCAAGGGTCCCTCTTTGCCTTATTCTGGTTAGCTTCGTGAAGTATTTTTGTGGATGAGTTTGGTCAAATCTATCAGAGAATATAATCAATAATATTATTCAACTCACTATTCTCCCATTGAGTCTACAAATATATAGGAGAAATATAGGTAGCCGTGTGTTCTAAAATAACACTCACGGGTTTAGCAAATAACAACCAACATCCTAAGTTGTTCTAACAAACAACATACGTTTACAAGATGACACAAACAAATAAAACAAACTATCTATGTTGAGTAAATGATGGAATATCCAACATTCCCCCCTTATTACATCATTTCTTTAAAGCACTAATAAGAGAATCTTGAAAAGTGTCAAACTTCACACATGCAAGAGGCTTGGTGAAGATATCAACACATTGTTCTTGAGTTGAGCAGAATTGGAGCTGAATGTTGTTTTGTTGAACATGTTCTCGTATGAAGTGACAGTCAACTTCAATATGCTTTGTCCGTTTGTGAAACACTGGATTACGAACAAGATTGAGAACACTTTGATTATCACAATAGAGGACGATAGGCTTGGTTTTGAGGTACCGTCAATCCTTCTAATATGTGACATAGCCAAACTACCTCACAAACTGTTGCACTTGCTGCACGATATTATGCCTCTATTAAGGAACAAGCAACTGTGGCCTTCTTCTTACTTCCCCAAGAGAAATAGGGCCTGATCCAAGGAAGAAAACAAATCCAGAAGTGGACTTTCTATCATCAATAGAACCTGCATAATCTACATCTGTGTACCCTATTAAGAAGAATTGATCATTCTTTTTATATTCCAAACCATGATCCATTGTACCACATAGATACCTTAAAACCCTCTTTGCTGCTAGCCAATGACATTTCTTTGGTTCTTGCATGAATTGTGAAAGATAATTAACAACAAAACTGATATCCGGTCTAGTATATGTGAGATAAATCAAACCTCCAATCATTTGATGATAGAGAGTTGCATTCACCTAAGGAGATATATCAGATGTAGATAACTGCAAACCTAATTCCATAGGTGTAGACATGGGTTTGGAATCCATCATTTTGAATTTCTCAAGTAGTGTCTTGGAATATTTCCTTTGAGATACAAAGATATGGTGATTTGTTTGTCATACCTCTAAACCGAGGCAATAGTGAAGCAACCTGAGATCTGTCATATCAAAGGTCTTCTTGAGATCATTCTTGGTTGTCTCAATCATTGCTTCTGAGCTGCTTGTGATAACTATTCATCAACATATACAACAACATTCTCAATATCCCCCCCTTGATCCTTGAAGTAGAGATTTGGATCATATGGATGCCTAGTAAAACCATGTTTTAGCAAGTGTTCATCAATTTTAATATACCAAGTTCTTGGAGCTTGTTTGAGACCATATAGGGACTTGACAAGTTTGCATACCTTTTCCTCTTTACCAGGTGCAACATATCCCTCTAGTTGGGTCATATAGACCTCTTCCTTAAGGTCCCCATTAAGAAAGGCACTTTTTACATCCATTTGATACAATTTCCATCCAAATTGAGCAGCTAAAGAAAATATCATTCTAATGGTTTTTATCTTTGCAATGGGAGCAAATGTTTCCTCATAGTCTATTCCTTCTTTTTGGGCATAACCCTTATGTTTATCTATACTACCATCTGCTTTATACTTAGTTTTAAAAATCCATTTACAACCAATTGCTTTCTTACCAAGTGGTAGATCAACAAGCTCCCAAGTGTTGTTTTTCATCAGAGGCTGATACTCTACATCCATAGCCTCTTTCCAAGGCTTTGATTCTAGTGCTTCTTGAACATTGGATGGCTCAAAATTTTCAACAACTAAAGTCATTAGTGCAAAGTTTACCTCATTGCAAGCCATGCTACGAGTCCTTGGACCTAAAGTTGAAGTGTCCAGGACTCCATCTAACTTTGCATCTCAAATGGTACTAGTGTACCACTTTGGTAAAGGTTTTGTGACATTGGTGGGTGTTGACTGATTATCAACGTGCCCATCATTTTTACCATCCATGCTGAAAATAGGAGCACTATCTAAAGTAGATGATGATGCAGTAGGAGAGCTTACATCATGCTTCTCATCAAAAATTACATCTCTACTAATGTATATATTCTTTGTATTGGGATCCATAAGGCGATATGCTTTGGATTCATTACTATATCCTAGAAGAATACATTTCATTGATTTTTCATCTAGCTTCTTCCTTTTCTGTTTAGGATTGTGCATATATGCAATGCATCCAAACACACGAAGATGAGAGATAGAAGCCTTTACCCCTGTCCATGCTTCTTCTAGTGTAATGCCATCAAGTGCTTTGGTTGGTGCACAATTCAAAAGATAAACTGCTATGTGAATAGCTTCAGCCCAATATGCATGCTCTAGTTGAGAATCTTTCAACATACTTTGGACCATCTCCACGATGATGTGATTTCTCCGTTCAACAACTCCATTTTGTTGAGGTGTGTATGCTGCAGTCAATTGACGCTGAATTCCATTTTCTTTCAGATATGTGGAGAATACTATGCTGGTGTATTCCCCCCCTTGATTTGAGCGGAGGACACGAATACAGTGATCCGTATTTTTCTCCACCTGAGTGTGAAACTCCTTGAAATATGATAGAGTTCCATCTTTATGTTGCAAGAAATATACCCACATTTTCCTTGTATGATCATCAAGAAACAACTGAAAATACTTGTAGCCATTGTGACTAGGTGGCATAGGCCCACACAAATTGGTATGCACTAGTTGTAAAGGTTGGCTTGCACAATGCTTACTAGGATGGAAGGGTTATGTTGTTTTCTAGCAATACAACTAGAACAAATAGCACTCGACTTCTCAAGTGAGGGAAGTCCTTTGAGCATGCATTTCTTACTAACTGTTAGCAAGTAACTAGTGCTTAACTGACCAAATCTATGATGTTACACCCCGATTGTATAGCTACTATTGCATAGGGCAATTGATTGTAATGTTTGAATCATTGGGATGAATAAAACATGTTTTTGTTGTCAAAATAAATGTGTTCTATTTAAATGATTGTCTCATTTGATTGATGCTTCTATCAATGTTATCCTTGAAGAATGTTGCATGCATAGTTATTGACTTGTGAATATTCTAACTTAAGATGTTTTGTATACTGTTAATGTTGTGAACAAGTAACTGCCGAGATTGTATGTCTATGGGTGCAGGTACATGAACCATTCCTCCAGGTGGCGGGGAAACATCACTCGGGAGAGGGGCTTGGTCAGATAACCGGTAAAGTGAACTATTTGAGCATACACACACTCACCTTAGACTGAGTAAACCGAGTCAATTTTGTATGAGTATAAGGTAAGTCATCCATAGCTTGTATTTGTTGCAAGTAGAGGTCTTGACTGCTTTTGTGTGTGAAGTTTATCCTTGTGCTTGATTGTGAGATTATGATCATCATGGTGGTATCATGTTTGGATGTGAATGTCAGAAGTAAGCATATAAACACATGTATAGTATATATACGTATCCGTAAGAATAAACATATCGATATAGGCGTAAGTGGCTAATGGACTTGCCATACGGATGTGTCGATATGGTGTACGCACATATACGTGTAGCTAGAGGATTATACTACGGTATATATATGTTTATAAGCATACGTCTGATAATGTGGAAATATTAAATATTTTCCCTAGAATTTATATATACACATATACATATATATATATATATATATATATATATATATATATAAAGTATGCTAACTAGTATATATATATATATATATAATCAACAATTAAATATGTATATGTATATATATTTATATTTGGTAAATATAAATATATTTATATATGTAATTATATATAATATTATTATAGTCATATTAAAATATATATGTATATTAAATACTCGAGTTTTTAAATATTTATATGTTTAATATATTTAAAAGAAGTATAATAATATTTATATAATAAAATATATAAATGTATTTAGTTAAATATTTTAAAACTCTTAAGTGTAAAATTAAAAGATTTAAATCTTTTACTTAGAGTAAATATTATAAAGCAGACTTTGGAGAAATAATATTATACAATATATATATTAGGAATAAAGAAGAAATTGATTTGGTAAAATAAAGACTTAACTTTATTAAGTCATTTGGAGAAATCGATTATTGCATCATGGGAAATGAACTATGGAAATCGATTTGCAAGTTTGAAATATTTTATGCACTTTAAAATGCAATGTATTTCTATGGAAAGTACACCAAACTTCATAAGATGGAAATATTTCCTTGAACAAAATAACTGACATTTGAAATAAGCGAAATATTGAGAAAGCCTTCCCGTGAAGTAGCAAGAGCTTCGAACGCAAGAAGAAATGGAAGAAAAATTCAAATACTGGAGAAGAGGAAACACTAGCCAAATGGATTGTGTTGTTGCAAGCTTAACCTTGACAATTTCGTAACAAACATGAGTCATTCTCTATTTTGCGCCAAAGAGGGACGTTTTTCCTATTAGTGGCAATTTCGAGTTTAAGTTGAACAAGTCTTGAATTTGTTGGCTCTAATGAGGTCGATTCACACTCTTTTTGATGATTTGGGGTTTGAAAACCCGCCATGTAGCATATTGACTAATTCTGGGCACTTTGTTGTCCATTCACATGCCTCCATTTGAGGAATCCGTTTCACTGCAAGCTTATAAAAGGACGCCCAACCTTTCACTGAAATACACTCGAGTATTCTGAGTTTAGCAATTTTTGAGCTCTCATTTTCATCACATCTTGTAGATGCATTTTCTGTATTATTGATTCTGGAAAATACAAGAAGTTCATACCAACATTACCAGTCACTGTGTTTTTAATTATTTTGAGTTTAAGAGAGAACTTAGGAATTTGTAACTGAGTAGGAAATTAAGTAGAGAAATCACCTTTGAGAGAGGGATTAGAGGAATTCATTTAGAGGGAATAGCCATCATCAAGGGAGCTATTTTCAGTTAGATTATGGAATGTTCAAAGAGCATCGAAGAAGGAAAAGCTTGAGAAAATAGGCATGGGGAAAATCTTCTTAATTCTTTGTTTTTGAAGAAACAAAGTAAAAGAATTCTTGTGCTTATCTTTATGCATTGGTTGAAAATAGGCATAAATGATTTGATTGAATGAAAGATGATTTATGTTTTCTATTAATAAGTTTGCAAAGACTGAAGGATGCATCTTGAATGCAACGTAATTATAATGGAAAGGAAAACTATTTATTTACCTTGCTTAAAAAGGGAATTGTAAGTATAGAGAAATATTGTGAAAGAAGGAATAGGAATGAATTGAAATGCATTTTTGTATGATTGTTGCTCTTTCTGTATGATCTCTGTATATGGAGAATAAGGGTAAACTAGTTACTAAATTCTAGGAACAAAATAAGGATAGTAGTCAAGTATATTCAAGTAGCTTAGAGTTTTAAGTTAACTGAGATAAGCTAAGGAACTCCCAAGATAAAGATTTCCATTATAGGAGAGATTGTGTGAATTACTTGTTATGTTGGTTCTTTTCTAGCAATTAGAATGTCATAGGTTGGTCTGGGGTGATTGATAATCCAGTGAAGGACTTGAACCTATATTTGTTGTCTTAGATTAGATTGATGTAGGATAGTCTAGGATGATTGAAAATCCAATGAACGACTAAGCCTACGCATAGTGTAAAATAGCCTTAAGTCAAATTGGCCTTGAGTAGTGTATATGATAGATGACCTTCATTCGAAGTACTGAATGAGAATACTTTGGCCAAAGTAGTGAAATGTACGACATCCACTTAGATGTGAGATAGTTGAGACTACATTGTCAGTTCATTGTGATCCTTGTACTAGTATGAGATTGTGAAATAGCAAGGTTCTAGTTGTGAATAGGACACAACACTATGCTCAGTTGGGTTGTCACAGCCGGATACTCTACCAATCTCTTCGTTCGAAAGGAGGGCCATCTATCGAATGATAGATGTGCGGGGGACTGCATCAATAGTCCGTGGTTGGCGAAAAAATGCCTGAGTGATGTTTCTCCTCCACAGCAGGCAACAGATACACCAAGATTTGAAAGGAAGGGAACCTGGACCGTCTTACTACTATTTGTGCAAAATCTTACGAGCTATGTATGTAATTGTTTTACTTATGTACTCTGATTTATATTTGCAATGAAAATGGAATTCATGTGGAAATATATTGTAACTTGCATGTATTTATCAATGAAGAAAGGAGGAATTTTATTGTAATGTCTTTGTTACCTATTACTTTTATATGTTTGAAGTGAAATGTTGAAAAAAATTTATTACCCAAGTGTGGGGTCATTACATACGATGCCAAAGCAGAGCAAAATCTTCATCCCTAGTCACTAAGGCTTGATTATTAGCAATTGTATCAAGCCTAAGCATTTTTCCAATCTCAGTAGCACTGGCAACAATCTTTTCATTTTTAGACTTATCTTTGACAAGACAAATCTTTGTATCTTGATGGCTATCAAGCTCAATCCTAAGGTTGTGGTCAAGAAACTGATTAACAGAACGAAGATTTTTGGTAAGTCCTGGCACATACAAGACATTTGTAAGCCTACAATGATTGACGCCAAAATTCAAAGAGATGTCACCAATACCTTTGATTTCATGGGTGGTATCATCTCCAAGAGTGACTGTACCATGATGGGGTTTCAATGTGAGAAACCATTCCTTCTATCCAGTCATGTGCTTTGTAGCACCCGAGTCCACATACCATATTGAGGTTGATTGTGAACCGTCTTCTGAAGTGTGAGCTGAAAACACGTATTCCTCATCTGGAGAATCTTTTGCTTCAACAACATTGCTTTGTTGTTTTTGTTTGTTCTTCTAATCCCATTGTGGTTTGCCACTTTGAAGTGGCTTCTTTGGATGTGGTTTGTTGGATGATCCTTTGTTGAAGGAATTGTACCAACAATTTTTCACATCATGTCCAACTCTTTCACATATTGGACACTGCTTCATAGGCTTCTTGCCTTTATGCCGAGTGGTCATGGCATGATCCTCCTCCTCAAGTTCATGCATTAAAGATTCTTCTTTCTGGAGCAGATTCACCAGCTTCTCAAAAGTGGGTGTTGTCTCTGTGACATTCAAAGTTGTCACAAAAACTTTATACCTCGAAGGTAGTGCCCGTAGAACAATAGGCACCAAAACTACATCATCAATTGTTGCTCCCAATGCTTGTAAGGAGGCTCTCAATACTGCAATCCTTTTGAGAAAGGATTCCAACTGTTCTTCGTTCTTCATCTTCAGGCTATGTAGCTGACTCTACAAATTTAGGATTTGATTCTGATTCTTCACCTCATACACCGTCTTGATCTTGTCCCATGCATCTTTGGCTATGGACGAGTCACGGATAAAGGGCTGGACATCATCAGACACACTGAA
Source organism: Sequoiadendron giganteum (assembly GCA_007115665.2). Classification (NCBI taxonomy): domain Eukaryota; kingdom Viridiplantae; phylum Streptophyta; class Pinopsida; order Cupressales; family Cupressaceae; genus Sequoiadendron; species Sequoiadendron giganteum. The sequence goes on from CM021103.1 coordinate 154,991,368, forward strand.
CAAAATGATCAATTTCGCCTTTCTATCGGCTTGATCAAATTTCTTTTGTTCATCTGCATCTCTCTTATGGCGTGTTGTGGTTCCACTGACCACATCCCAAACTTCCTCAAACTCGAGTTGAGTTTTGAGTTTGGTCTTCCATGCTGAATAATTATTCCCACAAAACAATTGAGAATCTAGAAGAAGGAATTTCGGAGAACTAGTTGACATTGTGTGAACAAGAAATAGATATTATTTTATCCTATTTCTCATCACTCAGATCAACATTTTACCGTAGAGGAGAGGATACTTTAGGAATAAAAATAACATTTTATAAATATGGCTGAGTTGAAACTTCTAAAATTACTTCTAGAATGATCTAACAATAAGGCATTTTCAAATTTTCTTAACCTCAAAATTGCTCACCTATAAGATTTACACCACTCATTTACAAGTAAAAATATCCATGAATCAAATGTTCAAAAAATAGATTAAGAGCATAAAACTCTACTAAGAGTCAAATGAGGACTGACTACTTCAACACACAATAAATTAATTTGAATAAATAAAAAATCATGGATTAAACTACCTATGCAACCTAGTGAATGTATGATTGGTGGTAGAATTTTTATTGGGTCTTCTTCGTAAGTTTCCCATGCATCACCAAACTCATTTGTCTTATGATCCTTTTTCAGTTAGGCAAACTCTTTGAAATGATCAGAAATGAATAAGCTAGTGAAATAGTAGACTCCTCCACATCTTATGATATCTAACCAAATTCTCGTGTTTGACTCCAAGCAAGAAGATGACTGGCTATTCAAGCAACTCGGGCCAGAGAACAGTGATGAGAGGACTCCAGAATGCTATAATGACTTGCACCAATAAATTATCTTTCCATTGTTGTTGGGCGAGGGGACTGGTCAGGCCAAGAATTGTGGAGTCCGGTGATAAAACTAAGGCAGGAGGTGCAATAGCACCCAATGGATATAAGCGAGCCCTCCTAAGATAAAATCGACCCCTGCCAATTACTATCCCATCTAAGCAAAAACCATCGAGCCATCGATGCGAGAGATCAGTGAAGGCGAATGGCATGAATGTAGTCTAATTTCTTCAATGAATCCTCATGCCATAGGTGACATAGAATTTGATCAACCAGAACCTCCATGTGGATTTCACCATCCAAGTCATGAACTAAGGCCCACATAGTAATGACAACTCCCCATGGAAATTGAAGAAGAAAACCGATCTAAATAGATTGAGAAAGGTTGATCATGACCAAAACACATGATAATGTCGTTGAGCTCATGTAAGGAAAAACTCAACAATAGGCACAAAATCCTATGTGCTCTAATACCATATCAGAGAATATAATCAATAATATTATTCAACTCACTATTCTCCCGTTGAGTCTACAAATATATAGGAGAAATATAGGTAGCTGTGTGCTCTAAAATAGCACTCACGGGTTTAGCAAATAACAACCAATACCCCAAGTTGTTCTAACAAACAACATACATTTACAAGATGACACAAACAAATAAAACAAACTACCTATGTGGAGTAAATGATGGAATATCCAACAAAATCTTTCACTGAGTCAATTCTTGAAGGTTTCATAGGCCTTGATATTTTTGTGATCTTGGGTGCTTAGGCCATGATGCCACCAATCATGCACCCCCCCTTCTAGATGTAGTATTATGAATGTAATGTCATCTCTCTCTATTATGGGGCAAAGAGTTAGGTATGTTTCTAGTTTTTGTAACCATAAACGGGCTGTAATTTTTCTTGACCCATCAAATTTATGGATGGATAGTTTTCCTATTTTACTTTGTATATCTTTGTTTGATCGATTGTTCCTACCACTATGATCATTTTTCACAACCTCACAATGGGCTGTGAAGGGGATGCTTCTTTGGACCTCAAGATCAAGACTTGAATATTCTAAGGTGAGTTCATGTGCATTTGGGTTGTTAATTATTCGATTTTCCCCTTAAGAGTCTTCTTCGACCAAGAATTGGGGTCCATTGGTACTAGGATTTGATCCTATTGTAGTTTTATGATTACTTTCAGATTGGCTAGGGGTGCTTTCTCTTTCATGTCTTGTATTAGGCCTAAGGTTATTGTTTATGTTTTGGAGGGCTTGGAGCATGGCTTGACTAGTTTGTTCATTTTTTCCATGAATGCTCTCAATTCCTTCTCCATAGTCTTCCTCTTTTCTCTTTCTAGGGCCCTTAAAATTCATTGGCTTGGTTGCATCAACTATTATCCCTCAGGCTGGCAGGATGGTGCTCTGATACCACTTGTAATGTCCCCTTTTTGGGATAACCCTAAATCTTGGGACTTTAAATTCAATTTTATATATAAGGGTGTCAAAATTATGTTAATAATCAATAATCTTAGGAGATAGCATAATGATGCAATTTAAAGCATCTATTATCTGATGTATTGTATTGATAAGGGTCAGTAATAGGAGGGAATAATGATGATGTATCCTTAAATAGAATCTGGAAGTGAAGTATAAATGGCCAAGTAGTTCAAGATTGGAGTATAGGTAAGATAATAAATTTGTTGTTTGTGATTTTGCTCGTCCAACTCTAGTGACTGTATGTATGATAGACCAATGCCTTGGATGAGCCGCTATTTCTAATTGGAGCCCTCTATTTCTGTGACTGGTTCTTATATATGTATTTTCCAGAAGAAGATGTGACCGATTAATGCTCTTCCAAATTGATCAGTTTATTTATGCATCTAAATGGTGACTAATCGGCTTCTTGTGAGCATACCCATTTGAATTTATTAGATGTATTTTTAATTGTTTTCCTTGATGCTCTACTTTGAGATTGTCTTTCCCTTTTTATATCCCCATTTTCCAAAGACATGACCTTTCATTTATCGAAGAGCATGCCTCTTGAATTAGTCACTACCTCAGATTGAAGGGTTACGTACTCTTTGGCAAATTGATGTAGTTTAGACTTAATAGACATTAGTTCTCACTAGCAAATTGCCACCTTGATGCCCCGCGATTCCTTAAGCAGCAGCGTCAACCATTGAATGATCTTATGACCTTCTCGCCCCTTCCTTGGACTCTTCGATTGGTTCATATCCCTCGCCTGGACTCATTGAACACCACAGGAGCTAGCTGGTTGCTCTCACCCTTGCTACAATATGCTAAAGGAAATATGCATCCCTCAAATCGAGCTCGGACTCAATAATATTCTTCCTACGATTCTATGTTGACTTAGGAATCTAACATGGGTTCCTTTGTAATTTCCCTTATAAAATGTGAATGTTAGATGAATACTATGGTGATAGTCTTCAAAAAGGACACCCTATAACAATATATCTTGAAGACTCCTCTTAATGCATTCGATAATAGACATTAATGGTTGTTGACTATCATTGTGAAGGATAGAGGTTGATAACTTTACAAATAATATCGCTTCCTCAAAAACTCTCGATTCTCATATTCCAACGTAACCTATACTACAAATCAGGATGTAATGTCCCTTACTAATATTATAATGTTTAATATTTATAATTTTATATTTGATAATCATAATGTTATTATTTACAATTATAAGGATATTCTAGGTATTTATTTTATTAGTTAAATATTTATATTTTAATATTTATAATATATAATAATTATAATTATAATGTTATTTCCTGATAATTATAATTATAAGAATATTAGACCCCTTAATGGTTTCAAGTATAGGAGCAACTACATGACTGAAATTTCTAATAAGCTTCCTATAAAAGCTAGCAAGCCCATGAAAACTCCTTATCTCAGGTGCACTTCTTGGTGTTGGCCAATCAATAATAGCTTGAACCTTATCCTTATCCATTTTCAACCCTTCATTGGATACCAAAAAACCCAAATAAGTCAATTCAGTTTGCATAAACACACACTTCTTCAGATTAATCTGCAACTTCTCTTCATGCAACCTCATCATCATCATCTTCAAATATTGTAGATGCTCTTCTTTAGACCTACTAAAAACCAATATGTCATCAAGATACACAATAACAAACTTCCCTAGAAATGGTTTTAAGACTTCATTCATGAGCCTCATAAAAGTACTAGGTGCATTTGTGAGCCCAAAGGGCTTAACCAACCATTCATAGAGTCCACCATTCGTTTTAAATGTTGTTTTCCACTCATCTCCAAATCTGATCCGAATTTGATGATAACCACTTTCCAGATCTATTTGCGAAAAAACACTTAGCACCTCAAACAATCCATCAAATCATCTATTCTAGGAATTGGAAACCTGTATCTAATAGTTATCTTATTAATGGCCCTCAAGTCCGTGCACATTCTCCATTCATTTCCCTTATTAGGCACCAAGACTATAGGAACAACACAAGGACTAAGACTCTCTCTTATCAACCCTTTATGGAGTAATTCCTCAACTTTCCTTCTAATCTCATCATTCTCTTGGATAGTCAATTCATATGCAGCCTTGTTCGGAAGGCTAGCCCTTGGAATCAAATCCATGTGAAGACTAGTACTTCGCATAGGAGGTAACTCATAAAGTAAATCAGCTGCAACAATATCCTTATGTTCCTCCAAGATATCCTATACCTCCTTGGGTAGATCCTCCAACTTTGTAGAGGTAAGCAACTCCTTGGGTTTGAGCACCAAAGCAACTCCCATTTCTTCTTCCTTTATGATATGCAAGAACTCTATTCCACTCACCAACATTATCTTGTTGCTACTGCTACTACTGTTGTCCTCTTCTTGTTCACACATAGGTAACAAAGTATGTTTGATTCCATCCTTTTCAAAGGTATAGGTGCTACTCCTCTCATCATGTACAACTTTTTGATCAATCTGCTGAGGCCTACCAAGCAATACATGACACATATCCATGGGCATGATATCACAAATCAAACTGTCCTTATAACTGCCAATCTGAAATTCTACTAAGGCTTGTTCATCTACCAACAACTGATGCCCCTTCTGAAGCCAAGAAACTTTATAAGGTGTAGAATGTTTAGTTCTCTTAAGACCTAGTTTATCCACCATTTCCACAACCACTAAATTATCTGTACTACCACTGTCAATAATCAATTTGCAACACTTACCTTTTGCTTTGCACTTTGTCTTGAATAGAGCTATTCTTTGTTCTGGTTCTTTACTCTCCTTTGGTGGCCTCAACAACACTCTCTTGACCAGCAAAGAATCTCCACTCTCAGGTTCCTCAGTGTGATGAGTAGGTGATCCCACACTTTCTTGATCTGCTTGCACGATTCGATTGCTCCTTTTTGACCTTGGGTGACCTCTTGTGATCTCCAGACACTCCCAACTCTTATGACCAGCATATTGATTGAATTTGAAGCATTTACCAATAAAACCTCTTCCTCTTCCGTGAGAACCACCTCTACCAAAAGATCTCCCTCCTTTGTTCTGATAGCCTCCTCTTTCTTGATTAGCTAGCCCACTCAAACTACCAACCCCTTCATCTAGATGAGCTTGTTGTCCCCTACCATCCTGTGGTCCTCTTCCTCTATTTCTTCCTTGTTGATTTTTCTTCCTCACAAGCTTCTCTTCTACCTTAATGGCAAACTAATAAGCTTCCTCAAGAGTTCTCGAAGACACTAAACTTAACTCATCTTGCAACGTGTATTTCAATCCATTCAGATATCTTGCCACCTTTTCCATATCCTCTTCATTGTAGTCCAACCGGATCACCAACTTGTAGAACTCTTTTGTATATTCTTTTACTAACATATCCTTTTGCTTGAGATCCTGCAATCTTTTGAGAAGATTTGTTTGATAGTCTATCGGAGGGAACTTCGTCTTCAATTTGGCAACCATCCGATCCCAAGAAGTGAATTTTTCCTTGTTTTTCTTTCGTCTTTCAGATTGCACGAAATCCCACCACATTGCAACATAGCCTTTAAGCCTTGTATAGGAAAACTTAACTTTTCTTTCTTCTACAACTCCTTCCTACTCGAAATATTTATCCAAATCATTGATCCAATCAATGATCTCTTCCTCATTCAAGCTTCTAGAATATGTAGGAATCTCAATTCTTGGTTTGGCTCCTAGATTCATAACAACTCTTATCAATCTTTCTTCCACTCTTTTTGGTTCTTCTCAAACTTCATCATTAATTTAGGGTTGCTCTTCTTCCTCAACTTCATTGACATCATCATCAACTACTCCCCTTTGTTGTGCCTGCTCCATGGCATCTATACTAGTTGTCAGGTTCTGCAACATCTCCAAAATTCTTTCTTCATGGCCTCTTCAACCACCACCTCAAGCACCTCCTCATCTCATTCTTCTTGGTGGCATTCTGACCACTTCCCAAACTCCCAATATCTTACTACTCTGATACCAAAAATATAATGGCAAGCAATTTTAAATATACTAGTAATCAACTTAATCACAAACAATCCTATCACAATGACCAAACACCGATGAAATTGCCTATAGCAATATGCTTTGATCATTTATCTGATCATGATTAGGGCGACAAAAACCATTCACAAAAGCATTCTTCAGTACAAGAAACAGGAATCAAGCTACAGAGCACTCATTCTTTATTCAAGGAAACATAAATCAACTATAGGCGACAAAGAAAAAACAACAAATTACTGCACATTCCAAATTCCATTCAATGCAACCGAAAAACAATGCCAACGGTTCCATATAAATAAACAACATTTGGAGGTCACTATGCATTCACCAAGAATGGATTAGATCAATTCTTAAAGAATCGACTTCCTTTTGCTGACAAATTAACCCAACCGCAATCTCCTTACTTCACCATTCTCTGGCTTCATCTTGGAGTGTTGTTATTGCTTTCAATTACAAACCAGTTGGCCTCCTCATGAACTCGTCTCTCCTCCTTGCTTAGGCCGAACCCACAACTGAATCAATGCCTTTTCTTTTCCTCTGCCAAGAACCATTGGAACTATCGGTCTCTTTTTCCCCATTCTTGCACAAATGGATTTTGGAATCAATAACATGGTTCCAAACTTATTTTCCAACATCAAATTGACACCTATCTAAAGCAAGAAAAAAAAGGCAAGAATTTGCCCCAACAAAACAGCACCACTACGCAAAAACAAAAACCAAAAATTGAAAACAAAATTGAAGATGCCCTTGCATCAGTGAACATGCTCTATTGCAAAGTTATCAACCGGTTGTCTATTTCTCTAAGCTCATTCATCTAATTAAGGAAGTTCATCCTCATGTACACCTTCCAAAGTAATATAATATCACTTAGGTCTCTTATGTGTTTGAACCAAATGTTGTGAAGGAAATGCCTCATCTAGAACCTTATATGGAGTAGAAACATCTTCCATCATGGATCTCTAAAAGAAAAGTAGAGAAAAACCAACCAAAGGCTAACTTGATGAACTAGAGGATTCATTTATAAAAGCTACCATAATTATTGATTCATGAACTAAGTCGACCTTCTATTCAGCACAAGAAAAATATGGCTTTGTTTGTCTTACATCAATATCCCAACTAAGAATGGGTTTGTTAGTAGAAATATCAATAAGCATATATGTCTTTAGATTGTTCACTATAGCCAGCAAAGAAATATCTAATACTTTTGGAATCTAGCTTATTCCTTTTCTATTCAAGAACTAATGCGTAAACAACTCAACCAAAAAAACAAAAAGATGTCACCTCAAGTTTTGTAGTTTGTACTCTTATCTGATGCATGGCCAATAGTTTGCATAACTCCCACATGCCTTTTTCCACAACTTATAGGGTTTTTTCATCCACAACCTCTGGAATGGCTTGTTGATTGAATTTCTACCTACAACAAGATTTTTGACAACCCCTTGTGCCCTAGCAACTATAAAGAAATGCCTATGACCTTTAGCTTCACCTTCTCTTCTTGACCTTTTTTTTTCTCAATTGAACAATGGCTCTAATACTAATGTTAGTATGAACAAAAGAATGAGATGAGAGAAGAGGCATGATTCTTAAGAGGACATCTCAACCTTATAATAATAGACAATAGTTGCAAAAGTATAATAATGGCAATTACAAAATATTATTACAAACTAATGTAATAGGAACTATATTATTATCTTATATTCTATTATATTATATTATAGCATCCCAATATGCTAATAGCACTCACAACTACCATGTCTCATGACCTGATCACATTTCCTACCATGTTCACTCTTTACATTTCCATGTATCAAAGGAGAATTTGCTATGGTATCTAGGTGTAGACTTACATTCACAACATGATGTTTTAATCCTAATTCCAACATTTTTATGACTCTCATGTTTATTTCCCTCTACTTTTGTGCACAAGCATAGAAAAGAATGTGTAAAAAAAACCTTACTTCAGCCTTTTGGTAAAAAATTATTTTGAGAAGAATTTTATCTCATCCTCTAGTCTTTCATCTAGCATTCTTGCCCATTGCATGCCCATATTTCTCTAATGTAGTACATAGTGATATAAAATTGAGTCCCTCACCTAACATCCCAATTTAATCTATTTGTATGGACTTAAAGTCCCATGTACTACATATTATTTCCTACTTGAGAAATCTAGCATTCTTATGTTGTATGTATCCATCTCAACCATGAGGTACATGCTTAAAAATGTGTCTCACCAAAAAACTCAAGCTAATAGTTTTATGTGCACTTACATTCACAAGTACTAATCATGTGCTTTAACCCTACTATTTGGCGTTCTCACATCTAAAATGCCCATTTATTTCCAATGTGTCCCAAAATAAAGAATGACAGTCTAGAGTTTTGTTATGTAGCCATCCATTCACAAATAGCATATTTTGTGTTTCAATCCTATAGATTGGAATTCTTATTCTGTATATATCAGTATTTCACTAACGTTGTACATGCACATAAAAGTAGTGCTTTAACAAAGTCCAGATATGGGAAATGTATTCTATATTGCATTCTAAGCTTGTGATCTAGAAACAAGATAAATCCAAAAGACCACAAAGGCCCATGAAGAAAAAACCAAAAAAAAGGATGTGGATTCCAAAGCAAACAAAAGAAGTAATGCATTTCAAAGCACAATCCAAGTAGGCATCCAAATCTGCTCCTCAAAAAGCTTCCTCCACTCCTAAGTCCACCAATCCTCCATCTAAGAATATCCTAGATTCCAAATCTATTTTGGACCCTTATATCCCAAAATACACCATCATAAGTCCTCCATCATCTCCTAAATCCATTTTGGGTCCTTAATCCCAAAATCCATCATCGCAACACCCCCATCTAAATCCCCAAATTCACAATCCACTTGAATCCAAGGCTTCACTACCAATCAAGGTGTGTGTCAATGTTGGTCGTGACAACATTCCCACCCACTCATCCACAAGTCTTCCATCACCCATTCTCCATCACATACCTTTACTTCAAGATTTGCATAAAAACTTATCCCCCCATCTTCCCATCCACTTCATACCCCTTCCACTAGCATCTGTGAGTATAAACATACTTACCATGGTCCATAGCCACACCTATTCAAGGGATACCATCCATGCAACTAGACACTTGAGTCTGAAATAAACCCCATTAGTTTTTTCCAATTTTTTTTTGACAACAAATCCAGCACAATCACCAATGATTAGCGTTAGCTCCAAAGAAAATCAACTTGAAAGTAACTGTAATGTCCCCCTTTTTAATTTACCTTAAGGTTGCTTTAAATCTTCCAAACATGTCCCAAAATCAATCACTTTAGAGATAGAATATAAATTCTAAAGTTGAACTTGATTATTGAACTTAGACATGCACATAATATTGAATATATGATAATATATATAATTTGCGGTTATAATTGTTTTGGGCAGAAGCAGAAAGGACACCACAATATGAGTGTTATTTTTGGCTTCTCTATTTAATGGTATGTATATAGATTTGAGACCAAATGATGTCTCTTTTGGTCGCTACTTCAGTTTTATAACCTTAACTCAGGCGATCCAACCTTGGCTGTGTATTTGATTTATACTTATGATTGTGCAGTCCCTATATGGTGATGGCTAAGGTTCCCGCGAAGGGCTAGCTAGCTATTATCTTTCTTATCTGAAGTCAAACTTTACAAATGAGTGAATTCCCTGATTTTCTTCCCCTGTTGTTGCTAGCTATTATCTTCCTTTCTTATTTACATTCCATGCATCTATTAGTGGTCGATCAACGACTCTCAAAAGAGCACTACAGATTTTCTACTCAGAAATATATATTACTCTATATCTATCTTCTCCTGATGTTATTTACACCTGGTTGTGTGTCGGGTGACTTTACTATGCTGCCTTTCTAGATGATTGAGAGGCTCTCTAAGAGCGCCCAGATCTATAATTGGGCATACGAGATAGCTCCAGTCTTATCTCGATACTTATCCCCCTCCCGTGCAGACTTATATCTCTCCCTCATATAGCCTTGGAGCGAAATTTTTGTGAGAAGTGGTGTCCCCGACTCATGCCTATTTGACTTAACTAATTATTAATTAACCAGTGAATTGATTAATATGATTTTTACACTGTGATTTCTGCCTTCTTCAATCTCGACCAAGTTTAATTAATAATTGTCTTTGGTATTTAGACAGTTCTGCATTTACAGGTATTTGTCTTCCTAAAGTCATCGCTTCTTCCGAATGGTAGAGAACATCGATATTCATTGAAGAACCGATAAATTCATACCAGTAGCAAATCACGTATTTGAGTAGGAAACTTCCAATAGAAGATGCGTCTGTGTTTGTAAACTCTCGTCCATTCATTCATGCTCACTCCCAGTTGATAGAGTTTTAGGTCAAGCTGGCGGTAACAATAAACTTCAAGTTTAATTCGTTACTTTCATTTTTACTCCCTTTTATATTGAATAATTATAATATTATTTATATTTGTGTTTTATATTTATGTATCTTTAATATTTATTTTATTATTATTTAGATTGTTTATGTATTTTAATATTTATTATAATAATTATAATTACAATATAATATTATCTTTGATGATTATTTGATAATTATGATAATACTTATATGAATTGATTTTACTGTGTATTGTCGACATATATTTATAATTATAATATTATCTTATGATAATTGTAATTATAAAAATATTAAATCAATAATATTTCTTTTATAATTTTAATATGTATTTTATTACCCATTTTATTTAATCATGTGCATTCCATAGTTTAGGGTTTTTAGCATAAAATTTCAAGGACATGACAGTAACCTTCACCAAGAATGTTCACCAAGGTCCTATTGAAGGCAAAGTGATAACATATGGTGATGGGATCATTAGCCAATAAACTAAACTGAATTACAAAGCTGGAAATGAAAGTGCAGGTGGTGATCCGACCATGAAAATTCCACACTACCACTTATTCAGTGGGGGGAAATTATTACAATGAAAGAGCAAATCATCTGCTAATAGCAAGCATCCACTTTTCAGCAGGCATCCACTTAAGCAGTGGGGATTCTCCACTTATTCAGTGGGTGAAATAAGAAGATACAATTAAAATATTAAGAGGTTGATTCAGTACTACTAAAACCAGCAATTACAATGAGTTTATTACAATGATTTTCAATAGAAATCTGTTCCAAATCAACTGCAATGATTACACTATATTTTTGATTACAAATATGAAGGAACACTCCCAAGAAATATAGCGTAAAATGGAAATAGCTAAGTCTGATATGAAATACCAGCAAATTGAAATGCAGACCAGCAACTACACAAACACCAAAATGCTAATTTTTCCCACAATACAACTCCTATGCACTCCAAAACTGAAACGTCACTCCCAATAGGCAAGGCAACCAGCAAACAAGAGTCATACAATGCAAAACAACCACCACTTGAAAGGTTCAAATCACAATGCAAGCTAGAGGAGATGGTACGGCCCTAGGAAGAGGGCAACCTCTCTAGAAAATTAGACTTCGAGATAAAATCTGAAAATGCACAAAGAGGGGCGCCACTAGCATAGAAATTGAATGAACCAACACCCACAATGAAATTAAAATCTCTCAATGATTTGCAATTGAAATTTCACTTCAGCCATACAAAAACCAGCAAACACAAAACTCAAAGTATCACCAAAATTCTCCAACAATGATGCTCAATCTGTTTGTCTAAAAGAGAAGCGGCCACAACTCCAACTAGGTGTTATCTTTCAAACACAAAATTGGATTCTTGCTAAGAGGTATGCATTCCTTGAAGCCATAAGACTGAAATCATTTTGATAGCAATTCAATATGTTAAGCAATGGATGATCAAATGTTAGAGCAAGACCTCACTTAAATAGAGTTTCGAGGTGACTTTTCAAATTCCAACTTTCCCTCCAAAAAGGGATGCCTAAGCCTTCATGAATTGTTTTTAATTTCAAAACATATTATAATCACCTTCTCCTAGGCGTCCAAGTCTCAAGGGAACATTATAACATTTAAAATGTAAAATTACTCCCTCAATGAGGCATCCACACTTCAAGACCACACCTTAAAACAACTTCAAGTCATAACATTAGGCCAAGGGGGTCAATTTGAAAATATAACATTAATGACTTGAAATAACTTATTTCTCCAAAACTGCACCTCAAAAGACAAATCCAAAAATACTCAACTACCTTGCCTGAAATGGAAACCTCATTGTGTTGCTCCCAACCCGAACACTACTAAACTTAGAACTTACTAAAAATAGTAAATTCTAGAAAGTTTCCCAAATCACTTGCATATCATATCATTGTGAAGCTCTCTAAAAACCCAAAAATAATCCACAAACCAATTTCCAAAACTCCACATGCAAGCCCCTGAAAAATGCCAAAAACTTCCAAACAACTGGAAACGCTAATTTTACCTTGACGAGCCTACGAGCCTCCGAAATAGGCTAACAAGCCACTACACTACTCACTGATGAGAAGGGGACATTACAAACCGCCCTCCTTGAGATTGCTTGTCCTCAAGCAACCTCAATCCCGGATGCTGCAAGATTTGCTCGCCTTCCCACGTTGCATCTTCAATCAGCAAGTTCCTCCATTTCACCAAGTACTCTTTGATTGTTCTTCTCCTCAAAGAGCACTCCTTGTTGATGAAACATATAGCTGCAGGCCTCTTACTTCCAGGCTTGCATTTTTCATGAAGAAAATAAATTAAATATAGCTATGGCTATTTAATTTATTTGTTCGATTTGAGATGTGAAGAGGCACTTCACAAATGAATGATAATAATAAACTATCATTTATATTATTTAATGATTAATATTTAATTATTAAATAGTTTTATGAAGGCCGACTTGGAACATTAAGAAACACGTCTTTTCTTAATAGGCCGACTTCCTTCCATGAAGAGTCTAGAAGAAGTTTGCACTTACAATAGATCATCATTTTGTAGCAGTAGATCGACTTCAAGAAGAAATATATTCATTTGTATCTTGCATCTAAGAGAGGTGCTATTATTCATTGTATCAAATCGGCATTGTGTTCTGCTTGAGCTGTAAGGAGATCTCTGCTCTTATTCTCTCAATATATAAGGGATATATTGGCTAGGTTTTTTCTCCCTCAAGTTGTAGGGTTTTCCCAGGGTATCTTGTTGTGTCTTTGTCTTATGTGCTGTATTTTCTTATTACTTTCAGTTTTGAATTATCTGATCATTAAAAAACTAACACTCTCTAGTATCAATGATCTCTTCTGGAATCAACACCAACTGTCCTTCTTCGTCCAATGGAGGCAACTCTAAAGTAGCAACAACATTGTGCCCAAGTGTAATGTCCCCTTCTCAGCAGTGATCTAGCAGTTGGCCGTTAGCCTATTCCGGAGACCCGTAGGCTACTTGGAAGTGGAAATTACGGTTTCATATCTTCTAGGAGGGTGTTTTAGCTTTTTCTAAGGCTTTCTCTTGGAATCTTGGAGTTTGGATCACAGATTCTTTTCGGGTTTTCAGAAAGCTTCGCAATAGTATATCATGCAAATTGATCTGAGCAACTTTTTGAATTTACTATTTTTAGTAAATTCTATTTCTGGTAGTGGCCTTGTTGGCATCAGCATAGTGGGCTTTCCTCTTTAGGCAGTTTGGTAGGTAATGTTGATTTTGGCTCTTGTGGTGAAATTGTTGGTGGATATTGAATTATTTAAGTTGCAAAGGTTATATTTTAATTTTATGACCCCTTGGCCTAATGATATAACATTAAGTTGTTTTGAAAAAGGGGACTTGAAGAGTGGATGCCTCATCAGGAGGTGAAGTGAAATAATTCAAGATTGATAAAGTATGACCTTGGGAAGTGGGATGCCAACTTTGAGGAGAGCATTATTTGATTTAAAAAGAATTATTTCATCTTGGAAAAGGATGCCATTTTTGGAGGATGTGTGAAGTCAAGTCAAACCTTAATGTCTCCTTGGACCTTGGGCGCACCTTCTAGAAGCATCTAGAGAATCCTTTCAAAATCTATATAAGGGAGTGTTTGCTCTTCATTTTACCATCTCTTGTCTATTGAACTGTTATGCTGCCGGAATGGTGAGTGAGTTGCTTCCAAGAATGCATACCTCCTAGCTTTGGCTTATTTTCTTGTTTGAAAGATAGCAACTAACTAAGAGAGAGGATTGTTTCTTGCTCAGAGAGACAGATTGAGACATTGTAATGGAGTTTATTATTGTTTTTGAGCCATTTTGAGCTGCTGGTCTTAGTATAGCTAAAAGTCAACTTTTCTCATAGGTCTTAGAATAAATTTTGTTTTGTTTTGGGTATTGGACTAATGCATTTCTCTGCTAGGGGCAACCCTTCTTGCAGCTTGGCAGATTTTATTTTGGAGTCCTTGATTTTATGTTGAGAAAATCGCCCCTCTTGAGGCCGTACCATGTTGGATTGTCTTGGGAATTATGCACAAAAACATATTTTTTAGTTTGGTGTTGTTTTTTGTCTTAGAATTGGGCACCATCTTTGTTAGAAGCATTTGCATCTGTTCTCAGGTCATTTGGAGGAGCTTAGATTGTTTTATGAGCATTTTAGTGGTTTGCATAGTTGCTGGTTTGTCAAATCAGATTATAGAAGTTTGTCATTTTGAGCTGGTTTTGTGTGGATTGGGTCCATTGGTGATAGGAGTGATACATTAATAATTGCAGCATTGAGACATCTTCAATATAGTGCTATTTGCAGGAATTCTATATCATTGTAAGGCTACAGAATATTACTGTCAGCTATCTTCTCTTCTTGCTGAGTTGCATTGTGATTCCCATGATTGTGGAAGAGACTGGTCTTGTTCCAGTCTTTCTTAATTGCATTTACTTTTTGTACTGCCCATTGAACAAGCGGAAGGGGTCAACAAGCCACCCATTTACTTTCAGTATTTGCATTGTAATCATCATACTGTTGATCAGCTTAGCCGCCATCTTGCTCCTGCTGAAATGCATGGTCAAGTTGTATACAATTACTTTTCCAGCATTGTACTTTCTTGCTTTGAAGTCTAACGATCCCCAACGCCATATGCTCACACCTTGCCCAGCATTGGGATCCTGGTGTACATTCTTGGTGCAGGGTTGCAATTCAACAACTGATTTGGTTTTGATCTAACCTTAACGAGTGCTTGTTGTATTGATTTTCCATTTTAAAATTGAAAAAATTGGTTATCACATTTCAGTGGTATCAGAGCCGTGATCCCGCCATCCTGTGCCTAGCAATGTTTAGTTGACAAATGAGTTACAAAGCCTACAGATACTACACCAAAAGTTAGGCCAAAAACCAGTAGTTTCAGTTTCCACCTACACCAGAGGCAAACACAATTTCAAGGGCTCTCAAAGAGACAGGGAAAGCAGTTGGCACTGGTGAAGCAGTTAAAGTTATGTCAGACAATCTTAAGCAGACCATGGATGAAAGAGGTGCTAGGATGGAGAAGAAGTTTGATGGGATGATTGATATGATGACTCATTTGCTAGTGAGAATGGATCAGCAGGCTACTCAAAATCACCCCCAAAACCAAAACAATACTAATGGTGAAAATGGTCAAGTCAATGGGAACAATGGCAATGGGAGAGACAAAACTGTTGACCAACATGAGGCCACCTCTAGAGGATCAGCCTCTTAGGCCACTTTTTCCCACATTCACACAAAGGGAAGAACCACAAGCTGAGGTTGTAACATATTTTGCAGATGATGCTAGATAGGCCTACTTGGAGTATGCCTCCTTTCCTCCTGATCTTAGAGAACAATGGACCTTCAATCAATTCATAAATCAAAGAAACAGGAGAACCGGTGGAAGAGCTGAATACCGTACTCGTATGGGTCCTAGAACTGATTACCAACAAGCTCTTGGGAAGGTGTCCTTGGCTCACTTTGATGGAAGTGATGTGTGTACAACCAGGGCGTGGGTGTAAAAGCTTGATAACTACCTCTCCTTGAGACCTATGCTAGAGGACGATGCTATAAAGTTTGCAACCTTGCATTTGGAAGGAGCTGCCCATGAGTGGTGGTACCATAGTTTGGTCACTCTTAGCCACAACCTCATTCGTACGTATGAAGAGTTCACCAGCAAGCTGATTGAACACTTTGACACCAAAGATCCTGAGGTGAAGTTTAGGGAGCTTGCATAGCTGAAACAACATGGTTCATTGGAAGCATACATTAGAGACTTCCAAAGATTTTTCGTGATGGTGCCCAACATCACTGAAAGAAGGCTGGTTGTGGTATTCTTAGAAGGATTGATGGAACCATTGAAGAAATGGGTAAAGGATTTTGACCCACCAAGCCTTGATGAAGCCATTAAGAAAGCTAGAAGCATGGAGTTTTCTGCACCTAGGCCAAAGTTTCCATCCAAACCTTTTCCTCATAAATGGGATAAAAGGAATTCTTCAAATTAGCACAAAAAGTTTCCCTCTAAAATGGATGATGAGCTTCGTGAGATGCTTAGGAAGGAAGGAAAATGTTACACTTGCAAAGAACCTTGGTCGAAGGGACATAGATGCTATGGATGAGGTCATTCTAACCACATGGAGGCCTATTCTGATTTTGGATCAAAATCTGATCACTCGAAGCAGCGGTCTGATTTTGCCGAAAATGAGAAAGAAAGAGATCCAAAAGAGGGTGAGGATGAGCAAGGAGATGGGGAAACATTTTCCCAACTCTCAAGTTTTCAAAAGAATGAATCTTTCAAGGTTCGTGGCTTGATTGGGAAGCATCATATAGTTTCCTTGATTGACACTGGAGCAACGCACAACTTCATTGATGAAGGAGTGGTTTCAAAGAGGGGACTCAAGACTGAAGAGTTTGAAGGACTCAAAGTCATGGTAGCTGATGGGTTTCATATTTCATGCAATCAAAGGGTTCCCAACATGTCCTTACAATTGGGAAACCATGAAGTCAAAGATGACTTCTATGTTGTGAGTATTGGAGATACGAATCTTGTTCTCGGCATTCAATGGTTGTGTTCTCTTGGGGAAATCTCTCTAAATCTGCAAACAATGGAGCTCAAGTTTCAATCCGATGGGAAGAAGGTGGTGCTAAGAGGAATGTCAAACAGCGGTCCTCGGATTGTATCGTTCAAAAGAATGGAGAGGTTGATTTGGCATGATCAAGATGAATGGGCTGCAGAATGTATGGTTCTTCTAGCTAGTCCAGTTGAAACCAAGAGGGACTATCCACCAAATATTCAGTCCTTGCTCACCAAGAAGAGTAAGGTGTTTGTTGATCTACCTCCTGGGCCGCCTCCAGATAGGGGTTTTGAGCACATCATTGAACTCAAAGAAGGTGCCAAGCTAGTTATCACAACACCTTATCAGTATCCTAAGAAGCAGAAAGATGAGATTGAGAAGAACATAAGAGAACTCTTGGAGATGGGTTTCATTTGCCCAAGCAAAAGTCCTTTTGCTTCAGTAGTTGTTATTGTGAAGAAGAAGGATGGCACCATCCACATGTGTGTGGATTATCGTGCCTTGAATCAAAGCACAATCAAGAACCGATACCCCATTCCTAGGATAGATGAGCTCATTGATGAGCTACATGGTGCCAAGTTCTTTTCAAAAAATGATTTGAGATCAGGATATTATCAAATTAGAATGAGGGGATCAGATGTTGAGAAGATGACATTTCGATGCCATTATGGTCATTTTGAGTTTTTAGTCATGCCATTTGGGTTGACTAACGCTTCTGCCACTTTCCAATCTTGTATGAATCGAGTCTTCCAAAAGCAGTTGAGGAAGTTTGTGTTGATTTTCTTTGATGATATCCTCGTCTTCAACAAGACGTGGGAAGAACATCTCAAGCACTTGGAGGAAGTGCTTAGCATCCTTGAATCAAAAAGCTTGTTTTCCAAAGAGTCCAAATGTGAATTTGGAATGAAGGAGTTGCTCTACCTTGGTCACATAATCAGTGTTGAAGGGGTGAAGGTTGATTGAGAAAAGATCAAGGCGATGTAGATTGGCCACCTCTAGAAAACTTGATTCATTTGAAGGGGTTATTGGGTCTTTGTGGCTTCTACAAGAGATTTGATAAAGGCTACTCTCAAATTGCTGCTCCTCTTACTGACCTCACGAAAAAGGGGGCTTTCCTTTGGTCAAAAAAGGCTCAAGGTGTTTATGACAAGTTTAAGAAGATTATGAGCTCTTGTCCAGTCTTGGCTATACCAGATTTTTCCAAACCTTTTGAGTTGCAATGTGATGCATCAGGAGAAGGTGTTGGTGCTATTTTGATGCAAGATAAGCATCCCATTGTGTTTGAAAGCAAAAAATTGAGAGGTGTTGAAAGAACATACTCCATCTATGACAAGGAAATGATTGCAATCATGCATGCATTAGCTAAACTCAGACAGTATTTGGTGGGGAGTGAGTTTGTTGTCAATACTGATCATAATAGCCTCAAACACTTCATGCATCAGAAGGACTTGAACAAAAGGCCGAGTAAGCTTTTTAAAGCTTACGATTTTGACATTGAGTATGTCAAAGGCAAAAACAATGTGGTAGTAGATGCACTATCAAGAAGGCCTCATCTGAATTCATTGTGTGAGCTTACTGCTGATTGGAAGGAGTTGTTGCTTGTTGATTATGCCAAAAATCAGTTTGCAACCAGCATTATTCAGGGTAATTTTCATGATGAAAGGTACAAGGTGGTTGATGGATTGATACACTATAAGGGGAGGATCTTCTTGGGGGCTGATTCTAAGCTCAAAAAGAAGATTTTATAGACTTTCCATGACATCCCACTTGCTGGTCATCAAGGTTATTTCAAGACCTATAGGCAGATCCATGAAAGATTTTCATGGAAGGGGTTGAAAGAAGAGGTCTTGCGCTACATTAAAGAGTGTCACGCTTGCCAAATGAACAAGAATGATCATACATTTCCAGTTGGGTTGTTACAACCATTACCAATTCCCAATCAAAAATGGTAATGCATATCAATGGACTTCATCACGGGATTGCCTAAAGCTCAAGGCAAAGACTGTATTTACATAGTGGTGGATAGATTAACAAAGTTTTCTCATTTCTTTTCCATTGCTAGTTCATTTTCAGCAGCTCAAATTGCAGATTTGTTTTTTCATGAGGTGTTTAGGTTGCATGGGTTGCCGAAAAACATTGTGAGTGATAGGGACAACAAGTTCCTAAGCACCTTTTGGCAAGAAATTTTCAGGATGAGTGGTATAGTGCTCACTGCAAGCACTAGTTATCACCCTCGAACTGATGGGCAAACCGAGATTATGAACAAGTGGTTGGAGGGCTATCTCAGAAATTATGTTTCGGAGCAGCAAAAGGCTTGGATAAAATGGCTTCACTTAGGGGAGTATTGCTACAATTCATCCTTCCACATGTCTATTAGGATGTCCCCATTCATGGCTCTCTATGGTTATGAGTCTCCTAGCTTTGCTGATTTGGTGTTTGGTGATAGCAAAGCCCCTCAAGCCAAGGATATGTTGCAGCAAAGTCAAGATATTTTGAAGTCCTTGAAAAACAACATCCAGATAGCATAGAATCAGCAGAAGATGTACGTTGACCAGCAATGTGTTGAGTGTTCATTTGAGGTTGAAGACATGGTTTATCTTCGTCTTCAGCCATACAAACAGTCTACTCTCAAGAAGAGTGGAGCTGAGAAGCTCAAACCCCGTTTCTATGGGCCATTCAAAGTCATCAGAAAGGTTGGAGCAGTGGCTTATGAGTTGGAGTTTCCAGCAAGCAGCAAAGTTCACAATGTCTTTCATGTGTCTCGGCTCAAGAAGGCGCTTGGGCACAATGTTGTTGCTTCATCTGATTTGCATCCTTTGGATGAGGAGGGATAGTTGCTTCTGGTTCCAAAAGAGATCATCGATTCCAGAGAGCGTTCTTTGAGCAAAATGACAATCAAAGAATACTTGATGAAGTGGAAGAATTTTCCTTTGGAGGATGCAACTTGGGAGTATGAGGAGATTTTGCAGCATCCAGGCTTGCGATTGCTTAAGGGAAAACAATCTTGGGGAGCGCGGACTATAATGTCTCCTTCTCAGCAGTGATCTAGCAGTTGGCCATTAGCTATTCCGGAGATCCGTAGGCTACTCGGAAGTGGAAATTAGGGTTTCCTATCTTCTAGAAGGGTGTTTTAGATTTTTCTGAGGTTTTCTCTTGGAATCTTGGAGTTTGGATCGTGGATTCTTTCTATGTTTTCAGAAAGCTTCGCAATGGTATAGCATGCAAATTGATCTGAGCAAATTTCTAAATTTACTATTTTTAGTAAATTCTATTTCTAGCAGTGGTCTTGTTGGCATCAACACAGTGGGCTTTCCTCTTCAGGTAGTTTGGTTGGTAATGTTGATTTTGGCTCTTGTGGCAAAATTGTTGGTGGATATTGAATTATTTAAGTTGCAAAGGTTATATTTTAATTTTATGACCCCTTGGCATAATGATATAACTTTAAGTTGTTTTGAAAAAGGGGACCTGAAGGGTGGACGCCTCATCAGGAGGTTAAGTGAAATATTTCAAGATTGATAAAGTATGACCTTGGGAAGTGGGATGCCAACTTTGAGGAGAGCATTATTTGATTTAAAAAGAAGTATTTCATCTTGGAAAAGGACGCCATTTTTGGAGGATGTGTGAAGTAAAGTCAAACCCTAATGTCTCCTTGGACCTTGGGTGCACCTTCCAGAAGCATCTGGAGACTCCTTTCAGAATCTATATAAGGGAGTGTTTGCTCTTCATTTTACCATCTCTTGTCTACTAAACTGTTATGCTGTCGGAATGGTGAGTGAGTTGCTTCAAGGAATGCATACCTCCTAGCTTTGACTTAGTTTCTTGCTTGAAAGATAGCAACTAACTGAGAGAGAGGACTATTTCTTGCTCAAAGAGACAGATTGAGACATTGTAATGGATTTTATTGTTGTTTTTGAGGCATTTTGAGTAGTTGGTCTTAGTATAGCTGAAAATCGACTTTGCTCATAAGTCAGAATAAATTTTGTTTTGTTCTGGGTATTGGACTAATGCATTTCTCTTCTAGGGGCGACCCTTCTTGCAGCTTGGCAGATTTTATTTTGGAGTCTTTGATTTTATGTTGAGAAAATTGCCTCTCTTGAGGCCGTACCATGTTGGATTGTCTTGGGAATTGTGCATAAAAACATATTTGTTAGTTTGATGTTGTTTTGTGTCTTAGAATTGGGTGCCATCTTTGTTAGAAGCATTTGCATATGTTCTCAGGTCATTTGGAGGAGCTTAGAGTGTTTTATAGCATTTTAGTGGTTTGCATAGTTGCTGGTCTGTCAAATCAGATTATAGAAGTTTGTCATTTTGAGCTAGTTTTGTGTGGACTGGGTCCATTGGTGATAGGAGTGATACATTACTTAATTGCACCATTGAGACATCTTCAATACAGAGCTATTTGTAGGAATTTTATATCATTGTAAGGCTATATAGTAGTACTATCAGCTATCTTCTCTTCTTGCTAAGTTGCATTATGATTCCCACGATTGTGGAAGAGACTGGTCTTGTTCCAGTCTTTCTTTATTGCATTTACTTTCTATATTGCCCGCTGAACAAGCGAAAGGGGTCAACATGCCACCCATTTACTTTCAGTACTTGCATTGTAATCATCATATTGCTGATTGGCTTAGCCATCATCTTGCTCCCGCTAAAATATGTGGTCAAGTTACATACAATTACTTTTCTAGCATTGTACTTTCTTGCTTTGAAGTCTAACAATCCCCGATGCCATATGCTCACACCTTGCCCAACATTGGGATCCTGTTGTACATTCTTGCTGTAGGGTTACAATTCAATAATTGATTTGGTTTTGAGCTAACCTTAATGGGTGTTTGTTGTATTGAGTTTCCATTTTAAAATTGAAAAAATTGGTTATCACATTTCACCAAGCGCCTTCTTGAGGCATGACACATGGATAACGTTGTGCACTTTGCTACTGATTGGAAGCTCCAACTCATACGCCACTTCAACAATCCTCTTGTTGACTCTAAATGGGCCACAAAAACATGCCTTGAGCTTTTCTGCATCACTCTTCTTGAGAGAAGATTGTCTATAGAGTTGAAGCCTCAAATAAACCATATCTCCTACTTCAAATGAATACTCAACACGTTGTTGGTCAGTGTATAACTTCTTCTGGTTTTGAGCTTGGTGATGATTTTCCTTCAATGATTTCAAGATGTCTTGGCTTTGCTGCAACATGTCCTTCGCTTGAGGAGCTCTACTATCACCAAACACCAAATCTACAAAGTTAGGAGCTTCATATCTATAAAGAGTCATAAATGGAGACATCTTAATAGACATGTGATAGGAAGAATTATAACAATACTCCCCCAAATGGAGTCATTTTACCCAAGCTCTTTCCTACCCCAAAGCATAATTTTTGTGGTAGCCTTCTAACCATTTGTTCACAATCTCCGATTGTCCATCCATTTGCAGGTGATAACTAGTGTTTGGAGTGAGCACTGCACCACTCAATCTAAAAATTTCCTGCCAAAAAGCACTTAGGAACTTGTTGTCCCTATCACTAACAATATTTCTGGGCAATCCATGCAAACGAAAAAATTCTCTAAAGAACAATTCAGCTACTTGAGTTGCTGTAAATGAACTTGTGATAGAAAAAAAGTGAGAAAACTTGGTCAATCTATCTAGCACAACATAAATGCAATCTCTCCCTTGCACCTTGGGCAATCCCATGATGAAATCCATCGTAATACTATCCCATTTCTGATTAGGGATTGGCAAGGGCTGCAACAAACCAGTTGGAAAAGAGTGTTCATTTTTATTCATTTGACATGTTGGACACTCCTTTATGTACCGCAAACCTCTTCCTTCATCCCTTTCCATGAAAATATTTCACGGATCTGCTTGTAAGTCTTGAAATACCCTTGATGACTAGCAAGGGGAATGTCATGAAAAGACTGTAAAACCTTCTTCTTAAGCTTAGATTCGGGCACCAAGAAGATTCAACCTTTATAGAGGATCAATCCTTCAACCAACTGATATCTTCCATCTTGCAAATGACCTTCTATAATTCTGGTTACAAACTTATTTTTGGGATAATCAGCAAGCAACAACTCCTTCCAATCTGCAGTTAGCTCATAAAGTGAATTCAAATGAGGTCTTCTAGATAGAGCATCTGCCACTATGTTGTTCTTGCCTTTGACATACTCAATGTCAAAGTCATAAGCTTGGAGCTTACTCACCCACTTCTGTTGCATTTCATTCAAATATTTTTGGTGCATGAAGTGTTTCAGACTGTTATGATCAATCTTCATCGTGAATTTGCTTCCCACCAAGTATTGACGAAACTTGGCCAATGCATGCATGATTGCGAGCATCTCCTTATCATAAATTGAATACAATCTTTCAGCTCCTCTCAATTTTTTGCTCTCAAAGACAATGGGATGCTCGTCTTGCATGAGAACCGCACCAACTCCTTCACCAAAAGCATCACACTACAATTCAAAAGGCTTCGTGAAGTTGGGAAGAGCCAACACTGGACAAGAACTCATAAGCTATTTGAACTTGTCAAGCACAACTTGTGCCTTATCTATCCACAAGAAGGCTACCTTCTTGGTAAGATCTATAAGGGGAGCTACCATATGAGAATAACCCTTCACAAATCTTTTGTAAAAACCATACAATCCCAAAAAACCCTTCAAATGTGACACGTTCTTTAGGGGTGGCCAATCTAAGATAGATTTTATCTTTTTTGGATGAACCTTGACACCCTTAGAGTTGATAATGTGACCGAGATAAAGCAACTCCGTCATCCCAAACTCACATTTTGATTATTTTGTAAACAAACATTCTTCCTCCAAAATGCTAAGCACTTCCTCCAAGTGGTTGATGTGCTCCTCCCATGTCTCACTGAATATGAGAATGTCGTCGAAGAAGATGAGCACAAACTTCCTCAATTGCTGCCTAAAGATCTTGTTCATACAAGACTGAAAATTTGTTGGAGCATTTGTTAAACTGAATGGCATGATAAGGAATTCAAAATGCCCAAAGTGGCATCTAAAGGCAGTCTTCTCAATATTCGCTCCTCTCATCCTTATCTGGTGGTAGCCCGATCTAAGATCAATCTTTGAGAAGAAGTTGGCCCCATGTAGCTCATCAATGAGCTCATCTATCCTCAGAATAGGATATTGGTTCTTGATTGTCTTATGATTCAACGCGTGGTAATCAACACACATGCACATTGTACCATCTTTTTTTTTACTAGCACCACTACTGAAGCAAAGGGGCTTTTACTTGGCTGAATGTGGCCCATCTCCAAGAGCTCTTTGATGGATTTTTCAATCTCATCCTTCTGCATCTTTGGATAGCGGTAAGGAGCTGTAATGACCGGTTTTGCTCCTTCTTCAAGCTCAATCACATCCTCACAACCTCTTTCAAGAAGTCTCCCAGGAGGGATACTCCCAAAGACTTTGCTTTTCTTAGTAATCAAAGCTTGAATATCTGGGTGATAGTGCCTTTTATCCTCCACCAAATCAGTTAGTAAAATCAAACATTTTGCTTCCCACTCAACTTGATCATGGTGGATCAGCCTTTCCATTCTCTTCAAGGACACTATTTGAGGGCCTCCATTTGACATCCCTCTCAAAACTATCTTCTTGCCATCAAACTGAAATTTCAGCTCCATTGTTTGCAAGTTCAATGTGATCTCACCAAGAGATCGTAGCCATTGTATGCCCAACACAACATTGGTATCACCAATGCCCACAACATAAAAATCATCTTTTACTTCACAGTTTCCCAAATGCATGGAGAGGTTGAGAATCTTCCTCGTGCAAGACATTGTGAAGCCATCGGCCACCATCACCTTGAAGCCTTCAAATTCTTTTGTCTTCAAACCTCTCTTTGCCACCAACCCTTCACCTATGAAGTTAAGGGTTGCTCTAGTATCAATTAGAGCAACAATTCTTTGTGAACCAATCACTCCAGGAACTCGAAAAGACTCATTCTTTTGAAAACTCGAGAGTTGTTCTAAAGCACTCCCTCCTACAATGTCTTTCGGTTCTTCTTCAGAAGCTTCTTCTTCATCACTTCCCGCTGATTCATATTGCTGATCAAACATATTAGATTTTGATCCGTACTCTGAATAAGCCTCCATGTGTTGTGCTTTGCCCCTTCCATAGCATTTGTGTCTCTTAGACATAGGCTCACAACAAGTGTAGCAAAATCCATCTTTTCTTAGTTTTTCACAAAGCTCATCAATCAACGTTTGAGGGTACTTCTTAGGCTGAGTTGAAGAAAGCTTTTTCTTATGCTTCTTGAATGGTTTGAACTGAAATTTTGGCTTAGGGGCAGCCAACTCCATGCTTCTAGATTTCTTGATCACTTCATCAAGAGTTGGAGAATCAAGAGCTTTGACCCAACCCTTCAATGGTTCCATCAAACCTTCAGTAATGTTGGGCACCATTACTAACAATCTTTGAAAATCGGCAACATATGCTTCAAGTGTACCATGTTGCTTCAACTATGCCAATTCACGGAATTTCACCTTTGGATCCTTGATATCAAATCTATTTATCAACTTGTTGGTGAATTCTTCATAACTGTGGATGAGGTTATGACCAAGAGTGACCAAACCATGGTACCACCATTCATGAGCAGCTCCCTCCAAATGGAATGTAGTAAATTTAATGGCATCTTCTTCAGGCATCGGTCTTAGTGAAAGGTAATTATCGAGCTTTTGAACCCACGACCTTGTCATATCACTCCCATCAAAATGGGCCAAGGTCACCTTTCCAAGAGCTTGATGGTAATCCATTCTGGGAACAACAAGAGCACGGTATGTAGCTATTCCTCCACTCCTATTTCTATGGTTCATAAACTGATCAAAGGTCCATTGGTCTCTGAGATCAGGACATAAAGTGACATACTCCATGTAGGCTTATCTTGCATCATCCACCAAAGGTGCTCCGGTCTCTGTTGGTGGTTCCTCCCTTTGAGTGAAGGTAGGGAAAAGAGGTCTAGAGGATGATCCTCTAGTGGTTGCAACATGCTGTCCAACAATTCTATCTCTTCCATTGACTTTTGAACCATTGATACCACTGTTGCCATTGATACCACTATTTTCTCCAACATGGTTTGGTTGATATTGGGGCTGATTTTGAGTTGCTTGTTGATCCAACTTTGATAACAAGCACGACATCATATCCAACATATTATCAAACTTCTTTTCCTCTCTAGCTTCTCTTTCTTCCATTGAAAGTCTAAGACCTTGACTTTCTGACATGGTTTCAACTGCTTTACCAATATCTCTCAAAGCCTCTGATAGTGTCTCTGCCTCTGGAACTGGAGGATTATGATACTAAGTTCTAGCCTGACCTCTAGTGTAGTATCTGACTTCTTTGTCACTCATCTTACAACTGAACTCTGTTTATCACAGGATGGCAAAATCTTGGGCTCTAATACCACTAAAATAAACCCCCTTAGTTTTTTCCAATTTTTTTTTTTACAACAAATCCAACACAATCACCAATGATTAGCGTTAGCTCCAAAGATAATCAACTTGAAAGTAACCTTCACCAAGAATGTTCATCAAGGTCCTATTGAAGGTGAGGTGATAGCATATGGTGATGGGATCATTAGCCAATAAACTGAACTGAATTACAAAGCTGGAAATGAAAGTGCAAGCGGTGATCCGACCATGAAAATTTCGCACTACCACTTATTCAGTGGGGGGAAATTATTACAATGAAAGAGCAAATCATCTGCTAACAACAAGCATCCACTTTTCAGAAGGCATCCACTTAAGCAGTGGGGATTCTCCACTTATTCAGTGGGTGAAATAAGAAGATACAATTGAAATATTAAGAGGCCGATTCGGTACTACTAAAACCAGCAATTACATTGAGTTTATTACAATGATTTTCAATAGAAATCTGCTCCAAATCAACTGCAATGATTACACTATATTTCTGATTACAAATATGAAAGAACACTCCCAAGAAATATAGTATAAAATGGAAATAGCTAAGTCTGATATGAAATACCAGCAAACTAAAATGTAGACCAGAAACTAAGCAAACACCAAAATGCTAATTTTTCCCACAATACAACTCCTATGCACTCCAAAACTGAAACATCACTCCCAATAGGCAAGGTGACCAGAAAATAAGAATCATACAATACAAAACAGCCACCACTTGAAAGGATTGAATCCCAATGCAAGCTAGAGGAGATGGTACGACCCTAGGAAGAGGGTGACCTCTCTAGAAAATTAGAGACTTCGAGATAAAAACTGAAAATGCACAAAGAGGGGTGCCACTAGCATAGAAATTGAATGAAAAAACACCCACAATGAAATTAAAATCTCTCAATGATCTGCAATTGAAATTTCACTTCAGCCATACAAAAACCAGCAAACAAAAAACTCAAAGTATCACCAAAATTCTTCAACAATGATGCTCAATCTACTTGTTTGAATGAGAAGCAACCACAACTCCAACTAGGTGTTATCTTTCAAACACAAAATTGGATTCTTGCTAGGAGGTATGCATTCCTCAAAGCCATAAGCCTGAAATCATTTCGATAGCAATTTGATATGTTAAGCAATGGATGATCAAATGCTGGAGCAAGACCTCACTTAAATAGAGTTTCTAGGTGACTTTTCAAATTCCAACTTTCCCTCCAAAAAGGGATGCCCAAGCCTTCATGAATTGTTTTTAATTTCAAAACATATTATAATCACCTTCTCCTAGGCATCCAAGTCTCAAGGGGACATTATAACATTTAAAATATAAAAATTCTCCCTCAATGAGGCGTCCGCCCTTCAAGACCACACTTTAAAACAACTTCAAGTCATAACATTAGGCCAAGGGGGTAAATTTGAAAATATAACATTAATGACTTGAAATAACATATTTCTCCAAAATTGCACCTCAAAAGCCAAATCCAAAAATACTCAATTGCCCTACTTGAAATGGAAACCTCACTGTGTTGCTGCCAACTTGAAGACTACTAAACTCAGAACTTACTAAAAGTAGTAAATTTTGGAGAGTTGCCCAAATCACTTGCATGTCATATCATTGCGAAGCTCTTTAAAAACCCAGAAAGAATCCGCAAACTAATTTCCAAAAATCCACATGGAAACCCCTAAAAATGCCAAAACCTCTAAACAACTAGAAACCCTAATTTTACCTCAATGAACCTATGGACCTCTGAAATAGGCTGACAAGCCACTGCACTGCTCACTGATGAGAAGGGGACATTACAGATTCTTTCCTCCATCTCCCTATCACCCATCCACTATCTTTCACACTTAGATATCCACATACTTATCCTTCTCCTCCTCCATCCATTCTATCCAGAAAAATCCAAAAAAAGTTAAAAAAGATTAAAAAAAAGTGAAGAGAAATAATCTATCCAATGGTAAAAACCACTTCTCATGGCACCTTAAGAAAGTACCATGATAGAAACCTAGAAAATAGGCATCAATGTAATCCCTCATCCTCTTGCATTCTACACTTGGGGGGCAAGCGTCATCCACTTCATCCCATCTCCCTCATTCTATCTCCTTCCTTCCATCTTATCCAATTCATTCTCATTTTCTGCCTTTGATCTTGATAAAGACTAGGGGCAACATATCCATGCATTCTTTATACAATACAAACCTTACCTCCTCTACAACCTACCCCCTTGCACACCATTCTTGCATCTCATGCATCCTTTACCAACTTCAATCCTCAATTGCATTACAACTAGCATGGGGCATTTTATTCCTCTACAACATAGACCTTGGAGCTACATCCTCCTATCACTCCATTCTCATCCTCCATCCAATAATCCTACATCCTCCCTCCATTAGTCCTCCGTCCTCTTATCCTCCATCCGAAATATCCTCCTATTCCCTATCACCATTATCTCATATCCTCACCGCCCTATTCCATCTACTCAATTCCCTTATTTCCTATCTAAGTAATCCCTTTATCCTCCCATCCTTATCCCAAGCCTTGGTTCACCTTTGTCATTGGTTCCCATCCATTCCACTATCCTAACCATCATATCCACTATATTCCTTTCAACCCAATCCTTCACGCAAACCCATTCCACCCAGTCCATATATCATTCTTCCACCCATCCAATCCAAACATCTAAAGCAGTCCATCCAAATGCAATCAATCTAAATCCATGCAATCCAACTATGCAATCTAGCACATCATCCAAAAGAATCCATAAATTTTGATCCAAATTGACTAATAATCCATTCATCCATTTTAATCCAATCACTCTCAAAGGAATATATCATTCCCAATCCTCATGTTGTTCTTATCATTAACAAAACAGTCCTAGGATATGAATTGATCTCATTTTTAGCATTGTTATCCTCATCATCATCAATCCATCAATCCATCAATCAATCAATTGGTTTTTAGCTTGATGAGGGGAGCAATCCTGGTTTGCTTTTGGCTTGTTGTGCATCTTTCTTGTTGCTTGTGTGTATTTTCATTGTTTGCATGTAAAATCCCCTACTAATTTTGATGATATTTTTTACGATTTTTTTTCCATTTGACATATTATCATTTTGTCAAATCATGCAACTGTCTGATGTTTGCAAAGGTTTAAGTCAATGATAATGATTTGAAATACTGAGTGCTTGCAGATATAAGTATAATCCAGATCTAGAGCTAATACAGGTTAGGCAATTTACAACTTGACCATATGAAATGCGTGTATGTTAAACAACTAAATCAGATCATAACTCCATCTTCATTCAATCAATAAGATTGTAATACAATGCATATTTTCAGAATGAAAGCTACAACTATTTAGCTTATTCTGGCTGTGCAATATCAACCTTTTAAATCCATTTTCCTGAGTGCAGATTACTGAGTTTCCAACACTCAAAACCAACTGGAAGATGTACAGTTTGTTTAACAGTCAATTACAGAAATTTCTGAGTTTCATTAGCAATGCATACATACAGAAATTAGTGACATTTCATTATATAAATACCCGGCTAACGCTGCAGAATATTTCTAGGTTGATGCTGATTTGAATAGAATAGCTACCTAGGCTGGATTCAACACCACAAACTCCAAGAACTCCCACGCAGCCTTGAACACACAGTCAGCAGAAAATGATAGCCACGACTTCCTCTGAGATTCCCACACCTCTCCCAAAGCTTTCCAGTGTTCACGCCAGAGTTTGCAAGGCTCACAACTCAAGGAAAAGTCATCCATATCTCACATCCTCAACAATAGGGCCTCCAACTTCACACCCAGGCACTGGGAAGTTCTACGGCTTCCAGAAAAGCAGATATTAACTTGTAAATCGGCCCAACAATGAAACCCTTCAACTTACACATGTGAATACAGGTCTAAGTGAATAGAAAAGCCACAACCATATGGTGATATGAGTATGGCGCCCAGATTGTTAGGAGAACAATCGCCCAACCTTACATGGAGCAGAATAGTACACCATAAACCCACAACCCGAGTATGAGATATTCAAATTGCAATGTAAAACCCTTAGCGCCAGCTAACTAGCAAAAGTCTTCAATACTAGATTTCACAAAGATGTAATTGCCAATCTTCAAGTTTGTCTCTGAAGGAGACTCACAAACTTGTGCAATATCACCCACAATGGAAGACCTGAATGATCTCCCCTCAAACTAGCTAGGGTGGAATCATTGCACCATCGAAACTGATCTTCCCCAGAGGGTTTTCATCCTCTAGAGGCTCAGATGAACTAGGTTCATTCTCTCGACCCACAAGGGTTTCAATAAGAGAAATAGAATGAACTCAACATACCCAAATGAGCTCTCATAACCTCTTTTTTATACTTTTTCCGCCAAACACTCCAGAAGCTTCTATTTAAAATTCACTTTTTAATTTAAACTCCTCTTTTGCTCCGAAAAAGACCTTTTTATTAAAATAATGATAATTTGATAGACAAGGCCCTTGTTTAATGCTTCCATGATTTAAAAAAATTCATCCCAGTTCCGACAAGCTATAACATTAAGGTATCTTTCAAATATTTTAATTAATATTTGGCAACCTTAGTAAATTAATTAAAATATAGCCATTAAAATACTCATTTTGCGGCAATTTATGAAATGCATCGGAATTAGAAACTAGCTGCATTGGAGCGATCTCAATGAAGAATAATGACAAACGGAGCCGATCGAGCAACTTTCTATAAATAGAAACTCCCTACAAGAATCTTGGAGCCCAAACTGGAAACTAGATATAACATCTGAAAGCATCAAATAGCTCCCCTAAAACATCTGAGCTTGTTGGTAACATCAAATTACCCTTCTAATCAAGCAGACACAAACCCAAAAAACCATCTCCAACTGCAAAGCAAGAGAACCCTAAAATGGGGACATTACATTGCATCTATTATAGTCTTTGCACCATATTGCCATAGGGGTATCATGCCTTTCCATATCATGGTTTCATAAAGCATATCTTTGCATTCGGCCTTTTTATCACATACTTTTCACATCATCACCCTAGTTCCTTATACCTTTATATTTACTCAAATATAAAGGTTAGTTAATGAAATAACTTTAATACCTAATTCCTCCAACTTAATTAATTTATTAATCCACAATTAATTAATTAAGACTAACTAACCCCACTTATTTTTGTTCTATTCTTAATTATTAAATCCATAGACTTTCAATCCTAGCCATCAAATATCCTCACATGCATTAAAACCTAAATCCACCATCATTTTCCATATGTCCCCTCTCCCCATGCTCCAAAATGTGTGAACATACAAGCTTGTAAGCTTGAAATCCTCCCAAGCCTCCACCTCATCTTTAAATTTTGGCTTAGGCATATTGCCTTGGTCACACATGTGTAGCCTCCATTTCATTTTACACTTGTATCCATCTATAAGTTATCGGTTTGGGTTCGAGGGTTCGGTTCGCAAGCTCAATCAAAAAATATATGGGGTTGGGTTCATTTTGAGTTCGTCCATACAAAAACACATAATAACCAAAAATATATACATAGTTACAATAGCAATTAAGTTCAAAATACCACACATGGCATCATATATTGTATAATAAACAAAACCACCATAAAAATAAAAACATTAGAATGTCAATTAGTCAAACTTAAATGTCATGATATATATTATATATTGAAATTAACTACATTGTTGCATTTCTCCTTGTAGGTAAGCATCAAGGAAGATTGTCCAATTGGATGATGATATTATAGATGAAGACTTGTAGGAAAACTTGGAAACTTGGACTTGGAGAGTACATGGAAAATCAAATGAATTCAATGGGAGTTTGTGGGCAATGCCCGCAACGAGGTTGAGGGGCAGCACCCCTCACAACCCGCAGGGGTTTGGGGGCAACGCCCCCAATAGGGTCGAGGGGCAACGCCCCCAGCGAGGTCGAGGGGCAGCACCCCTTGTAGGGTTTTGGGAGTAACATCTCTAACGGGGTTGAGGGGCAGCACCCCTCACGGTGTTCGAGGGCAACATCCTCAATGCACTAATACAGGGTGGGGTTGAGGGACAAAGCCCTCGCCACCAAGCCCAAATTACAACCTCCAAAACCAAAAACCTTCGTGGCGTACATCATTTTGCATTCAAAATAAGACCCAAATTAAGACCTTCAAATCCACACAAACCTTCATGGGGGACATCATTTTAAGGTTAGGGGGAAAAATTGGACTTTTTTAAGTTAAAAAAAGTCAATAAAAATTAAAAAAAGTCAAAAAGAAAGTTGAAAACGCCCAAATTCTCCTCAAGTCTTCCTAGGTTCAGCAAGGCTGGACCCACAGTTTATGGGCCAGACCCTATCCGAACCCACAGGGGGTCGGACCTAGACATCAGACTCGAGTCGGCCCAAAGTGGGATTGAGGGGCCCCCAACAACGAACTGGTAACATAGCTCCATCTTATCTTACACTAATTAAATATTTTCTTCCCTTTTGTGATACTTGTTACACGGCCACAACTTCAACCCATGCCTCCATTATCCTCATCTCCATCAACTTTGCATCTCAACCCTCCAATTCTTCCTTGGAAAATCTATAAATTGAAGGCCTTCCTTCCATTTTAACAACACATTCAATCATACTATCATGCTGTCCATTTCATCATCTATCTATATTCTATCATCATGGTGCCATTTTCTTAATTAATAATCTCATCCTAAATTCATGTTGTTGGTTTCCTAAGCATCCAACATGCATTCTTCCAACGTTCATCCACTTCATCTTGTAAGCACATCAAGAGAGTATTGGGTGCAACTCTTCTTTTAGCTAAAGGAGCAAGGAAAGGCGGGTTAAAAGTTTGTTTGCATGCATTTGAATTTTGACTTTTGTTTTCCCCTTGTCTTCACTCCTAACAACACATTCCCCTTTCTCTCTCTTCTCCCACTAAGCCATCACCCTCCTTCCACACTAAAACATAACAAAGAAAATAACATATATTTTCTCAATCTAAGATTTAAGTATAGCATGTAGATCAATCATGGCTCCACCACTTGAATTAACTATGTTGTTGCATTAATTAACATGCAATTGAATATTCTAATTAAAAAGAAAAAGTACAATTACACAAGGGGATACAATTTGATAAGTAATACAAACACACTCACTCAATCTATCAACTATTTGAAAAGTGGCATGTTTTCTCTCAATTGGTTGGAACTAATAAACATCAAGATTTGATAAGTACCATTTAGAGCACCCACATTTCCCTCATCAAGAGGTTCAAAATGTGAAGAATGTAGTGTGCAAGTATGAACCACTAATGTTAGCTTCCACAAATGCTAGGTTTGAACCTTACATTACAATAACATCAATAGCAAAGGCGACTTACACATTTTTTCTATCATGGTTAGTCATCATCCTTGTACTATGGTTGGACCATCTTGCATCGGTAGAAGCTCCCCGCAAGTCACATTTGATTTTTGTTGGTAGGGTTAGTCCTATTTTTCTTATGGTGCAGGCTTTAGCCTTTTGTTAAGGGCATATGGTCTCCATTTTATGAATGGCTAAGAGTTTATGTATATGTTTTCTCTTTTCCAAAAAGATGATCCAACTTTAGTCATGGCTTTAACTATTTATCTTCCTATTAAGGTGTGTTTTGTTGGGGTGCCTCAGCTAGTTTGGATGGTTTTGAACTTTGAAAACCCATCAGCTCTTTCAATTTTGTTAGTTCTAATGTTTCTATCATAGGACAAATATCCATGTGCATTATCCAGCCCTCCTAATTTCACTTGCTAATAAAATTTGGTCCTCCTTACTATACCATCCCTATATGAACCATACAATATTTTGAAAGCCACAACTAAGTACAATCTAAGAAGCTTGGAACCTTTGAGCTG
Source organism: Sequoiadendron giganteum (assembly GCA_007115665.2). Taxonomy (NCBI): domain Eukaryota; kingdom Viridiplantae; phylum Streptophyta; class Pinopsida; order Cupressales; family Cupressaceae; genus Sequoiadendron; species Sequoiadendron giganteum. The sequence continues at coordinate 155,026,025 of CM021103.1, forward strand.
GAAGAAAAACCATAACATTTAAGGTCTCTGGTTCAAATCACATGAGCATGCAAGTTTCAAGAATAAAACTAAAACTCTAACAAGGGAAAATGCTAAAGAAAACCCTCACACAATCATTTTAATTAAATATAAATAACATACTTGCTATTTTCTCCCTTCTTGTGCACCATGAAAACCCTAGTAACTCAAGCACATGTATTGAACCACATGGATCAACTGAAATGTTTTGCTAAGTTCAAAAAGAATGGCATGGAATATCTTGTATGCTCGTGACACATAACATATGCATTGTTTAATCTCAATCCTTGAATATACATTACCTGATTTTACTTGTTAAAGAGTTAAGAGGGAATAATTTAGAGAAAAATATAACTTTTTTAAAATTAAGGAAGAACAGGAGTTGCAGTCAAGCAGGGAATATAAATGAGGCTTGGAATCCCCCTCTCCCAGGCTTCATTAAATTGAGTTTTGATAGTGCCCCACATGGAAATCTTGGGATTACGGAGGCTGGAGAGGTTCTATGTAAGGAGGATGGTAGCTTTCTTCATGGTGGCTCAGTATTCCTGGGACATTTAAGATGAATAATGAGGCTGAATAGGAGCAAGTGGCTGCAGGAATTGTGTTAGACTCTTCTAATGGGGTACAAAATCTTTTAGTAGACGGGGATTCAATTTAATGATCAATGCTCTAAAAAAGGCAGCTTATCCTAAGCTCTTGTTTCAAGGAGATTGTCTTCTCACATTATCACATATTTGCAAATTCTGTTGCAGATTATTTGGTCAATTGTGGCATTGACCAAGAGCCTACTACAGCTAGGTATATTAGTCACCCTTCCTCTTAGTGAGATTATGAAAAAAATTAAACAATAGAACTCCTTAATTTTAAATATTAGAAGCATTTTGTCCATAATTTGAATGTCCACAATATGTAATAAAGTGACATTTATGAAGTATAAAGGTGATCTTTATTATATTCTTTGGTTCATGTGTTTTATTTCATTTAAAGCTTGTTTAGCATAGCTCGTGGAGAAGGAGTATTTCAAGGCATTCAGTGGCTATTTCTCATTGCTTTGTGGTTCCAATGTTTGTTATTATTTAGGCACCTAGGAGTGGTTTAAGTGTTTTGGCTCTTGTTATTAAGGTGTTTGTTTGTTAACATGGCTTGTAGATAGTAATCTTGCAAAGGTCATGATCCTCTACAAAAAGGGCAAGAATCAAACCTAAGATTGAAAGCCATTTTTGCCTACAATATTTTGGCAGTTGTAGAGTTCATAAAAGAAGTATTAGGCAATTAGGGATTAATAATTACAAGTCTTTGACGTCAAAGGCTACTCTCCATGAGGACTTGTGGCAAACTTGGCAACAACTATTCCCAATGCAAGGCTTTGACTCTGGCTTCTTCAACTCCTCTTACCTATCCACCTCGGTGACATGTCGTTAATGTCTATTTCAAAGAGATTAGGTGCTAAAGAAAGTACAACAAAGGTGGAGAAAGAGGAGATTCCTCCAAGGAATTCTTCTCAGTCTAATAGTGGGGAAGGTGAACTTGTAGATTCATATACGGTGTGTCATGAATTGCTTATGCTCTGAGCAATCCGTGAGGATGTTGAGAAAGTTTTAGAAGGCCTCATGGTGACCCATAATAAGGATCATCTTGAGGTGCCAAGTGAATTTTCCATCCTTGTCTTTTGTGGTAACTATATTCATTATGTGCATTGTAGACTGGAGTTGTTCCATGGTCTTTGATTTCCTCCCTAGATATGTTGACACCAACACATTAGGAGGATGCTAGAGAGAAAGCAAGCGTTGTTCAAATTGAATCAGTAGCTGGCTAGGGAGGTGAGGTAAACTCAAGAATGAATTGTTAGGGTGCATGTTGAAAACCCTTGGGTATGGTGAATTTTGCTCACTACAACTATATGGTTTTCTCTCTGTGGAGATGGTTTTTGGCAATCCAATTCAGCTGGTTTTTGGATTTTTTTTTATGCTTTGTACGGAAGTCTATTGCTCTTTCCTGCAAGACTATTTAGGTTGTTATTGTATGAGACTTTTATATTCTGTTATGTTAAGCTTTATCTAAGGGCAAGGGACCCAATAGGATTCCCTAACTAATTAATCCAATAAAACAAAAATATATTGCCTGATTTGAAACATCATTTTCACAATATCATAGTGGTAGATGGGAGGTTGACCATTCTGTATTTCAAAAATATATGAGAATAAGCCTAATTTGTGAATGTGACAATGAGCCTATTACTTTCCTCTTGAATTTTAATCATGTTAAATTTGTTTCAGAAAAAATTCTTCAGTGAAAACTAATAATGTCATTATGTCTTCTAATAAAAGTTAATTAATTTATAAGCACTAAAAAGTTGATGAGATAATATAAGCACTGTGTTCATCTTCCTGCTCTAGATTTAACTGCTAATGTGGATCACTGCTTCAACTTGAGCAAGCAGTCTAGCAAATTTGAAAGAAATGGAGAGGTTCTAAAGAGTAAATATAAAGATATAGTTGTAAAGTAGGGCAAGGGATTTTTGTGATCCTCTAAGAAGGCACTGAACTGGGGGCGAAATATAAAGTCGTATAGAGAAAAATAATTTCAGGTAGTTGCAAGGTAGGTAATTTCATTTAGAGCATTAAACATGATTTTTTATGCTCGTCACATCTAACAATTTAAGTTGATAAGCATGCAACAAACTCTAAGAATGCCATTCTTATTGTAAGACATGCATAATGATACCTAACAATCATTTTCTAACAGCACAAGGAACTAATTTCATTTGTGCACCAATGTAGGTTCTATCCACAAAAGCAAATGAACAGTAATGCCATAATAAGCATTTCAACAATAAGGTACAAATACCTAAAAGTAAATAAAATATTCTTATTTTTGAGTGACAATTTATTGTTTCATGTGAGACTTTTGGAACAATCTGATTGGAATTGAAATTTAACAACATCTTCCTTCAACCAGTAAACTTAAATATTATGCAGGTGATTCTAGAAGACTCACATGAAAATGAAATGTTATAGTCAACTGATGGTGCTTCAAGAAACAGAGTGGCTAACTGTATTTTAAAAAAGCAACGAAGGGACAAAGTATCATGGAATGAAATCATTAAAGGATACCAAATGCAAAGGGTTTTTTTCAGAAAATGAAATTTGAATGTCTTCGGTTAGCACCTTTGCTAGTTGTCTCAAGCATGTGAAGCACTAGAGGAACCAAAACTGGGAATAGGGATTCATGATGAGAGTAAAAACGCTAGATTGAGATTATTCTCTTTGCAAGCATGACATGGCATAGAATATGCTCTAAGCGTTTGAAAAAATGCTTGTCAAGATATGTTCAATATATGGTTTGCAAGAGCCTAGTGATAGCAATAGCAAAGTAGTATATAAGAAGAATAAAATGTGCATACAATTGATTTAGATGGCTCAAGGGTTCAAATCAGCTATTCCACCAATGAATACCTCCCTACAGTAATAGAATTCTTACCATACAAATAAAATTTTAATAAACAAAGTGAAAGAGTCAATGCGAAAAGTACCAATCCAACTATAAAATAAAGCAAAAGAAGAAATGCAACAGAGATGAGAAGAATGAATCCCTTACTTGATAACCAAAAAAAATTCTACAAAGGAAACTCAAAATTTCTCTAAACCCACATGACTATGCGCTTGGCAAAAATCACATAGATCATGCTAAGACCTAATAGAAATAAAAAAACAACAATAACCAATATTATGGGGAGATCCTAAAGAAGAACTCTCAACAAAAAAGAGAACCAAAATCATTGTTCGGATTTAACAAAATAGCTACGAAATTTTAGAATATTTTTTGAATCACCTTATCTCCTTGGATCACTGAAATTAGAAATCCAAAGTGACTCACAGGTAACCTTTGTTTATGTTTAATCGTTTGATGACATGGAATAGAGTGAATGATTGTTCTTGGAAAAATGCAATGCAAAGAAGGGACTGAGCATTCTGGAAAACAATGATAAGATATGTACATAATGGAAAGGGCAGTGGGGCTAAAGAACTAGTCAAGGTAACAAAATAAGAATTTCCCTCAAACTTACAGTACACGTTTTCCAGTTTTCTACAAATATTTGCAGACCAAACAATGTGTGTAGAATGCACCCTGAGTGTTTTACAAAATGTCGGTCATAATATATTCAGCTGATGAAGATGCACAAATAAAGTGAATGGCTGTAACAATAGAAAACTAATAAGTGAGAGGAGGAATGCATGCATGCAAATTACACAAATGGGTTATGGGTTCGAATCAGATCCTTGGTCAGTTAACACAAAATATTCCCACCTCCCTACACCATATTATTCTTATTGTCATAATCAGATTTAATAAACAAAGCAAAATACTCAACGTAAAAAGTACCAAGATCAAGGTAATCTAACCATAAAACTATGCAAAACAAAGCAAATGCAAGATTTAAGAATTTTGATCCCATATACGGAAACCTAAAATTTTCAGTCATTGGGAGCCTAAAATACAGGGTGATAAATACTAAGCAAAAAACCATGCAAATCATGATCATATCTAATAGAAGCACAAAAAGAAAAACCAATGTTACATTGAGCAGGTGAACTTGTAGATTCATTTGTGGTGCACCAAGAATCGCTTATGTTGTAGCCATTCTATGAGGATGTTGGCAAAGTTTTAAAGGCATCATGGTGATCCATAATAAGGATCACCTTGAGGAGTCAAGTGACTTTACCATCCCTATCTTTTGTGGTAACTGCATTCATTCTATACATTGTAGACTGGAGTTGTTCCATGGTGTTCAATTTCCTCCCTAGACGTGTTGACACCAGCACCTTAGGAGCGTGCTAGAGAACAAGCTAGTGTTGTTCAAATTGAACAAGTAGTTGGTTGCGGAGGTGAGGTAAAATCAGGAATGCATTATTTGGGTGCATGTTGAAAGCTCCTGGGTATGGTGAATTTTTCTCTGTGTTGCATGGAGATGGTTTTCAGTTGTCCAATTTAGCTGATTTTGGGATGTTTGTTTGTTTTTCTTATTTTTGTATGCTTTGTATGGAAATCTCTTGCTCTTTCTTGCAATACTGTTTAGGTTGTTACTGTACTAGAATTTTATATATTCTGTCATGTTAAGCTTTATCTAAGGGAGGGGACTAGTAGAATTCCCTAACTAGTTAATCCAATAAAGAGAGAATATATTGCCGGATTTGAATCTTCTTTTTCACAATATCATAGCAATGGCAGTATTGTTGTCTCAATTCTAAGAAAATGTCAAGCCCTAATCTATAAAGCCTATGATTAATTGGAGGTTGACCAGTCTATACTTAAAAACATACATGAATAAGCCTAATTTGTGACCATGACAATGAGCCTTTTACTTTCCTCTTGAATTTTAATCATGTAAAATCTGTCTCAGAAAAATTTCCCCAGTGAAAACTAATAATGTCATTTTGTCTTCTAAGAAAAGTTAATTCATTTGTAAGCGCTAAAAAACTGATGAGTTAATAGAAGCATTGGGTTCAACTTCCTACTCTAGATTTAAGTGTTAATGTGGATCATTGCTTCAACTTCCGCTAGCAATCTAGCAGATTTGAAAGAAACAAAGAGGTTGTAAAGAGTGAATTTAAAGGTACAGTTGCAATGTTTGGCAAGGGATTTTGGCGATCCTCTAGGAAGGCATTGAACTGGGGGCCAGATACACAATCATATAGAGCAAAGTAATGTCAAGTAGTTGCAAGGTAGGTAATTTCATATAGAACATTAAACATGATTTTTAAAGTTGTCATATCACACAATTTAAACTGAAAAGCATGCAACAAACTCTAATGATGTCGTTGTTGTAAGACATGCACACCAATAACTAACAGACATCATCTAACAGCACAAGGAATTGATTGCATTTGTACATCAATGTAGGTTATATCCACCGCAAATGAATATTAATGCCATAATAAGCATTTCAACAGTAAGATACAAATACCTAAAAGTAAATAACATATTTTTGTTTTTGAGTGACTTTTGATAATTTATTGTTTCATGTGGACTTCTGGAATAATCTGAATAGTATTGAAGTTAACAACATCTTCCTTAAACCGGTAAACTTAAATAATATGTAGATGATTCTAGAAGACTCACATGAAAATGAAATGTTACAATCAATTGATGGCTATGCAGGAAATAGAGTCACTAGCTCTATTTGGAAAAAAAGTAAAGAAGGGACATAGTGTCATGGAATGTAATCATTACATGATACCAAATGCAAAGGGTGACAAGGCTGGAAATCTTTTTCAGAAAATGAAATTAGAATGTCTTCAGTCTATCTAGTACACCTTTGCTAGTTGTCTCAACAATGTGAAGCACTAGAGGCACCAAAATTGGGAATAGGGATTCAAGGTGAGTAATAAAGCCAAATTTGAAATTATTATCTTTGCAAGCATGACAAAGCATAGAATATACTCCAAATGCTTGAAATTTTTTATGTCAAACATATCTTCAACATATGGTAATGCAAGAGCGTAGTGATGGTAGCAGGAGAGTAGTGTATAAGAAGAAGAAAACATGCATACAATTGATTTAAATGGGTCAAGGATTCAAATCAGCTCTTTAACTAATGGACACCCCCCTACAATATTATAAAAATTGCCATATAAATAAATTTTTAATAAACAAAGTGAAAGAGTCAATGCAAAAAGCACCAATCCAACTATTAAATAAAGCAAAATAAAGAAATGCAGCAAAGATGAGAAGAATCAATCCTTTACCTGATAAACAAAAGAAAACTCTCCAATAGGAACTTGAAATTTCTGTCATTGGAAACCCACATGACTACGAGCTTAGCAATAATCATATCATGGGAAGATCCTAAAGAACTCTACACAAAAAAAGCATCATAATTATCATTCAAAATTTTAAAAAATAGCTAAGAAATTTAATAGTATTTTTTGAATCACCTTGTCTCCACAGACCATTGAAATAAGAAATCCAAAGTGACTGACAGCTTAACCTTTGTCAGTGTATATTCGTTTGATGACAAGGAATAGAGTAAGTCATTGTCCTTGGGAAAATGCAAAGCAAAGAAGGGAATGAGCATTCTGGAAAACAATGATAGCAAGATATGTTGATAAAGATAGCGGTGGGGGCTAAAGAACCAGTCAAGGTAGCAAAATTAGAATTTCCCTCAAACTTACAGTACACGTTTTCCAGTTTTCTACAAATATTTGCAGTCCAAGAATGTATGCAGAATGCACCCTAAGTGTTTTACAAAATTTCTGTCATAATATTTCAATTGATAGAAATACAGAAATAAATTGAATGACTGTAATAATAGAAAACTAGTAGGTAAGAAGAGAAATGCATGTGTGCAAGTTATACAAATGGGTTGCAGGTTCAAACTAGATCCCTGGTCAGTTAACACAAATGGGTTGCAAGTTCGAAGCAAACAAAATAGGACAAATGCGTATCTTTTCCTTCTTTGTTCTTATCTAAATCTATGAATAAATCATAGCCAAATCAGACCCGATTCTCAAATTTTTGATTTGCAACAGTACAAACTGGTTTATATTATCTAAAAACAATCATGCTGGTTTTTTCCCAACCAAAATTACTTCTTGTATGCCTTTTTGCTTTTCTTTGCTTTTGCAGGGAAACGGTTTTGTTTTCGTGCATTTTATTTCTATATGCTTTTTAAAACGGTTTTGTTCTTAGCGCCAGCTCATCAATTGCCCTTCTAAATGTTTTTCAATTGGTTTGTATTTCTTCCAACAAATAACTAGGTGCATCTTTTAAATGACATGGTATTAAATGGCGGCGATGTCTACTCAATATTTTGAATATTTTATAATTATTACAAATATTTTTAAAAAAATTGAGTTATTTATTTAATAAATATGAATGTGTAAATTTAATTTTTAGTTAAAAGTTATTTTATTTTAGTTATATTATTTTATTAGAATTATTTTATTTTATATGTATTTTTGAATAATTATATAATTATATATTATTTTTCAAATACTTTAATTTGTAAATATTTTAAAATTAAGTAATTTATAAATAATGTGATAAGAATGTGTTATTATCATAATAGATGTATATTTTAAAACAAAGTCGGTATATATTTAAAAAATTATAACTATTAAATAATTTTAATAAAAATAAATAATTATAAAACTAAAATAACTTCTCTAAATAAAATATACCATCTTTAAATAAAATAAAATAATTTTTCAATTATATTAAATTGATAGTTGGGTGGCAAAAATGAGTGAGGGTGAATTCAGCAATTTTGGTAAGGCTAGCAAGGTAGAAGCAAAGGTGAGGAAAAAGGATGGACTTAGTTCAATGAAGACATCCTCAAAGATTCTTTTGTTAAGTAAATCAAGCAGTTGGAGATTGAAAAGGAGACTAAGGATGATAGAAATTCAGCAAATCAATTCTCTATTGGCAATGTTCATTTGGAGATCTTGAAAGATATCCCCTATATCTGAATTCTAGACAATTTTCTCAACTCAAAGGTGGAGAAGCTAAAAATTAATATGGTAATTGTAAAATTTAATGGTATTTGGTTATCCATGGAGAGGATCCAAACATGGATAAGTTAAAAATGGATGGATCTTTCCCCCAAAAAGTTAGCTTTATAGTGTTAGGGTTTCTTTAGATAATATTTTTCAATCAAAATTTGAGTGGGACAATATGCTTAAGGGTGGCCCTTGGTTCATGGGTAATGTTAATGTCCTTAGATGCCAAGGTTTGATCCGTATATGGAGATGATTCAAGATGTGTTGCTCTAGATCAAATTATACAAGTTACCACAAGAATTATGGTAAAATGAGATTTTTTGGTTAATTAGCAATTCCCTAGGTGAATATGTTTATTGTTCTAGTACCTCAAGGGGTAGAGAATCAGCAACTTATGTAAGAATATATGTTAGAATGAGTTTAAGTAAGTCAATCAAACACACCATTAAGTTATCCTCAATTTTGGGTGATTGGAAATAGGAGTTGGACTATGAATGCCCCTTTTAGGTGCTTCCAATGCTAGAAAATTGACCATTTTGCAAGGAATTGTGATTCAATGGATGCTAAGTTGGGACATCAAGACCTTGAGAAGGAGGTGAAAAGTAGTTCCCCCCTCTTTAAGAGGTCGCCCCTTCAATAAAAGAGAAATATTTGTCACTCAATGTGATTCAGGATAATAATGTGGAGGATAAGGGTAGGACTTCACCCTAAGGTAGGTCTTCCGCCAACCCCCCAACCCCTATCTTGAGCTAAGAGAGTTAGATTGGGTTTCGCCTCAAGTTAGAGTGTTCTCAAGAAAATTGACAATAATCCTCCTAAGGATTATTTATTTGTGGTGCATCTAGGTGATGTGTTTAGCCACAATAAATATTTATTTGGGTCCACTTGTAAATTTGCATGTAACATTGAGTTAATTATTTTATGTGTGAGACAAAAACTAATTTCTTTTTTGAAAAAATATTTAATAATGTGAAAACTTAGTATCAAAAATTAAATGATAGGTCAATGGTTTTGTGTACAAGCATGGTTTGTGGCACATGGTTTTATCTTACCACTTGGTTGTATTCGTGTGAGCTTGAATCTATAAAAAGAAAGCACATGTTCGATGGTTAAGGTTAGTTGGGTGAGTGGGTTGTCATTATATTGATATTATCTTGTGAGTGCATATGTGAAGTATGACATGGAATGTATGGTAACATGTTTGGACACATGGAGAATGCATTGGAGGAGCTCGATGTTTCAGAAGTATTCATGGAAACTTTGTAAGTGCATTGCAATGTTTTATCGTTGAATAATACATAGACTATAGATGCTTTTAGAGGCTGGGTTTTTTCCCTTTATGAGTATTTTCCCAAGGTATATCTTGTAACAACCCAACCATTACATCTAAAAATACCACTCTCTTTTTATTATTATTTTTTATCTCAAGTTATTAATTGTCCATTCAATTGTATACTTGGGTACTTCTATCAATATGAGATTGGCATTCATCCAATTTAAGACAAGAATCCAACCATATGGGCTATGCATTAGTCTATATAGGGCAAGAGTTCATGTATCCATTTGGGATATGCATATATCCATAAAAGATAGGCATATGCTATGGCAATAGACTTAGACTCATTATGACCGTCTAGGTCTTAAGTCACTCTCTATTACACTCCCTACTAGGAGTGCAACGAGGTTGTCATCTTCTGGAGTATATATACATATGATTGGACTAAACTATGGCTTGATATTGAAGATAAACTATCCTTGTAATTCTATTCAATTGGTAAATGTAGTTGGATCAATCCTTAAGAATTTCAAGGTGGTTTCCTCAGTTTATTCCTAAGTGTCAATTCGGGAATTGTAGACTTGTGAAAGGTTTTGCTGCAGTTTACCTAAGGGCTAAAAAAAATGAGCTAAGTCGGGATGGATGCAACTAACACACAATTTGTATTTATTCAAAAATATAGTTTCCAAACTTCTTGTCAATTCTATGACGGGAACCTGCGTTAGGAGCAATCTGCAACAAAGATAGATTAATGCCAAACAGTAAAACATAATCAATACTTCACACTGAAAAATGAATTAACAAAATAGAATTAAATAATGGAATTGAAATGTAACGTGCTAAACTAAATTCACATATATTAGTAAACACACTGATTAGCACTTATTGAAATATAATATGCTAAACTAAACTCTCGTGCAATAGTAAACACACTAATTAACAGAAAACACAACAATTATAAATTAACACAGTAATTATAGTCAAAGATTAAAAGCAGATTTAAAACTAAAATTCTTATTACCATACAACATACTAATACTATAATAACTCACCAAGTAACTGAGGAAGTGGGCCCTGTCTTCTTTGATTATCAGGTGATGAAACTTTTGAATGAAAGCTCACTCCATGCTAGTCAATATTCATAATAATGATATTTAAAATCACAATCTCCAAAATAGAATAAAAGTTTATAGATGTATATATCGATATCAATCTAAGTCTTAACATACATATTTATACATATCATGAGCCTCTAAGTGTATAACTAATGCTAAACAAAAATCATATAATTGTCTTAGAGGTTGTTTTGGCTTGCAGCCAACAACCTTAGAAGCTAATTAAAAATAGATTACAGACTTCGCTATTGTTTCAAAATGAATTAACAACTCGGAACATAATTTTAGCAAAAATGACACATGACTCAAACGGCTTCATGTCCACTCCACTGGTGCTCTTGTGCCCAAGTTCTATCCACCTAATTATCCCTTACTATCATAGTCATGAAGATAATAAATAATTGAAGGTTTTGATATATTTCTCAGTTTTTATCTTTTCTTCGCATTTTATAGAATATTCTCATTTCATTAACAAATAGTGATAGGAACAACAAAGGATACTATGGAAATGAAAAGTTAAAGGGAAAATAAAAGGTAAAAATAATGACACATTTCACCCCCATCATTTCCCCCCAGCTTAAGGTTTTGCATGTCCTCATGCAAAAGAACGTAGGGTACAAACTAGGTGGAGAAGCTAGTTTTTGCAATGTGTTGGTGATTTATTTAAACCATAACTATTTTAGTGCATGCATCTATTTCTCATGTTCTTGGATGGGCATAGGAGATGCATTGGAGGTATTTTCTTGCTCAAGTTTTGCTTTGAATTTACCAATCTCCTCTACCTATGAGGAATTAAGAGAACTTGTATCATGAACTTGATTTTAAAGAGCCCGATTCTCCTCAGTCATCTTGGCTAGTGAGCTCTGTAGTGCTTGACTCTCCTTTGTTAACTTGGTTACTAAATTTTGCAAACCATGAATTTCTTCATTTGTCAATAGAGGATTCTCTTCCTCAAACTCTTCCTTTGCCTCTTGGCTTTCAGTGTGAGGTATTTCAATATGCTCCTGCTCATTATCAACTAATGCATCTAACTCATTCTCCTTAATTGAATAGAAAATGGAAGTTCAACGTAATTCACCAATCCTTTGGTCTACAAAATTTTCTAGGTTTACAGTGTCATCACTCATTTGCTCAGTTTGAATAGACTCATCCTAAATGTTGGTTTCATCATGAACACCCTCTATGGCAGTCAAGATCTCTTCTAAAATTGGGGAATTATGCTGAGGGATTTCAGTTTCTTGCTCAAGCCCAATTTTATCTATATTAATGACCATAATCTCCTTGTTTGTTTTCCTCCTTTTACTCCTTCACAATTCTCTAGAAATCGCTTTCATCCTTTTAGTTTTATGGAACATTGTAGAAAAAATTGTTAAATCATCAACTTCATCTAGTTTTTCAGGACTTACAACATTGTTGGCTACATTGGCCAAATTCTCCAATTTATCCATTGTGGCAGTGGGTAGTTTTTCCTTATCACAAGGAACATTTGATACCTTAGTTGAGGATGACCCACTATGCAATTTTTTTTTACCCTAAGAATCAAGGACTGGTGTGTTGTTTTCGATAGATTTAACACTTATAGGGTTAACATTTGAACCCTTTACTAGTTTGCTACATGAACCTAGGGTTTGTTTAGTGTTTTTCACATAAACCATTTTCTTTGAAGAACTAGGGGAATCACCAGGGAATTATTTCAACTTAGAATCTTCATTATGTGCATCAGAAGGATTTTCATCCTCACTATCCTCATTTGAATCTCTATGTATATATTACCCTTTTTTATAAGTGCTAAGAGATTTTTCTATGTTAGGAGAGTCTTCTGTAGTAGAATTTTCTAGGGTATCATCTCTAATAAACGAATTCCAGTCCCTTGGAGGAGAATTTTTTTAATTCCCTCACAATTAATAGTTTAATGAGTCCTTGGTGAGCCAAGGAATTCTTGTGTCCTTTTTGAACTTCCTTTCTCATTTGATTCATAGAAGAATAAAGAAAGAATAAAATATTCACAAGCATACCCCATTATAGATGCAACATAAGTAAAAAATGCTTAGCATACACATATACGTGCCTACCTTCACAAGTTATATACTAAATGAAAAATTTTGCTACATCATTCCAAGGGCATGGAAGTGAAGACAACTGTGTACCTTTCCCAAATACCATTTCAACAGATTCACCTCATCTCGAAAACTTCTTACAGAGAGGTTTGAGATCGTCCACATGCTTTGAACTGTCAGGAAAATAGTTGTCCCCTATTATCAGTAAGCCAAAAATGTCAGCTATGGCTTCTACTATGACAGGGATAGCTAAAATATGAACCCTTGCTTGATTCTTGTGGCAGGTCATTGCAAATTCACGTGCAAGCTTGTCATCATATCCCCTCAACCTCCTGAAATATGCATCCCAACCTACCTGTTTAAAGATTTTATATGCCTTGAAAATTTTGGAGCTCTTAATTCATCCATGTATGTGGGCTCAAAATGGTGACTGTGGTCTCCTGCCATTATACTACTAGGAAGTTTTCCAAACCAGAATAGTTTGCAAACAAAAACTATTAACACATGCAAAAACCGCCATTGACAAGGAAAAATGTTGGGAATAGTTCAAAATGGTTTGTGGATAATGGATGTGGTAGAAATGGAAAGTAGGTAAGTGGTAACTAAGTTTAGAGAATGGTTTACAATGGTGTAATTATGGTGATTTATGGTTACACAAATGAATGGAAGGGTAATAATAATATGGAATAGACAAGGCCAAGTAATAATGGTTTACAGTGTGCCAAATAGATATGACATGGATATGATTTGATAGTTCCCAGATATGAAATGGATATGATTGGATGGTTCCCCCTAACTAAGCATGTGACATGTCTTGGGTTACATCACCATTTATTAAAGAAAATATAAGATAGTAAGTAAAATAATGAAGAAAAGTAAAAACACAAACATACCAATACTGATGACCACCGGGAGTACGAAAAGTCAACATGGAAGCGAGCATAGGAGAAACTAGCAAAATAGAAAATGGGGCCAAACAAAAGGTATGGTCGGTGTTGATGTAGAAATTCCAACTGGGTATTGTCATATTCAAGATCCAAGGCAACGTAGAGTGATGATGAGGATAATGCATCAAAAAATGCACCACCAAAACCATTGCCAAGGTGGATGCGTATGGGAGATAGTGAATGGAAAGAATGACAAGACCCAATATGGAGTAACACAGATGCCACACCACCACATGTAGAATGGAGTGCAAGCAATAAACATCAGTGGAGGTAAGAAATCCTGGCAAGTAAGTGGTATGAATGTGCTAGTAGACCATGGAACCAGTGAAGTAGAAAGTGTATTTGGAACCAGGCACAACAAATTAAGTATAGGAATGGAATCATGGAAAAACCCATAGTATGTACAAGTTGCAAGATGTCAGCAACACCAGGAATGTGGTGGAAAAGACCCAAAGAACCGCTACCAAAAGGAGACAAACACCAACCAACAACATCTGCAAATATAATCAAACAAATGCTCCTATCCAAAAATTGACAAGAAGCAAGTCCTAATATAACTGTGCAAAATGAGGCACAAAAAATGGTGGTATAAATCTGAAGTAGGATGTCACTTGTCAAAGAGTAAGAGGGAAAAAATCCATCCTCAAATAGTGGAAATGAAGACTGACCTTGCCACACCAATGAATAGGGAGTGACACTATTGATGTAGCCATAAGGCAATTCCTGGCAAATAAGTGACAAGAAGGTTTGTTTATTTGTTTGTTGTTGTTGTTTTTTGTATGACAATAGATCTTCGACATTGCCAATTTTCAATCTACCACTGCTTAGAGGCACCGAAAAACCAGTTTTCACCACTAAGGTTATTGGGTAGTTAATATTCGTCAGAATCCAATTTTCAAATATTAACTAGCTAACAATGCATGAAGGTTTTCATCATTGGATCTTTTATTCCATTTATTTATTTATTTTGTTTTTATTATTTGAAAACAAATTAATTTGAAGAGGCGATGGGAACAGGAGTTAGTTCCTCCACCATATCATAAACAAAAGTTTCTTTTGAAAGGGGTCATTTGTAAAGCTTCAAATGGTGCTCATTGACAAGAAGAGCCATGTGTTGTAAATCCACAGTGCATAGTCTAACAACACCATTATCATACATAGTATGGATTTCATAAGGACCGAGCTAGCGAGTATGAAACTTCCCCTTGAAATCCTAGAATCAAGAGTCATAAAGCAACACCCAGTCCCCAAGTTGGAATGTTCATGATCGAATGAAGCGATCATGCCACGGTGCTCACTATTTTTTCACCAACTCCACATGAAGAAGGGCCTCCTGATGCATCTCATCTAAAGAATTGAGTTGACCATTTCTCTCTTTTTGGTCTTCACTGAGACTCATCCCAAGTTAAAGAGCGGTGTGAAGAGTCTTCACCTCAAATTCAATTGGAAAGACAATCCTTTTGCCATGGAAAAGCTCATATGGTTTCAATCTAGTGGTCATCTTTGAAGTCGTACGGTAGGCCCAAACTTCTTCTAGAATTTTGTCTACCTAGTCTTTCTTGTGCAATGCTACTATCTTCATGAGAATATTCTCTAATTCTTAGTTGGTTACTTCCGAGTTTTCCCATTGGCTTGTGGATGGTATGGAGAAGGCTTGTGATTATTTATTTCATACTCCTACACCAATGCAACAACCAAGTCAGAGGTGAATTGTGTCCCTTTGTTTGTGACAATTTCTCTAGGCACACTATACCTAGTAAAAATCTCAAAATACAAAAAGTTAGCAACCTTGGTATCCCTAGCATGCTTAAAGGCCACTACCTCTACCCACTCAGTGACATAATTTGTACATACCAAAATGTATTCTTTATTTTGAGGAGGATTAAAGGGCCCTACAAAATCTAAAACCCATTTTTCAAAGTGTTTTATTGACAATTGTGGGTGTAAAGGCATCTCATTAGAGCCTGCAGGTCGGCCTATTTGTTGACACTTATCACAATGTTGAACAAACCTTTTACAATCGTTGTAGATCATTGGCCAATAATATCTTATAGTTAAAACCTTGTTAGTGGTTGTTTGTGTTACGAAATGGCCTTTGCAAGGCTCAAAGTGATAGATGTTGAGTATATCAAAAACATCCTCTTCTGCAACACACTGATACATAACATTATCAATTCCAATATAGAAATTAAACCATTAATCCAATTGTATTTCCCACTAAGACAGATAAGATTTTGACGTTCTCTCAGGGAAAAGTGGGGTGGAAATGTACAAGTAACAAGATAGTTAGCAATATCAGCAAACCATGGGCTCTTTATAGAAATAGAAAAAAGATGTTCATCTGGAAAAGTATCATCCAGGGGACTAGTTCATCATCACGTTGTAGTCTGGACAAAAAATTAGCCACTACTTTCTCTCAACCTAGTTTTTCAAGAATCGTAATATCAAATTCCTGCAAGAGAAGCAACCATTGAATCACTCATCCTATAATAATTGCTTTATCGATTAAAAATCTAATAAAAAAGTGATCTGTATACACAAATACCTTGTACCCAATTATATAGTGGCAAAATTTATTTATTGCATACATTACAACCAAGAATTCCTTTTCAATGACAATATAGTTTACCTCAGCATGAGTAAAATTCTTATTGATATAATAGATAGAGTAAAAGAGAGAGTCTTCCTTTTGTCCAAGTATGACTCCCATGGAATCGTGTGATGTGTTGGTATGTATGTGAAATGGCAGTTCCCAATTGTGTCCTCACAACATAGGTGTAGTTATAAGTTTACCTTTGATTTCTTCGAAGGTTTGCTGACATTCAGGTGTCCACGAGAAATCAACATCCTTACCTAACAAAACAAAGAGAGGTGAGGCAATCTTGCTAAAATTATGGATAAATATTCTACAATAACTTGCATGTCCTAAAAAACTATGTACATCCTTTGGAGAGGTAGGCATAGGAAATTCTTGAATGATTTTTACTTTTACGGGATCCACTTCAATTCCTTTTGCAGAAATATAATGCCCCAAAACACTACCTTCAGTCATTAAAATATGATATTTTTCACGACTTAAAGAAAGGTTCCTATCAATACATTGTTTAAGAATTTTTTCAAAATTTTCCTTAGCTTTATCATATGTATCACCATAAATAGTGAAATCATCCATATACACTTCCACACAATCATGAATTAGATCTGCAAAAATACTTAGAACATCCCGCTAGAATGTAGTAGGTGCATTACACAATCTGAAAGGTAAGACATTATAGGAAAATGTGCCCCATGGTCAAGTAAAGGTAGTTTTGTATTGGTCTTTTGGGGCAACATGAATTTGATTATACCCACTAAATCCATCAAGGAAGGAAAATAATTTCTTTCAAGCTAGGATGTCTAAGACCTGATCAATAAAAGGAAGTGGGAAATGGTCTTTCTTAGTGGCCTTGTTAAGGGACCAATAATTGACCCATATTCGCCATTTTCCATTCTTTTTAGGAATGACCACAAGTGGAGACACCCATTGGCTATTTGAAATAGGATAAATAAAACCAACATTAAATAGCTTTTGAAGTTAATCCTTAACAGTTTCACGCAAGACAAGGTTCAATCTCCTCTGAGGTTGTCGCATAGGTCTACTCCATTCCTCTATATAGATATGGTGTGTGTAAGTAGCAGGATGAATACGTCCCATATCTTGATAATCCCAAGAAAAGCCCTCTTTGTGAGAACACAACATCACAATCAAGTCTTCTAATTGTGAGGCACTCAAATTGGGATTTATGTTAAGCATTTTTCCAGGCAAGATTTCTATAGCTTGAGACTATACAGGGGTATTTACAATGAGCAATTGTGAATTAGATGAAGAGGGGTCAGAATTACTAGATATAAAAAATGAATTGTATATACAAGTATGCAGCAATAATTGATGTAAAGTAATAAAATGTTGAATAGACCGTGAATTACTAACTACTGAAAAATTTAAACGGGAAATTATCACTTATACCCATAGGAAAAATCATTGTCTCTAAAACATTATCAACCAAATAAGAATTTTACAAGGAATATTAATAATAGTGTCTTTCGATATATCCTCAAATTCCCTACTTTGATCTATTATCAAAATAGGTAAAAGACTCTTCTAAATCACTATTGATCCCTAAGGGATCCTTTGTTTCCAACAATGGTTGTGCTGGAGGGTACAATGTCAGTTTTTTTGTTTGCTCCCCATTCGAAATCACCATGTTTCTAGACTTGCAATTAATGAAAGCATTAGCAGTGGCTAACCAAGGTCTTCCTAAAATTAAGGGGTACCCCCCAACTTAATTTTTGATTACAAAATCATAAAATTTGTTGGATACTCCCAAGACAATAGAAATAATGATGTCTTCAATCATACCTTCTAGTTTTACAAGGGGGTGATCAACCATTTGCAAGATCATTGGAGTAGGTCTTAGTCTTTGATGGGCTAGTCTCTCCTTAGTCTTGTTAGTCATTACATTTATAGCTGCTCCTAGATCAAATGTATTTGGAATGACTACATCACCAATACTTACCTTTATCATTGGGCTCCCACGATTGACATACTTAGGGACAAAGATCCTCCCTAGCATTAAATCTACAAGTTGTCCAATGACTTGGACCATCTTGGGATCCTAATTCTTCTATTGTTTCCTCCCACATAGTTCCTTGACTACTTTGGCGTACACTTGAACATCTCCAATACCTTGTAACAAAGGAATTTTAATGTTAACATTACGCAATTCATTCATAAAATCAAAATCTGATTGAGATTTTTCCTATTGTTTTGGTTACTATTGCAACCTATCAAGAAATGGGGGATTTGGTTGCTCTTCTTCTGCTTCAACTGGAGGATCCTCTACTTCTATTATGGTTGGACCTTGAAGATTCTTCCTTGATATTAGGTGTACACCATCGATTTATAATGCATTGACAGGATAAGTCGAGAATCCTGCCACTTCATTGTTATAAACTGGTTGAGCCACCTTATTATTTGGATTAGGTGATGCTTGTGTGGGCATAGGCATGGCTTTCAAAGGTTGAGCTGAGATAGATGGTTGATTAGATGGTGATGGAATAGGTGGAAAGAGTTGTTTGGATTGCTAATAGGGATTCATTGCTAGAGGTGGTGGATATGGAGGGAATGATTGGTATTGTGGGTATGTTGGTGGTGACGCTCGCCATTCTTGCCACAATTGTGTAGCATGGGGATATTGTTGAGTCCACTAGGGGTAGTATGGAGGTTGTTTCCAACCTCCAAACCATCCAGGTTGGTTTGGGAAAGAATTATGTTGAAAGGGCATTGCTCTTGGTTGCCAAGGTCTTTGTTGGGCCATGAAGTAAACAGGCTCATCTATGTATTCTACCTTAGTCATACCTACAAGAAGAGGTTTTAGAATAGTTTCGAGCTACTTTCTTCCTCTAAAGAAGAGTTTTTTATTATGTTATATGGACATTCTTCACCATTATTCCTTTTTCGACAAACATAACAAAAGATGACTAAGTAATTTTCAACATCCTCCTACTTCCTTCATGTATACAAAGTATTTATCTACTTACCCATATGGCTAAGTAGGTTGGTCTTAAGATCCTCGAGTAATGTACCTAATTTGTGTTTTGTAACTCTAGATGTCCCTTTGGGAGAAATGTGCTTCCCGACATACCCCCTAGATGAGTCGGTAGACCTTGAATAGTTCTTGTACACATTACAAATGTCATAAAATCTCATTTTAGAAATATCACCTCCACCCATAAGATTTAAAGTATCCAAACATTCATCTCTAATCCCTCTAAGGAAGAGCATTTTTACAGTACCATGGGTCAATCATGTGTGTTTTGTTTTTTGAGGACTAAATAGGAAATTTTCCAAATAATCTTCTAGAGTTTCTTCCTCGTGTTGCATGATGCAAAATATCTCATCTCATGTTTCCTTGGTCCTACAATATTCTTGGTATTTCTCCAAGAATTTTTTTTTCATATCATCCCAACTATGAATGATTTCTCATCCTAGTCCCATAAACCACCTCAATGCTACATCCTTTAGAGTAGTTGAAAAAAAATTTAGCTTTTGTGCCTCGGTATGATAATCATAGTTGTGGCATAAAATGTCAAATTCAAAAAGGAACATATCGGGGTCTTCCATAGAAAGACCTCAAAAGATGGGAAAAGTTGAGTGAAGAATGTTCTTCATAGGGGAATCCTCTTCCAAATGTACAATGGGAAATTCAAAAGTAGTTGGGTTGTTGTTAGCCAATGCCCTTGCATTGTTGTTGAATCTTGCATCATTGTTGTTGTTGTCATTATCCATAAATGCCCAAGGAGTGATGAAAGTTGTAAATGAATTTTGGGACTTCCCACTTCTAGTTTCGTAAGATTCTCAAAATAGTTTAGAAAACCTTTGATATAATTCTTCAGAAGACTCTTGATGGGTATTAGAAGGTGTCTCAATAATGGTAGACTCAATAATGCATTTCTTGATATCTAGTTTGACTGACTCTTTCTCAGATGATTTGTGCACAACTAATGGTGTTGATTTTTCTTATTGTGAACTACTTCCCTTTTCCATTTTAACAAATCTCCCCCTACTATCTCTACTACGATCCATGCACTTATATGATTTATAACAAAGCAAACTAAGGGTAATTACCAAACGAGGTTGAATGTCGCATAGAATTTCGCCTTAGCGCACTAGTCCTAACTTAGTTCACTAGAATAGCAAGCCTTTAACACCATTCCCCAACAACAACGCCAAAATGATTAGACTAAATTATGGTTTGATATTGAAGATAAACTATCCTTGTAATTCTATTCAATTGGTAAATGTAGTTGGATCAATCCTCGAGAATTTGGTAGTGGTTTCCTCAGTTTATTCCTAAGTGTCAATCTGAGAATCGTAGAATTTTGAAAGATGTTGCAGTAGTTTACCTAAGGGTTGAAAAAAATGAGCTAAGCGGGGATGGATGCAACTAACACACAATATGCATTTATTTATAAATCTGGTTTTTAGAGTTCCTGTCAATTCTGTGATAGGAACTTGTGCCAGGTACAGTCTATAACAAAGACAGATTAACACCAAACAGTAAAACAAAATCAATACTCCACACTAAAAAATGAATTAACAAAATATAATTAAATAATATAATAGAATTGTAACGTGCTAAACTAAATTCACACGTAAACACACCGATTAACACTTATTAAAATGTAATATGCTAAACTAAACTCACATGTAACAGTAAACACACCGATTAATAGCAAGCACAACAATTATAAATTAACACACAATGTAAATAGTGAACACACTGATTAAAAGAAAATTTAAAACTGAAATGCTTATTACCACACAATGTAGTAATAATTTAATAATTCAGTAGGTAACCGAGGAAGTGGGCCCTGCCTTCCTCGATTATCAGGTGATGAAAATTTTGAATGAAAGCTTACTCCACACTAATCAATATTCATTGTAATGATATTTAAAATCACAATCTCCAAAATAGAATAGAAGTTTATAGATGTATTTATCAATATCAATTCGAGTCTTGACATACATATTTATAAATATCATGAGCCTCTAAGTGTATAACTAATGTTAAACAAAAAGCATATAATTTTCTAGGCTTTTTTGGCTTGCGGCCAACAACCTTAGAAGCTAATTAAAAATAGATTATAGACTTTGATATTGTTTCAAAACAAATTAAATTAGAACAAACTTTTAGCAAAAATGACACGTGACTCGAATGACTTCATCTCCACTACACTGGTGCTCTTGCACCCACGTGCTATCCACCTAATTATCCCCTACTATCATAGTCATGAATATAATCAATAAATAATTGAAGGTTTTGATATGTTTATCATTTTTTATCTTTTCTTCACATTTTATAGAATATCCTCATTTCATTAACAAATAGTGACAGGAACAACAAAGGATACTATGGAAATGAAAAGTTAAAGGGAAAATAAAAGGTAAAAATAATGACACATTTCACCCCCATCAACATACATAAAATAAAGGTTTGAAACTCACCTCAAAATTTGGCTTAAAGCCTTAGGGAGTCAAGAAAATCCATCCAATGGATTCTTTTGAGTATACAAAGAATACGTTTTATCTTGATATTTATGTTACAAATTTTACCTCCCTTAATTGAATGATTAATCTTATATTATTAATTAAGTTGACATAATCGTTCTTGGACATCCCATGAACCCCATCCTTGAATGCCTTATTGGGAATATCCTTCATTCCCAAAACTACCTACATACAATGCTTTCAAATAAGATCAAGGTGTGATATATGTGTAATTTTATTTTGTAATCTAGGGCCCTTTTTCCCCAAATAGTTTCTAGTGATTGCTAACCACGAAGGGAAGCATTTGAAGTAATTGGTTGTCATGACCATTACTTGTTTTGTATTCCCATCTAATGCCTATTCATATAGAATAATATCACCCATTAAATCAAGTATCAAAATTTCTTTTCACATGATTTATAAAACAAGTGTGTTTACTCATTGAAAGATTAAATATCAAAATCAACACTATATGAGTCTAAAGAATTTATATGTTAGTATTTTGTTTATTCTAGTGTCATTTGGTCCATTTGAATCATTTTTTTAGTTAGTGATTGAGGGAATATTACCCATCCCTTGGATTTTACTCAACATGGTGTACCTTATTTCTTCATGGTGATTTATAAGTATGATGCCACATATGTTATTGTTGTAGTTGTATTAGGAGCTATAAGTGCAGTAGCTCAAAGTGCGATGATATAACTTGTAAACATGAGCCAAAGACACTGCTACACCCCAATTATGTAATTAATATTTACTATTACTATGTAGGGTAAATGTGAACATGATTGTATTCTGATGATGAATAAATTGTGCTTGCACCTTGTTATCAATGCATTATGAATGAATGTTGTTTCATTTAATGATTAGTGGAGAAATGCATATATGTGAAATGGATGGTTATTGAATTAATACTCTAACTATGAGATGTATTATTTGTAATGCATTCTTTGTTGTACAACTAACTGCCATGTGCATGTGTTAGTTGGATACAGGTATATGTTCAATTCCTCTAGGCAAAGGGGAAGTATCACTCAGGAGAAGATCTTGGTTGGGTAAATAGTAACATAACCTATCTGAGCTTACACACACACTCACAATAGTATGGTTGAGTCAAGTTATTTATGCTATGGAATTGGTAAGTCATACTTAGTTTGATGTGTCTGCATTAGTAAGGGTCTTGTTTACTATTGAGTGCCTTATTGGGTGATGTTTATCTATTTGGAGTTTATGAATTCTTCCCTATATTTTTATGCTTGTATTGGTGTGTTGTACATATGTGGAATATGTATATGTGTAGATATATCACATGTAGGAGATTATCAATACAATAGTAATTGTGTATGACTTTTTTGTGTAGTCGAGTGTGTACATATATGTATGTATACGATATATACATGTATCCATATGTATATATGTATCAATACACACGTATGATGGAAAATGAACATGCCCATACAAATATATCAATATATGTATACATACGTATACATGTACATAGAGGTAAATATATATATGTATACACAATTGATATTTTGCTATTTCAATGTGATTGATATTTTGTTTGTATTCATTTGTATATCGAATGTATACATACTTTTGTGGCATATGATATATATAAATATATATTAACATATATATATATATACATATAGATATATGTGTTGATATACATATGTAAATATAAGTTATATATTTAAATATGACTTTATGCTATGAGGTCGATTATCATTAACAATGCTTTGAGGCTGATTTATTACTAAATCATAGGCCGATTATATACATTATATATAAGCATTTTAAAGGGCCAAATATATCACATATTGGAAATGAATAAAGGGTACACTATGTGCAATTTAAAGTGCAACAAGTAAGTCGATTTGAAGAGAATGAATTAGATGATGCATTAAGATTAAATACATTTGACTTAGTAAACTGTATTTACTTTGGATGCCACATTATTGAATTGAATATCAACTACAAAGAAAATGAAAATGTTGAATGATAGGAAAGGTTCCTCCAAATTGATGAGCTGGTCAAATCAGTTTTAAGAAACATGGCGACACATCTTGGACTGAGTCGACTTATGCTAAGTGTTGTATTTGAGTTATTGACTGATTCAAATGTGGGAAAATTTGTGCCAACTATAGAAAGGTTGTTGCTTTCTTAGGTGCCACCTTATGAATTTTATTTTCTATAGAAGTATGTTTTAAGAGCAATTTGAATGCCTTCTTTTTACCATGTGTTGTTTTGAAATGGTCTTATGCTGTTGTCAAGTTTAGAGGGCAATCTGTATTTTTAGTTTTCTGAGTACACTCTCAATTTGTTGCCACCATTTTGATAAGTTGAGTGAGTCAATATGAGTGGAGTTTTCTGTCAAAACTCATGCCTTTTTTGTAGGTCGAGTGGTCTCCAATTTTCTATATAAATAGTGAGATTGAGCTCTCATTTGGGACACATTCCTTAAGCAATCTTGTGCATTCTATTTTCATTTCTCATCTTCTTTATTCTCCTATATATAGAGAGAGAGCTTTGAGTATAAGTGAGAGTATTTTATCATATTCAGAGAAGTATATTATCAGCTTGTGAGATAGAGGTTACTATGGCTTGTTTGAGAAATCCAAGCTAAGCTAGTTGTTGTTCTAAGAAAGTTGAGTTACAATCAGTCAATTTGGACAAGCATATTATAGGCATGAGGATAATCTTCCATTATTTGTCTTTTCTTATGAATGATTGATTGTTGAGTGTTTTATTTAGTCTATTGTGAATACTTACATTTATGAGAAAATAGTAATTACTTTGAAAGAAAATAGAAGTTGTTTATATTGTTTGTGAAGTGCTTGTAAATACTCCATATTAGGAGAGTTTGTTTGTCATAGGTATTAATATACTAGATGTGATTAAACAAGGGTAGTTTAAGGGTTACTCATAGCTAGGTTATTTGATTATACTAAATAGCTAGAGGGTTACTCTTGGGATTGTTGCCCATTGAAGGGAGGTAACTTGTACATTTTCTTTATGAGTAGAAATATCCTAGAGTTTGTACAAAAGGGTGATAGGTTAATTCTAGGGATAAAGCTTACCCATGGGAGGGATTACCTATGCATAGATTATAGTGGCCTTAAGTCAAAACAAGCTTAAGAAGTGTAAGTGAATAAAATGACCTTCACTCGAAGTACTAAGTGAGAACACTTTGGCCAAGGTAGTGTGGTTGCCTTTGGCTCCACTGTTAGTTCACTGTGTCCATGTAAAACATGCTAGTTACAGATTGTAGGGTTACAAGTTCTAGACATGTAGGGCACAACACTAAGCTCAGTATGGTTTGTCGTACGGGGTTACTCAACCAATATTTTCGTCAAAGGGTAGGGCCATCTATCCTTTGATAGATGTGTGGGGGACTGCATATGAGTCTCGGTTGGTGGAAAAGTACTTGAGTGATGCTTCTCCTCCTCAGTAGGCAATAGAAGACCACGGTTTTGAAAGGCGGATCCTAGACCATCTATATCTTTTGCTATGAAGCTCGGTGAACTATGTATGTAATTGTGTACATTCTTGGAATATTGTAATTTGTGAAATTATTATATTGAAATGGAATCCTTGTTGTATATTTTTATGGAATCTTTGTTCATATATCCTCAATAAAAAAAAAGATTTTTTTATTGCAATGGCTTGTTACATAGTTTATTTACTTGCATAGTGAATACTTAGGAAATATTTACTTTAGTGAAGGGTTGTCATGTTATAGACACTATTGATATTGAACGTTGTTGGTTTTATTTCAAGTCATGCTTAAGTCATTTATCAAATCTAGAAAAAGAGATTATAAGAAACAAAGCTATTATTAAGACTATTGAAATACGTCAAATACATAATATTCAACTTAGAGATCTTGACCAAAATATTCCCTCAATATTTTGAAGTAATCTACTAATTGATCAATTATATTTATGAAATTGTGGGAAATGGGTTCATTAAACAATAAGGGGTGTCGTTAATGTTAAAGGGGGTATTTTCTTCATTTATTCCTTTCCCTAAGGAATTTAATTAGGAAAGAGATCATAAGGTGTAAGTATTGAATTTCAACCTCAAAGGTGAGCCAATCAGATCTAGATCTCAGTCCTTAAGACAATAGAAAAAAATTGAAACCAAATTGAAATGATGTGCAATGCTCAAACTAAATGAATTATAAGACCTAGAACATGAAATGCAAATTCTTGAAAGTACGAAAACTAAAATTATAGTTTGCAGGCAAATCGGAGAAAGGTAAGGACACATGTACCAGTCACCAAAATTTTATTTTGAGCTTTGCTAAAGGACAGGTTTGCCCAAGGGTGAATGGGTCCTGGTAGTCCTTTCCAAAACTTTAAAAACTAAAGTTGTAGCCCTCTTTTTTCACTCTACTCCCGTACCTTCAAATCTTCATTTTCGAATCTAGACCTACAATAAATCTACAAAAAAAATTCTTTATTTGTTTTATGCAAGTTTGCCTTGGTCAAACCCCAAGTTTGGTAATTAAACCTTGATAAATGACAAAGATCTAATAAATGACGATATGTGAGCCCTAACCTTAAGTAAATCTAAGGTTTTTATGAGCTAACAAGCAAAGAAACCCTACTCAAGTGTGTTAGAGTATGATTCCTATATGACAATGACAAGATTCACTTAGGGATAAGTCAAAACACCCCAAATAAATTTGAAATACAATGATACATTGATGTAGGTTGCTAGTAGAATGAAGCTTGAGAATGAGAGCACTAGGAAACAAGTCATAAGGTTGAAGGAAATGGACAAATGCATCTCCCACACCTAGAATCCATCATGTCCTTCTATTGGTATCAACCTTCAATTATGTGACAAAAGCTTGATCAAAATCTACAAATGGACTTGAAGACCTACAAATACAAACAATGTTGCTCCAAGAATTCAACTTTTCTTGCTTGAATGTTATCTCCTTGCTTTCTTTCTTTCTCTTCAAAGACATATAGTTTGAAATGGTGAAAAGACTAGGTTTTATAGGCTTCTTCTCTAATTTCTTGAATATTAGATCTCGATAGATGACATTTGCAAGTTGAATTTAAATCATAAAATTGCCACCAAAAATAGGTTTGAAAATGGGTCTTGGCACTTAAAGGGGACCCATTCGCCCTTGGGTGAATGGGTCCTGGCCTATAAGTCCAAGACACACATGATGTAAGATAAATTTATGCTTGAATACATTTATTCAATGTGTTTTTATTGTTGAAAGATGATAAAAATAGGCCTTGAAATGCATAATAAAGGGAATTAGGGCCTTTTTAGGAAGGGTGACAATGCATAAATGTAAGGTCACTAAAACAGGTCCAAACTAAGCATGAAATTGTACTATCACCTACAAGGGAGTACAATTTTCTATGCTACAATTTCAATAATAAATAAATGCAACAATTTCTTGAACCAAACATCAACTAATTAAATATAATTGATAATTAAAAATAAAAATCTAGATGGAATCCAAAAATTATATTTCAAGAAAAATATTGTCATTTATTAAAACAAAAGATTCCATGAGAATTAACTACTATTTACAAAATTGAAAGGAAATTCATCTAAAAGTATGAATTATAAGATAAGATTTATTTATTTTTAATAAAAAGGGGTAAAACTTTATTGAACCAAAAAATTAGTAGAAAGCAAAAGAGCACAGCAGACCCAACAGGGATGAAAGGCCCAAAATAGGACCATCAAGAAACCCCCAAGAAATATCTCATATCTCCATAACACGATATTCCAACAACTAGGAGAGATCCTTTGAAAGGCTTCCCTAGTCTTCCACATTCCAAGTCCCCATTCGCTTAGATCCCCATTTAACCAAGACATCATCCACCTTATTCCATTCTCGTGGGATATGGCAAAAGTTGACATAGTCCAAAACCCCGCCAAAAGAAATGATTTTCTTGACCACCAAGGGTAGTTACAAATTCACACCATCCAAATGACACTTATTCAGCATATCAATCACAATTTGGGAATTCAACTCACAAATTATTCTTCTCCAACCAAGGGCACAAGCCCGTTCAATGCAAAGAGAATAGACAAAGCCTCCATTAAGTTGTTGGTTTCTTGACCTCTATACACTAAATAGAGGAACTTAACCACCCTTGAACTATCTTTTCCAATACCACTAACCACAACATACCCAATATTGCCTCTGGAAGACCCACCAGTGTTGATTTTTTACACCCCATGAGGAGGGGTCTCTAATAACCACATCTTTGGATCTTCTCTCTAGTGAACCACCTTGGCTTATGTTGGGGACCACTCCTATAGTAGTCAAAAATACCCAAAGTTTGGACCACCCCCATAGGGACAAAAAATTCACACTTAGCCACAAGTGTCTCTTGAAGAACCCACAAGATTCTTAGCCATAGTTATCACACCTGAAGCTTCTTATACAAAAAATCTTGCAATTACATTCCAACCAGATATTCTAAATAATCAAACTCGGACCAATTTTCCAAGTAATTTGAAGGAAAGAGGACTTAACTGGAGGATTCCCTAACCTAGTCCAAAAATTAGCCAAAGAAGATACATGTCTACATGGTTGGTTCTAGACACCCCACAAAGAATTCCAAATCATTCTAGCAAAGGGAAACTGAAAAATAGATCTAAAACACACTCTTCATTGCAATTGCACATAGCACACATAGAGGAACCCTAAAATCCTCTCCTCCAAAGATTATCCCAAGTGAGGCACTTATTTTCCACCACGAGCCAAGAGAAGAAATTGCACTTAGACTAAGAGAACTTATTCCAAACCTGTTTCCACCAAGGGACCTTAGCACACCCAAAAATTTGCTTGCCTAGCTCCTGATAGCTAGAGGCAACCAATAATTTTCCTTTCAAGTCAAGCCCCCAAGTGAGAACATCCCTCCCCATAAGAGAATTATAAACCCTTCCAACCAAAATATTAGCCAACTCATGATGCTCCTCCATCAAGCCCCCTAGAGGCCATTCATGTGGGTCCTTCCACCTGCACATGGTAACTTGATCAAGAAATTGAGAGGACTTGGAATTAGCCAATTTACACCAACCAACATCAAGAAAAAACCTACATAAAGCCTACAAATGAGGGCGTGTTGATATGATAGGGGGATGACCATCCCAAAATTCAAACCAAAAAAGAGCTTCTAAGCCACTATTATAGATCTTAAATAACCCTTGCTTAACAATTTTGGCTCCCTTTTTAAGGGTACCCCAAATCATGGAACCCTTCCTAGAAGGTCAAATCTAGGAACATCAACACTCTCCACCCCCCTCAGATATTTTGAAGTGAGGATCCTAGCCCAATTCTAATGTTGTTGGGAACACCACCGCCAATACAACTTTATCGCCAGAGCCTACCCATTAAGATTATATTGTCACAACCCAAGCCCACCTTCCTTCTTCAACCTATAGATAGTATCCCACTTAACCAAGCTCCACTTCCTCAAGAGGATATTACCAGAGAAAATAATTTTTTGGGAGAGACTCAAATTCTTTGATAAAACTAGAAGGTTTAGAAAGTACAAAGCACCTGTACAAAGGAAGGGCCTAAACCATCAACATTAAAAGAGTCACTCTACTAGTAGTAGAGAGCCACCTATAGGTCCAGTGGCTAAATTATTTTTGAAACTTATCAATAACATCCTAGGGAGAGATCGAATAACAAGAGGAATACCAAGATAGATGAAGGGAAGTGATCCCATCTGGAATCTGAGAATTTTGGAAATTCTCCTCTAAATAAGCTTCAAAGTATTAAAGAAATAGATGAAGGACTTATTGTTGTTGATACTTTGTCTTGAAGTAGCCAAATAAATATCCAGGACCTTTCTCAAGTTGATAGCCTCTTCAACTCTGGCCATACCCATCAGAGTAGTGTCATCCACAAACTAAAAATGGGATTAGGGGGGTAAATTATTACCCCAACTCCAACCCTAAATTAGACCAAGATCCACACGAGATATAATAAACCTCCATAATAATTCAACCATTAAGATAAATAAGTAGGTGGACAAGGGGTCACCTTGTCGAAGGCCCTATATTCTCCAAAAATCACAGAAGGCTCGCCATTGATTAACATAGAGAAGGAGGAAGAGGTAACACAACTCATAACCCATTCAATCTAGGTGCTACCAAACCCAAATGTTTGCAAGATCTTGGAAATGAACACCCATTTAAGAGGGTTGTAAGATTTGGCCATATCAAACTTGTTAAACATTTCATTTTCTTTGGAGGAGGCCATGGAATGGACAACTTCTGCTACAATAACAATCCCATCGAGAATCTATATGTCAACAACAAACCTACCCTACTCATAAATTAACCTACCAAACCATTTCTTGAGATGCTTTGTAATCAACTTAGTAATAATTTTGTACACAATATTACATAAGGCTATGGGTCTAAAGAGATCCAAAGAATTGGCTCCTTCTCTTTTAGGAATAAGAGCAAGGAAAGTGGCATTCATGGCTCTTAGAATTTTCCTATTCCTAGGAGACTCTTGAACAACCTCAAGAAGATCCAACTTGATAACATCCCTAAAATCCTAAAATAACTCAACAAGAAACCCATTAGGCCTCAGGGCCTTCCCCTTCTTCATTAAAAACACTATATCCTCTAGCTCATTCATAGAGATAAGTTTGATCAAAGAATTATTCATTTAGCTAGAAACCAAAGAAGGTATACAGTAAAAAATTAGAGCTTCTTCCTCATAGGTAAGAGGGGATTCCTTTGTGAACAAAGAGGAAAAGAACCAAACAATCTCTTTGGAAATCTCACCAAAGGAAGAAATTTGATTCTCCTTGGTGGACACAAGAGAGGAAATGAGATTACCCTGCCTTCTATCCTTAATATAATTTTGAAAAAAGGAAGTGTTTTAATCACCTTCCTAGATGCAATAAATACAAGACTTCTTCTTCCAAAAAAATTTCTCTCGTAGTTCCCATTCCTCAACCTCCTTTATTATCGTTGCTTCTAGCTTACAATTTTCCTTAGTAAAATCATGGTCTTGAATCTGTCGAGTAATGGAATCCAAGCGAGATTAAGATGATTTTTTAGCCTAAAAAACATTACCAAATTCATTCAGATTATATTGTTTCAACATATATTTGACATATTGAAGCCTCTTGGTGAAGGTATGCATTGTAGTGCTATGATGGGTAGCTTCCTAGCTCGCCACCAAATAGGAACAAGATCATGAAGTGACAAATCTTGAAGCCATGTTAGTTGAAATATGAAAGATTTCCTTTTAGAGTATCTAAAAAATTAAGCAAAGAATTTGATCAGCCAATGATCAGATCCTCTCCAATCTAAAATCTCTGAGCTAGTCATCTAACTTTCACCAACCCAAAAGATGGAAACCAAAAACCTATCCAACCTTTCTAAAATAACATCATCCCCATTTATACTATTATTCCATGTAAACACTCCATTGTAAGGTTTGATATCAACTAGGTTCAAGAAAGCAACATTGTCCCTCAAAACCTCCAAAGACAATTCCAGGTGCGCTATGCCACCTCTCTTCTCCTCTAGCAAGTAAACAACATTGAAATCCCCTGCCAAAATCTAGGGAAGATAAGGAGAGAGAGCATAAAAATATAACATGAGATCATAATAGAGACTTACCAAGAAGATCAATTGGAGTATAGATGTTAGAAAGAAGAATAACCTCAACAGACTCAAGCAAGAAGAAACAAGAGAAATAGTTTTTCTACTAGAAATCCATCGAATTGGAACAACTCTACATAGATCCCACAAAAAATTAACCCCCTGAAACTACCTTGTGCCCCCATGCACTAACATTGACATATTCCTCAGATCTTAGAGGCCATATTCAACATACTATCAATAGACAACTTGGTCTCCTGAAGAAAAACCAAGTCAGGATAGTGAACACGAATCAACTCGTGAATAGCCTTTTATCAAGGGAAGTTATTCATACCCCTTATAGCACAATCATCACTGAGGTTGGGAGAAGTGAGAATAAATGGTTCTCACCGATCCAAATTCCACTTATGTCTCACCAATTAAATTTACCTTCTCCTGATCCTTGTTTCATCCAACCTTAGGGAGTTTCTTAGGAGTCCCCTTTTTGGAGGGATTTTGCTGTAGGCCCAAGGCTAGAGGAGATTATTTACTTTTTCCAATGCTAATGGCTTCCCTCTCTACACTAAGTCTAGAACTAGGTAGATCTAGTCCTTCTTTAACCTCTGATAACACACAAGCCCCCCCTGCACAAGATCAAAGGGAGGAAGATCTATGTCCATATGAGCATCCTGATCCCCCAACCGAGAGGAGATGAGATTAACATTTTCCTGATTTCCTAGATGAATCTCATCTAATACACCATTTGTCACCTGCATGCCTAAGGGAACACCTTCTTCCTAGACCAAATCATCAAGGACGTCAATTTTTTTGAAGGTTTCCTCCTCTTGTTTGTCTCCAAGGGTTTGCTAAGATAAAATTTAATTTGTAATTGAGGACCAATAACATAAAATAAACACTTGTTAATTTTCTTAGTTAGAGTGTGATTATTCATACTCTAACCTTCTTCAATACTAGAATTTTTTCTTTACCCTTAAGATCCACTATTGAAGTAGTTGAAATACTAGATGGTGGATAGTGAAAAGATCAGGGTGTAGAAGCAAATTATCTCATGAGTCTTGATCCAAAATTAATTACAATATTAGTGTAGAAAATATTTGTACTACATCAGGTAATACGACGATATTGTGTCATAGTATAATATATATTTAAATAAATATATTATTGAAATAGGATAAAAAATATTATAGACTAATCTTTTAGTACGCCCCACCAGATTGATGCAGTCCTTATGGAAGTTTCTCGAGCCTATAGGGATGGGTGGCCTTCCAAAGAGGTCACCTCCCATTAATTTTTCTATTATTATTCTATTTTATTTCTTATTTTATTCAATCCCTACATACAACATCAAATATTTAGATTGGCCTTGCACCTCATTTAACCTACAACCAGTTAAACATGCAATCAATAAATTAAAAGATAAAATTATATAAATAAAACAACAAGTAGTTTTATGAATATGATCTTTACATTAGTTTACGGGAAATTGATAATGTTTGTGCTATCTCTAAGTGCCTCTCAACCTCATTGAATCTTACTCTGGTATCCTTGTACCAGTCGAGTACATGGTAAATTCCACCACTACATCATTTGAATCCTTCTGTTCAACAAAGTTAGAATTGTATAAAGCCAACTTAGGGTTCAAGCTATGCTTATTATCATGATAGTTTAGGGTTCCTTGCATTGAAAATTGAAACATTGAAAAATAGGTTTAGGGGGGTTTTAATGTAAAGGTGGGGTGATCCAAAATAAACCTATCTTCCTTTATTTCATTAAGAAATGAGACCCACACAATGAATTGATTATCAACCCTTAGGTGAATCAAGTCAAAGTGGGAATCTTTAGATTTGCTTATGATTGAAGGATGAGGGCCAAGGTCAAACAACACTTTGGGGAGAAAAACTAAAAATATCAAATCAACACCAAAATGTAATCTAACACTTGAAACAAAAATATTGAGCTCAATACTGACAAAACCAAAAATAAAATTACAAATCAGAGAAGGGAAAAAACATGTGTACCAATCACCAAAAGTGCTTTTCAGAAGCAGATCTAGGACTCATTTGTCCATGGGTGAATGGTTCCAAGTTAGGGTTTTTCTATAGCTTTTAGGAGCTTTTGATGCATATTTGAATCTTCCAATTTTCCCAGGTTTGATAGTCAAAATGTTGGAAATGGCTTCAAGATCTTAGTTTCTATGAGAAGACAACAATTTTTGACAACTTTTGCAACTTTGACAACTTTGTAAATCTTGCTCTTCAAAAGGTCTTCAAGCCTTCTTCAACCTAACCCCGTTTTGGTAATTAAACCTTGAAATGAAATGAAACATGAAAGAGGGAATGAAGAATGAAAAAAGCTATGTTACAACTCAACAAACCCTTGATTGAAACCTTGATAATGGAGATCTTAGGAGGTCTGGAACTTGCATGAGATGACTTAATTGGGTGTGGATCTTGACACTTGAATCTTTCTTGAAATGATACTTTGAATGCTTGACTTGATCATGGAACCTACACAACAATGTTATCTCCAAAGACATGCATGATGCAAGAAGAATTTGACATGATGAATTGATCTTGAATGCTACAATAAAACTCCGATATATGTGCTCTTGAATTCCCTTGATCATAAACCTTAGTATACTTTTTCTCTCATCAAAATTGCTAGGTGAAACTTTGTGAAATAACCTTGTATTTATAGGTATGTATCCTTAATTTCCCAAAATTTAAATATAACAAGCCGAC
Source organism: Sequoiadendron giganteum (assembly GCA_007115665.2). Classification (NCBI taxonomy): domain Eukaryota; kingdom Viridiplantae; phylum Streptophyta; class Pinopsida; order Cupressales; family Cupressaceae; genus Sequoiadendron; species Sequoiadendron giganteum. Next base: position 155,060,390 of record CM021103.1, read on the forward strand.
ATTGAATTATGGGTTTGAAATCATTAAAATACCGCTAAAAACATAATTTAAATTTAGGTCCTAAGGTTCAGGGAGGACCCGTTCACCCATGGGTGAATGGGTCTCAGGTCCATAAACCTAGGACACACATTACTCAATGTAAAGTGTTATGTTTAGGAATTAATAAATGTTGGGTTTCCCCTTTAGAAAATGTAATTAATTAGGCTTGGAAAATGAATTAAAGGTCCAATTAAGGCATAATTAAGCTCAATTAATTAAGAGGGCCCAAATACGTGTGTAAATGTAATAAGATACATTTAACAACACTAAATTAAGGAATTATTAAGTCCAAATTAAATAGAAAGGCCCAAACAAGTGAGAAAATGTAAAGGGTTACATTTTTCTACACTACATTTAGCCCCCACTTTAGTGAGAGGATGACCCTGCGTTAAATTGACTCTAAAGTAGACAATCAAGAGAGGTCTAATTGTATAATTTTTGGAAGGATTAGATGACAAAGGTCAAGGAGGATGATCAAGCCTCCAAGATCTAAGATCTCGTGGAAAAACCAAAAAAGGCACTAAGAGACATATGCCTATGTTAAACATATATATGTATGCAACAATGACAAGATACTCAATCATATAATGCCAAAGACTCAAAGAAAGAGAAAAACAAAAACAAAAGGACGAATCAAGCCTTGACTATCCAATGCGATGTGGAACACACCTTAGTTTTTTTTCCAATTTTTTTTTGTACAAGTGGAACTCATTGTCCACTATGCAAACAATAACACACTCACACGTGTTAGTGAAACTATGGTTGCCCACTAAGTGAGCCCCCAAGGGTAGCAAATGAGAGAATCTTATTAGGCTCCCATACCATACCAAATTTATACCTTTGATAAATTTAGTAAGGCACCAAACAACATGAACTTTGAGCTCCATTAGTCTTAGCAACCTGCATTATGCTAAACACTTATGAACAAACAAGGCACTACAGGCAAGCAAAGTGTGTTATGCTTGGTGGCCATAAAAAAAGGGTTGAAAATTTGAGATTCGTATGGTTAGCAAGTTGTGTTATGCTAAACACTTATGAATAAAAATGAAAATAGGATGAGACATGTTCAAATGGGTTTTTCTTAGTTCATGTAAGGTCTCCTCTTAGGGAACATCATGCTTAATGTTTGCAAGAGAGGACAAGTCTAGGATAAAAGATTCACAACTTAGGGTATGCAACGCATAGCATCACCACTAAGAGGAAAGTTGTATGCCAACAAAATTCACTCTCTTGGAGGACATCAAACACAATGACACCACCAAGAAGAATAAACATTGCAAGAAGTAAGAAGACCACACAATGAAACATGAGAAAATAGTCCAAAGATCTCCAAAAATGATAATTCCAATGTATGCCCCCACTTTAAATAAATTGCTAACACCATGCTGTGAGCAATTAATTTAAAGTAGAAAATGATAAATTATAACAATAAAGAAGACATGAGAGTTTATTTGGAAAGCCCTATGACAAGTCATATGTTTCCAAATGAAGCTACATCATGAAAAATGAAGTGGTTTTCCCCAAAATGAAATCCAAAAATAACATAAGGGATCCAATGATTTAGGGTCAACATATGTCTTTGCTACAATGATATTATAGAGCTCAGAAATGTCATCATTCCCTAAATAACTCATGGAATAGGAATAATGACACATAGAAGAAAAAACAAAGAAAAGGCCATTTAGGTCAACATGAAAGAGACCTAAATGTCTTCATGCCTTACGTCATCCCCAAAAGTAAAACACAAGACAAAATAAAAGATAAAGGGTTATGACATATAAAAGAATGTAGATACAAATAGAGGAATGAACATAAAGACATGTCAAACAGAACAATATTGGGGATCACATTACACACATGCAATTACACAAAGAACATGAAAATAAAAAATGAAGAAAAAGACTAGTAAGACACATGTGAGTCAACCTATAGTAGGTCATCTGCATCCCAATCTTGTTCATTGTATGCAGAATGCAGACAACTAGCCAAAGGGACAACTTTAAGTGCCAAACTAGGAGAATCACCAAGTTCAACACATGGTGAACTACTCTTTGCAGGAGTATCATCATAATTGTTATCATTTAAGCTCGTGGAAGAGGAAAATAATGAACTCAACTCATTATTCACTTCCTCATCAATCTTTGCAATTCCATTGTCATAATCTATGTTTATCACAATAGAAGGTCTAATGATAATATCCATAAATGATGCTTGTTCTTGTTGTGTTCGATATATAGGATTTTCTTGTTTTTGCGAAGGTGGATAATCATCATGCATTGCTTGAGGTAAGTTTGGATTTTTATTTTCTATGTTCTTTTCTTCTTTTGCTTGTAACAAATGAGAAATAGCACAATGTCTATGCCTATGCTCTCTAGCATTTCAATTTCTTTTCATTCGATTTTCAAGTTTTGATTGTGTAAGGGTAGGTTTATCAACCATAGATTTTTTTCTTCCCTTAAGGGAGGAACAAAAGGAACCATAGGAGGTTGTTCAAACACTTTCTCTTTAGCTTTGTAAACTTGTTTGATTTTAGGAGGCACAACAAAACTTATTTGGTTATGTTGTGGTCTCTTCTAGGAAATGGATGGAGGATTTGCTATGTTTTGGTCTTGGTTACTTGGAAGGGATTTTGGTTCAATCATTGTTTTTTCAAGGATAGGAGGCTCAATTGTGGGTTGAGACATATTGGTAAGGGATAATTTTGCTATGTGTTTTGCCTTAAAATTTTGATAGGATTTGAAAAATAAGTCCTCATGAGGCCTAATAGGTTCCATAGGTTCAGGCCAAAAGAAATCCAATGAGAAATTCCCACAAGAAAGCACAATATTATATCCACTATGGTGAACATTAAAGATCTCATTGCCAAATGAGAACTTTAAGAATTTATGAACAACTGAGGGGATGACATTCAAGGAGTAAAGCGATGGGTAGCCTAACTTCATATGAAATTGGTTTGATGACAAGATGATGGAAAATGAGATGTGTAATATTTTTGGTCCAACTTTCAAAGGAAGAGTTATTGAGCCTATTGTAGGGCAAGAAAAACCATTATGCATTTTGATCCATGCTTTTGATTTTTCATAAGTATCTTGATAAAGCTCGTGCTCAAATAGGAATTCTTCAATGATCATGTTCTCTACATAGAAAAGATCAATTAATATCCCATTAGTAGGCTTGCCATTAATTATTCTAGCTATTTAAAGAGGACCATTAGGTGCATGTGTAATTATGTCATGTTGTGAGAAAGCAATGCCAAGCGACATCTTAGTTAGGCCCTTACGAGGTTGAAATTAAATGAATTTGATAGAATGATTTATAGTGTTCTTTTCTTGATTTCTTATGTGATTTTGTAGGAAGTGATGAAGGCCAAGCACCATTTCTAGTCCTTATTTAGTATGTTTTGTATAATAGGAACTACATCAGTGGCGATGGGTTCAAAACTTATAAATTTTTGCAATTGCTCTAACTCTTCATCGATTTTCTTAAGTTTTTCATGAGGGAAATTAGAAATAATTGTATTAAAATGGTCACATTAGGTGTAGGTAGGGAATTAATGGGAAATGAAGTGTTAAGGCCATGATCCATTGTGGGTTGACTAGTGTCAACACTATGAGTGAAAGAATTAGAAATACTAAGATCCATGGTGAATGGTGTATCGTGGGGTGAAATGAGTCTCAAACTATGTCTCACAATAGTATTGGAAATAGGAAACCAAGTTGTGAAGCTCATACAAGTTTCAAAAACTCGAGGTGCATCCAAATTGGATAAGAGGTAAAATTCAATGAAATATCCTAGAATATAAAGTGCAATTGATAGGGAGGTTGGATGAATCACTCACTGATTCATGCTCTAATTCTTTCTTGGAAGACCTCTAGGGTGTCTTACTCCACCACTTGCAACCTATAGGATCTCTTCCTTCTTAGGATCCCCTGGTTCTCCTTGCCAACCCAACTATCAATAAAGTTCCTTCTCCCAAGTCAAAACTTGGTGCAATCTTGTAGCACTAGCCATTAGCCCTTAAACTACCTTAAAGGCTACTAACCTCCTATTTTCTTGAAATGGTTTTACAGAGGTGTGTAGGTGCTTCCAAAAGCTTCAATTAATCCTACTAGGGGCATTAGGGATCCACCTAGCTCCATCTGCAGGTCACTTTCACCAAACTCCTTCATTAGGCCTAGAAGGCTACTAGCCCTATTAGGTCTCCTTCTCCAAGAAATCAGGGTTTTTCCCAAAGTCCCTCCAAAGAAAACCCCAATTTTTTCTTGGGATTCCTAGTTCATATGCCCACCTCTCAAGGATTTTTGGGGTCTTGGGCCATAACTAGCTGTACAATGCGCTAACTGAAAAATGAGCAAAATTAAGGCTTCTTTAGGCCCTTCCTGGCTCCTCTACAACTTTCATAAGTTCTTCCCTCAAAAATGGATTGGTAGAGTCTCTTCCTCTTTACCATATCTTGGTAAGACTCATATATTCCTTCTCCAAAAAGGAAATTTGTCTCTAGATTAACACCTCTGCAAATCAAGTGCTCTACACTATAGTCTTTCCTAACCAGTCTCTTCTCTAGCTCGCCTAGGATAAGACTCCATCAAAGCTCCTGTGTGTTCAAAGGCCACAACTCCCACTATATGTACACCCATGAAGTCTAGTCACTAATCCCAAAGGTCTGTACAATTTGTATGGTGGGACAATGAACGAACACTCCATTCTTTACAAACTGTCTGGTTTAGACTAGCAATAGTGTAGAACACAACTATTTACAAAAAGTGCTTCAAAACTAAACTAACAAGCTATCTAATGCCACATAGAATTCAAAGAACAACTACCCTACATCATGCACAAGTTACAGTGCCAAAACTAATCCATTAAAGCATCACAACAATACAAAACCAGAAATTTCACACACAATCACATATGCTTTCCTTCAATTTCAAAAAAACTTAAACAGTATAAAATGCTTCCAACCTTACTCCAATGCCAAGGCATCCCATAAATAGGGTCACCAATCAATTATCCTCTCCCTTGGGCTCTTCTTGGTCATTTGTAGCTCAACTGTTAATGTTGTTGAGCAACATTTCAAATGTTGCACAGTTGCAATACAACTTCCTAGCCCAATTTGCACCTTGCAAAAGTCCTAAGCCTCCTATTGATCTAAAACCCTATTTGCACCTACTCTGTGGTCAACATGACCTTCATCTAATCACAAAAAAACTGCCACTAAGATATATTGCTTAGTTTTCCTAGTCAACCTATGGGTGCTCCTGCACCATTCTCCCCCCTCTGCACAAACACTAAGGAATGTGGGGAGATATCAAAGACAGATCAATGCCATACTTCTTGAAATGAGCTTCTTCCACCCATGTAGCCTCAGAATCTGGTTTGTCTTTCCACTATATGAGGTGTTCCATGTACACCTTGTGCCGAGTAGACTTCTTCACTCTGGATTCCAAGATCCTATCTGCTTGTATCTTGTCCTTAGGAGGTAATACTACAATACTCACATCCTCCAATACATCTGGGCTGTTCAGATTCATATCAGTCACTAGTCCTTTATACTTGATCAAGTCAGCTACATTAAACACTGGCGAAATACTTAATTCTGCAGGAAGCTCCACCTTGTAATCATTCTTTCCATACTTAGCTAATACTTTACATGGTCCCACTCTCTTCATCTGCAACTTTGTTGGTACTCCTTTCTGCAATCTAGATTTGTTGAGATGGACCATGAAATTATCACCTACTATAAATTGGATATCTTTCCTAGACATATCCACCTTAGTTTTCAACTTATGAGTAGCCTCTGTGATTGTTTTATTCACTTGCTCCCGAATCTCCTTCATGGTCTGAGATAAATCCTCTACATGGCCACTTCTATGCTCCTTAGCTCCTAGATCTCTGAGCTCACACACACCTCTTGGGTGCATACCATATACTATCTCAAAAGGACTCCTACCTGTGGTCCTGTTCACATTGTCATTGTATGCATATTCAGCTTGTGATATGACCAAGTCCCATGTCTGACCATACTCCTTGGTTAGGAATATTAGAAGGTTACCTAACACTCTATTTATCACCTCAATTTGTCCATCTATCTGAGGATGGTAAGCTGAACCAAAAGATAAGTTAGTACCCAGTTTGCTCCATAGAGTTTTCCAAAAATGACTCATAAACTTCACATCTCTATCTGATACTATGCTCAATGGCAATCCATAGATCCTCACAATCTCTTTGAAGAAGAGATGAGCAATATAACTAGCATCATTGGTGGTCTTGCAAGGAACAAAATGACTCATTTTATTGAACCTATCTACCACCACATAAACACTATCAAACCCTATCTTAGTTTTAGGGAGTCCTACAACAAAATCCATACTAATGCATTCCCATGGTCTGTTGGGAATAGGTAGAGGTTGATACAAACCTGCATTGCTAGCTCCCCCCTTGGATTTCATACAAACTACACACTGCTCCACATATCTTCTGACATCCCTTGGCAACTTGGGCCAATAATAGAACCTCTGTACCGACTCCATTGTCTTGTTGATACCAAAATGGCCACTGAGACTACCATTGTGCTTCTCCTAAATGAGATTCTCTCTCATTGAACCTTGGGGAACACACAACTGATTCCCCTTGAACAAAAGTCCACTCTGTAGTGTATACTCTGAGAATTGACTATGAAAATTATTATCAAAATTAGAACATACCTTATATGCTTAAGAGAAGTCTTCATCTTCTCCATATAGATCCTTGAAACTCTCTATCCCAATGCTTTGGAATTGAATCTTTTGCACTATCAGCAACCTTCTACTTAGTGCATCTTCCACCTTGTTCAACTATCCCTTCTTGTGTTTGATAGTAAAGGTGAAGGCTTGGAGGTACTCCATCCATTTCAAGTGCCTATTACTTAGATTTTCTTGTGTGTTGATTTAGCTAAGTGCCTAGTTATCTATAAACACTACAAACTCCTTAGGTAGGAGATAACGTGTCCACTTTCCAAGAGACTGCACTAGAGCATATAGCTCTAAGTCATAATTAGAGTACTTCTTTTTAGCCTCATTGAGCTTTTCACTAAAGAAAGCTATAGGCCTGCCTTCTTGGCTTAGTACTCCTCCTACTACAATTCCACTGGCATCACATTCCACTATGAATAGCTTATCAAAGCTAGGTAACAAAAGGATGGGTTGAGTTGCCACTTCTTACTTCAACTTCTCAAAACCCTTCTCTACTTCAAGAGTCCATTTAAATTTAGTCTTTAGACCACCCTTGATAGTATCTAGCATTGGTGCACAAATGCCACTAAAGTTTCTTATAAACTTTCTGTAAAACTAAGCTAACCCATGAAAACTCCTTACCTCTATCCTGGTGGTTGGTGTAGGCCAATTTAGAATAGCTTCCACCTTGCTCGGGTCCATCTTCAATGACCCTTGAGATACTACAAACCCCAAATACACAAGCTCTTGCTTGAAGAACTCACACTTTTCTAGATTGATGGATAACCTCTCCTCCTGCAACCTTTTAAGGACCATCTCCACATGCTTCAAATGCTCCTCTGCTATCTTACTAAAGATGAGTATATCATCTAGATACACTACCACAAATACTCCTATGAAATCCTTAAGCACTTCATTCATGAGCCTCATGAATGTGCTAGGGGCATTGGAGAGGCCAAATGGCATAACTCTCCACTCATACAAGCCATCAGTTGTCTTAAAAGTTGTCTTCCATTCATCCCCATCTTTGATTCTAATCTAGTGGTACCCACTTTTGAGGTCCAAATTAGTGAAGTACTTTGCCCCTCCAAGACAGTCCATCAAATCCTCTATCCTAGGAATAGGAAACCTATATCTGATTTTAATCCTATTGATAGCACTAGAGTCAGTGCAAAGTCTCCACTTACCACCTTTCTTGGTTGCTAAGACCACTGGTACTGCACATGGACTGATGCTCTTCCTAATTATTCCTTGATCTAATAACTCCTGCACTTGCCTAGCCACTTCTAAGTTCTGATCTGGTGTGAGTTTATAGGCTGCTTTGTTCGGCAATCAAGCTCCTGGTATGAAATCAATCTGATGACTGATAGCTCTTTTTGGGTGTAATGTTTTTGGTGTCCCATCACTGACTATGTCCTTGAACTTCTCAAGTAACTTTTGGACTTCTTCTAGTTTAAGTGTCTTCTTAGTCTTTTCTGTTTCCTTGGGTTGCACCATAATAACATATCCTTCACCTCCTTGCTAAAGAGTGTTGATAAACTCCTTGCCATTGCTTAACAAGACACTGGGGGTCTTTGACTATACTTCTTCTTCATCCAATAGTGACTATAACTTAAATGTTTTACCATCCTTCTTGAATGAGATGGTGTTCTCCTTTCCATCATAGATGGCTCCTCTATCATATTGCCATGGCCTACCCAATAGAAGATGGCATGCATCCATAGGCAACACATCACAAACCAATTTGTCTTTGTATCCTCCAATGGAGAATTCCACTGAGGTGTGCTCATTCACAAGGACACTCTGCCCTTTATTTAGCCATGTTACCTTGTAAGGATTAGTATGGGGCATCTTCTCCAACTTTAGCTTCTTTACTACTTCCTCTGAGATGATATTATTAGTGGACCCTGAATCCACTATAACTTTGCACACCTTCCCAAGTATTTTTCATCTCACTCTGAATAAGGCCCTCCTTTGCTTTGGCTCCTCCTTGACGGGTTTCCTGATTAGAACCCTTCTAAACATCAAGTTCTCGCCCATTTATGACTCAATATGGCTAACCTCTGGTGATTTGACACTCATAGTGTCTTCTTGAGCATATGCTATTCTCTTTTCTATGTTAGAAGAAGATTCTTTCTCTAGGCACCTATAACCAAGATGTCCCACTTGTCCACAGTTATAACATTTCATGCTAGCAAAGTAAGAGTTACTTCTGCCCGCACCTCTTCCTCTGTTAGAACCTCCTTGAGATCTTCTACCTCTTCCATAACCTCCTCTAGAAGTTGTTTCACTTCCATGCTCTATGAGTTTAGACTCTCCTTGACTTCTTTGTTCAGTCCCTCTACCTTGGTATCCACCTCTATGTCCTCTTTGATCTCTGCCTTTTCCTTTGCTCTTAGAGGTTTGATCTTGTTTCCTTTTACTTTTCTCTTCAATCTTTATAGCCAATTGATAACATTGGTGTACTATTTTGGGACTTAGAAGAGTCATCTCCTCTTGTATGTTCCACTTCAAACCATTAAAGTATCTATCCACCTTAAGGCTTTCATCCTCAGATACATTAGACCTCATGCAAAGTTTTTGAAACTCCTCTGTATAGGAAGATATGTTATTTACAATCTTGGACTTTGGATTATTTGTGGGAAGATATGTTATTTACAATCTTGGACTTTGTATTTTCACCTTGAGTGTCCCTCAAAATCTAGGTACCCTATGTGGATTGAGTTACCATTTCTAAACCTAGATTTCAGGTCATTCTTAAGAGATATTGTCTCATAGCTAGGAAGAGTGCTTTGGTGTAAAATTAATATAGATAATTTTTCTAGCCTAAGGGTACATCCAAGGGCCTATGTGGAAATGGACCTAAACTATCAATTAATTGAAAATATCAAACTAATTGGGCCAAGGTTTGAGTTGATCCAACCATTGGTTTATTTGAACAATCCCAATGCTTGATTTTTTACTGACAAGATGGACATTTAAGGAAAGATTTTCCTCTCAAAAAAAATAGATACATTCAAGCTAATAGAAAAATCTCACATAATACATAATAGTTGCAACATCATACTCAACCTAGTATTATGCCTGATCTAGTCACTCATGTGAAACAACATGAAAATGTCCCCCACTTATAAATATGCTAATATGAATGATGACTAGAGGATGATTAGGAAAAGAAAGGAGCCTTCAAGGTCCCTAGAAACCTAAAATGAACAGTAATCTTCACAAATCTATGCCAACTCCCCAACCTAATCCAACAAGAGGAATTTGGATAGGACTTAACCAACACATTCTAAAAGACAAAGACTTCATTCTCCTCTTAAAAGACACGTTTTGTTATCTCCACTTGTTAGACCTATATCTAGGTCTCCTACTTCAATGATGAAGGAAAATAGGCATTTTGACCAATCTATTATGCTTGCTAATCACTTTGATGTTCTGCCAGAAGTGGAAGACCTCCTCAACTCTACCTAACTATGAGTTTCATAACTCTTTCTTGGAATGCTAGAGGGTTATTTCTCTCTCACCATTAATTTGAAGTCAAGGATGATATTGTCAAATAGAAAGGTCAAATATTATTTTCCAACAAGAATTCAGTATTAATGGCCCTTAACTTGTCTATTCTCTATCCAACGTATGGAGAGATGCAATCTTCTTCCATACATTTCATAGAGAAGGTAGGGGGGTAGCTATTGGTCTTAATTAATATATTAATAGGTTTTTCATTGATAATGGGGAGGATCCTTCATATAGTTGTGTGTGGATCCTTGCCCTTATCAATGGACAACCCATTGGCTTATGTTATCTATATGCTCCAAACATTACAAAATAAAGATGCGAGTTATGGGAAAGGATGTCTAAATATCTTCCTCATGGTCTGTTCTATATATAACACAAATGTTTGTTGGCCTCATGGTCTTGATAAGTTAGAATATTTCTATGCTTACCTCAATAGCTTGGTCTATTGCATCTCCTTTACCAAGGATATTGAATCGGATGGCAACTCTCTTTCCTCGATATCTTACTTGTTAAAAAAATTGATGGCTCCCTAGGCCATCGAGTTTTCCACAAATCTACCAATACTAACCTCTACCTCCACTCATCTTCCCATCATCACCCATGTAAACAAAGTGGTATCCTTAAAACCCTCACCTTGAGAGCATTTCGTATTTGCAATGATGAACACTTAAACCTGTAGTTGGCCCATCTTCATAAAGTCTTCACCCTAAATGGGTACAAAAACAAGATCTCCAAAGCCTTCAACCATGCCAAAGAGAAGTTCTTCTCCAATTCCTTAACCAGCAAACCAAAGTTCCTCCTTGTTGCTTCCCTTCCCTATATTGAAGGTATTGATGCCAAAAATTGGCAAGGTAACAACCCTCTATGGGAAACTTAGTTAAAGGGGGGACCTATTGCGCTAAACTGAGTAACCTCTGGATTTTAAATAAGCCGACTCTTCTATAACGGGGGTTTTGAATGGGAAAAGGAAGCAGGTATAAAAAATAAAGGATCTAACTAGGGTGATGCACCAAGACTAGATGTAAGGCACGATAGACCTATCTTGTAGATGCGATCTAAGGGCCCGCTCAACAATCTGCTATGTTCCAAAATGGAAGGAAACAAAGATAAAATCTAATTGATTCACTTAATGACATAAAATAATATTCATACACATTTATTGAAAAGAGGAGTCAAAGACATGATTTAAATCAACAAAATTACATTAAAATTATAGAGTTTCTACAAATGAAACATTTAGCACCACAATGGCACAATCTGCAAGTCTTTACAATAATCTAAAAAGTGGTAAAGGCCTGGTTATTCTACCAATATTTTCTTATCAAAATATGAACTCTTGCTTTGATGGAAGAAGCAATATTTATAATGAAACCCAACTCGGTGAGCCAATAATAGAAAAGATCTTCTGATCATGAGCAATGATTTCCCCTTGCTGTTGCAACTGAAAAGATTCGAGCCATGAACAAGGACACCCTAGAGTCAGATGCATCCCCTGCAAATGATGGAGGTGGTCCCAATAGACCAGAGTGTTGATACGTGCAATTTACTCATGGCGACAGTTACAGAATATGGCAACTGGTGATAGGTTGCTCAGTTCTCCTTCATGAAGAAGCCTCTAGAAGATTACGTGGAAAGCGATCGAGGCCAACGTTCATTCTCCCCCTTAAGGGATGAAAAACCTATGCTGTGAAGACACATGGAGGTCTCCAAGCATATTGCACTAAAGGTGGGGTCCACCAAGGAATGTGCATAGACTGATGCTATGTCGCATGTGGTCAAGGCCTAAAAGGAGAGCGATGCAAAGGGGCACTGAAGATTATGAACTGCTAACACATGGAAGCACGACACAAGTGTGAGAGGAGAAAACATTGGGAGGAGCACTTGACTAACAAGTGGCAGCATTCACAATGAGACTTTGCGAAAGGAGCTCGATATTGATTTTTAAAGGGAGAGTGTCGCCGATACTTAAGCAAAATAAAATCACCTGAAGGGAGCTTGGGAATTTTATGTTCACGACTTTTGGTGAATTATCAGGGGCATTTCGCCTATGAAACAAGGAACCCAAAAACTTATGGCTTGTAGACCAGAGACTTATCCATTAGGCAGTGTGATAAAAGCTTAGAAAGGGTGGTCTGAAGAGGCAACCATTCATCCTCAGATGGAGTCAATATGTCACATAGACCTTCTTGCGCTCCATGCAGATCGATAGCTTCTTTGTAAGGTAGTGCTAAAAATATACCAGCCCAAGACTCGAGTTGAAAAAAAAGTTGTGCGATCGTATGAGTGACACTCTCAATATCTCCTACAACAAAGGGCTGACTAAAACTCTGAAAGGTGGATGCATCCTATTGCTTTTCCTCGATATTTGCTACAATATGCTCCAACGTGGTCACTGATTCATCTTCAATAAATGAAGATGGTAAGCCCATTTGACTTAGGTGATAGAACCTGGCCCACATGCTTTTCATGAGCTGATCCAATATGGTGGCACACTCATCGACATGAAGGATAGCTGTGTGGAAGTGGATGAACCTGTTAGCTGCTTTAGCAGTGACCCTGCGGTCTTCAATTCCTCCACCTGCCAAGACTTCGTATGGGACCTGATATAGCCTCTCCAATAATCTCTTAGCCTCCGAAAATTTTTTGGCGATGGACTATGGGAACTGATCGATCGTCATGTGAACATCTCTACCCAAGTCTATTACTTCTGCCATAAATCAGAGTGTCGATTGTAAAGTTAGGTAGAAAGCCTTCACTCTTTCCTAATATGAGACATATAACTACTAGACCACTTGAAGAAGGTCTGCTTGATTGACAGGGGGTGAGGTGGAGTTTTTTAATATGGAAATTTTCTCATTCCTTTGCTCAATATCATATACGAGCTTCACAATCCTTTGATTTTCGATCATGAGTTGTTCCTATAGGACCCATGATTCTGTGATCCAGCTAGCCTCAGCTCACTCCTTGCTTGCCACTTCTTGCTCCAATGAAGACTTCAGTTCTGTAATTCATTCTCCAATTGAGCTTGACGTATCTCGAAATCCACATCTGCTGCTCAAGCTAAGTGTGCTGTCGAAGGAAATCCTCATCCTTTGTCGCACTTCTTGTCCTAATTTTTCCAACTGGTCTTGATATTCCTGGTTCTTTTCCCTCAGCTCGACGACCAAGTTAGGATCGAGGGATTGGAACTTCACATGTTCTACTCAGAGATTTGATTGCTCCTACACCTTTTGTTAGGGAAAGCGCTTAAATTCAACCTCCCTAGATTTTTCCTTGGTGAGAAAGACCTCGACTCTATCCTTTATGCTTTTCAACTCTTCTTCCATTTTTCTTAGCTACCAATCAGAATTTAAGAAAGTTAGTGGTCACCACCTGCTGCATCTCAAGCTACGCTTAAATTGAGCCCGACAACGTACATGTTGTAGTCATCTAGCTACATTTCTTCTTGTGGCTTGCTGACAGTTGGGTACATAGTCACAAAATGTAGCGACTACTGAGCCTCATTAAAAATTGTCTGTACCCTTGGTTTCACTAGATTCTTAGCAATTTTAGCATTTTTCCTTTGGGATCTGATTTCTCATTCCTGCCTAGTCCTATCACCTTTGGATAATAATTCAAAGGCCGACCTGATGAGTCCACCCGCGAAAGGTGCACCAGGAGGAAGGGCAAAAGGAAATGAAAGGGTGGCGGGACCAGGAGAATTTTTCTTTGGTACACTAACTATCTAAGGCAAGAAGGGAGGGATAATCCAATACTCTAATAGCGGACCAATAAGGGGACATAAAGGGAGTGGAGTCATCATGACTTTTATCTACTGGGAAGAGTGGATTGGCTCCAACATTGTTGTGGTAGGGGATGCATCGATGAAGGTAGCAGGGGCAGAGTGTGTGATGCTTTGGGATGCAGAATGGGCCAAGGAAAATGGTGTAAGGTTTCATGGAGTAAGGGAAAATGGGTCCGCATGAAAGAACTATGTGAAACCCCTCGTGATCATTGAAGGAGAGGCTGAGATGCATTGGTCAGCACATGAAGCAAAAGGTGTTGTGGACACAATAGGGGCAACTAATGTTTGTGAAAATAGAGAAGAGGGAGCGAGAGATACCTGGAACATGAATGATTGTTGTCCTTTGTCTATCGTTGGCTCTTTTCTTTCCTTAGGGTACTACGAACACTCTTCAAATGATTCCTCCGTTCATTGCCACTTTTTTTGGCGGCAACTTGTCTACCGCTATGGTTTTAGATTGTTGCGGTGAGGTTGCCCTGGTCCTCCTTATTTTACAAGTACGAGTTAGTGAAGACCTCTCACATGATATGTTAACCCACACATTAGAGGAGATCCTGCTAGGTTGCTTCATGAATTTTCCCTTTGATTGCGCTGAGACATCTTGTGTCTCTGTTTCTGGTTCCGTTCCTCCCTCTGACTATGATTCGACTTCTTTTGAACTAGTCTTTTTCACCACTCACGTCAGAATTTGGATGCTTATTGGTCCATAATTTGTTAAAATTTTCATCCATTTCCTCGGTATCATAAGGGGCCTTTGTGCATCGGGTCTCCTGTCGATATATCTAGAAATCATGGACCTTCTCCTCCTTCTAGTTGTAGTTCTTTACTAGATTGTTGTGGAGAGAAGTCCCCATTTTTCTTGTCTTATCATATTGCCCTGTCAGGAGGTAGAATCTAAGCCAAGGGGGCTGACAACCTTCAGTAGGGATATATGCTAGGTCAACAATAGATTCATTTGCATCAGACATCGAATTCTGACACTTCTCCGAGTAAGGCTGGGGGTAGTTTGTCACATTGACATACTTGTTTGGTAAGTCATCATCGGGGTTGTAATTCCATTTATCACAAACCATACCAACCCCAGATGAGCCAACTTTGCTTCCAGTATGTCGTGAGCTTTTCTCTTAGCCATGACTATGGTTTTGTAGCTCATCGGGCAGCTGAAAAATCCCTTCTTCTTTGCCTTTTCATTGCAGAAGGTGGCGTCGATAATTGATACCTAGTGAAATACCTCAAGCACCAGTATCTGGTCTATAAGACATGCCAGAAGCTAGAATGGCTCACCGGTGAAGCCACACAATCAAACGAACGTGAAGTCTTCACCAAAAAACTAGTCACACCTTGGGGTGAAGCTCTGCATGAACTTAGTTTGGTCTGAGTTGAACTGTAAGACAATGTTGTCTCCTCTTAAATCCTGCAAAATTGGATATAAGAAATAATCCAAAAATGCATAGTAGTCATACGTCATAAAGAGAAGGGGATTCCATGTGGAAACCAACTTCCTCCTCTAAAGAAGTCAAGATTCTGATATAAGAACATATGTGTGAGAAAGGATGAGAACTTGAACCTCCACTGAAGTTGGTATTCTGTTATTTGGATGAACATCTCTTGCATGAGGAATTCAACAAAATCATACCAAAAAAAGGAATGTTGCTTACATAATTGAAAACCCAAACTGAGTTAAAATTCTTGGACCTCCTTGTCGGTGTCTAGGTCACAAACAAATGCCATCATCGAGAAATCATCCTTTATATAATCCTTGAAGCCTTTATGTGTCACTAGGATCTGCATTGACCTATTCTGAGTTTCTTTGAGTCTTTGAGTCTTCATGTTATAGAAACTCAGCACAAGGTCTCAGGTCCTCCAATAGGTTTCTCCTTTCGCTGGAGTGAAATTATCCATTTGAGGCACTTTGGAGTAAAACTCTAGGATACAAAGCATATTACAGATAGCCTCTTTGCATATAACCACACTCACCTCCCAACCCTTAATGGTGTTTGTATTCGAGTTGAAGCGTTTGATGGCCTCATCTACCAATTCAGGGTATTAGTGTATGAACAGGACCATATATTGTGGAAGCCCACTGTACCAACATTTCTGCACCAAGGAATCTGGGTCACTACTCTTTTTCATCCTTTCACAGGCCGCTTCCCTAAGTGATTTAGGGTTCTTTGCAAGAATGGGGTCATGAATATTTTCCCATTATTCTTTAATTTGATTCTTATCTTTGGGAGGGTTCCTCTTTTCTGCAACCAACGTATTTACCCATGTCGGATTCTCTGGAATTCTAGGCAAAGCATAAGAGACATCCTCAAAGATGTAGGCATCTGGTGTCGCGCGCATGATATTAAATAAACTTTGGGCCTCTCCTTGTTGCATCTCGACCTAAGAAATTTGAGAATTTTCCATCCTTCCATGAATCCTCTGCCCAAAAACTATATTGAGATGGTATGAATAGCACCTAAAGCACAACACAAAGCTTTGAATTCACAACCAAACAACCTCCAATTCATATCGAGGCAACGAATTCTTTACAATTACCTCTATGTTCAGCTTCGCTACTAGAAATTGCACCACACCTGGTTCTTTTAACAATTCTATTTTTTCAAGTCCTTTCGTGTGGTCCAAAAGTTTTATGCTTTGTTTGATTGTTTGCATGCGATACTTAGTTTTTTCTTTAATTTCCTGCCCTCAACCGGTAGACAACGGTTGCCTTTCTGCATTTAATTCGACATGTACCACCAACTCCTCTGTCCACGTGAAATGAACTACTTGTCCCTTTTGAAAAGACAAGAATTCATAATTGTGTTAGCGATAACATCCCTTCAATGTGATTTTCATGGGAAATTGAGCCACCGGCTTCTTGCTTTTCACCTTCTCGCATGTCTTTTCCATTAATATCCTTGAAAGCACAATTAGACTGATGCCATAATGAGTACCTTAGAAAGATTCACGCTCAACCTTGGAGCTTGAAAAGGCTTGTATCATGACACCTAAGCATCTGTCCATATAAGCCATCACCTAAGCTTGCCACCAATTTGCATTAATTCATTACCGCTCCTTAATCTTGCACGTAGTAATTCGTACCTACGGACGCAATCGGGTTGAAAAATTGAGCTGGCCCTTTGGGTGGGATTCTTGAGCGAGACTCGATTACCATTGTGCTTGGGATGCAGGCTACTTCAATTGTCTCTATAAAAGGGCCTTGTCATAGTAGCAAAACTAACTTAACGATTTAGCAAAAACATTAGGCAATTTAGATAGGATAATTGCTTAGGCGGTTGAGTAGGGTTTAAAATTTCATAGAGCTAGACTTAGGTGTTTTGAGTAGAGGCTGACACAATGAACACTCCAATTAGGCTAGTGTGCAACAAGTCTCAAATGAATTTTCTGGGAGAGATCTCCAATAGGTGTTTGAAACGTATGACCAAAAACAAACACTCACTAGCTATCATAGCCATGAAATGGGTTTTGGGCAGAGATTACATTGAGTATGAAGATAAATATCATGTGAACAATAATATATGCTCTCATTTTTTTGCTTTGCTACTCAACATTCAGGCTCCAAAAGCCATGATACTTCACTTGACGCTTCATATTTTCTTGAAGAGGTACCTTGGAGGCCTTGGTGAAGCAATATCCAATGTAGTGTATGGCCTGGGCCTTTCGGTAGCGAGTGACTTGTGGAGGCATATCGAAGAAGACACGGTGGTACCATGGGTGCCATTTTTGAGTGGGTTCCGACTCCACTCACTTGTTGAGCACCATGAGAGAGGCACCCGTGCTTTCCACTTTTTGTTGTGTAGCTATAATGTAGTGTTATTCTATGATGTGGACTGGTACACCAACTTCAAGAACCTTGTATTCCCTTTGCCGCTTGTTCTAGGTGTTGGTGTTGCTATTCTGGATCCTGTTGCTGCTGGTGATAACCTTCCCATTGCCCCTGACAATGCTCCAGTTGACGAAGGCAATGCTCACGTAGATGGTGACAATGTCCATGCTCCAAAAACTTGAAGATTGACGCACCTTTCTCCCTTTTGTATATATATATATGAAAGAGGGCTTTCCTATATATATAAGGAAGCCACATATATAGTCATACTTTTGAACACATGGCCAAAGAGCCATTTTGTCAATGTTTCTATCAAAGTATATATATAATGAATATATTTGCTATCTTCAACCCTTTGTCTTTATTCTTGTGCTCTCTGTAACTCTTATTGAATTCTTCACATATGAACTTAATTTCCACAATATGAGCATTATTGTCTTTCTTTATTTCTGTAATAATGGGTCTCCTGAATTTTTCTACTTCCTGTAACTAGGAAAATGTTGGAAAGAACCAACTGACAAAACATGAAAGGGAAAATAATTACATTAATCACATATTTACACCTGTATGAAGTATCTGAAGCTTATTCGAACAACTTTAGGTGAATTCCATTAACTAGAACTCCCAATGCTTATTTTTTCATGTTTTCTAATTCGAGTGCATTATTTTATTTGCACTGAATTATTTTGAAAGGGCCTTCCCATAGTTTGTCGAATCTTCCATGTTGGCTAGGCTTTGCAGCTCTTTTATTGAATTTTAGCACTAGGTCCCTGCATTTTAGACACTGGTCTGAAGCTTTCTTGTCAAACCACCTTTTAACCACCTATTGGTGGTTAGTCATGGCTATTAGGGATTTCCCCCTTTTTTCTTGTACCTCTAGTAATTCGGGCAACCAAACTTCCATAGCTCCATTCTCTTCAATTTCTAGAGACTTAAGTAGCTGTAACGTAGGTATCTCTATAGATATTGGTAATAGGGCCTCCTTCCCATATACTAGCTCATAGAATGAAGTCTTCAGGGCTTGCTTAGGAGTTATGCGGTCTGCCCATAATGTCGTTCAAAGATTTCTATGCCATTCCCTCTCATAATCCGAACCAATCCTTTTGATGGGTTAGACCAGATTCTTGTTATTTGACTCAGCCAGGTCATTTCCTTGCAGGTAGTAGTTTGAGTCTGTTTTCAAAATATGCCATGTTCTAATGTGAACTGACTTACCTTGAAGCCTAAGAAATCTTTGGTGTTGTCTGAGATGATAGTCTTAGGCGTGCCGAATCTCATTACCAACCCTTCGAGAAAATATACAATTTTTTCTTCCATCGCATTCTTCAGGGGTAGGGCTTCAGTCCATCTTGTGAAGTAGTTAGTGGTTGTTAGTATCCACTTGTGATCGACACTGGAGGTAGGGTTGATCATCCCGATGAAATCTAACCCCCATTGCACAAATGGTTCGTCTGCTACTATCAAATTGAGAGGCATGGTGAAATTCTTTCTTTTCCCTACGTAGAATTGGCACTCTTTGCAAGCTTTCATCATTTCGTAGGAGTCGTTGAACAATTTAGGCCAGAAGTACCCAGCATGCAAAAATTTAATAGCGGTGGTCTTCGCAAAGAAGTGTCTGCCTTCTAGGCTGCTGTGGAAGGAGTTGAGAATTTTCTTTGCTTGCTCCATGGTGACACATCACAGCAAGACACTGTTGAAATTCCTTTTGAAAAGGATCCCTTCAATAAGTGAGTACCCAGTATTTTTTAGCTGATAGAATCTCCTTCTTTGAGACAAAATTCTTGATGGATACTTGCCGATATGCATAAACCTTACCCTATCCGTCAGCCAACAGCCTTCAGGTTCGAGCTCGTTTGTTAGGACTATCTCCGCTTGTTCTTCCTTAATTTCCATCTCTTCGTCATGTGCCAAATACTCGCACAACCCTCTTCCTTTGTCAGTCTTCATAGGCCTGACTTCAATGTCATATTCTAGGATTTTAGTGATCCAATTGGACCTTTTGTCGGTGATTTCTCATTCCATGATGTACTCCTGCACATTGGAATGTGCAACGTAAAAAATTACTTTAGTGCAAGCTATAAGGTGTTAGAACTTATTGAGTCCCTTTACAATTGCAAAATCTTGTCTTTCGATGAAGTTATAGTTTGTCTCGTACTCCTTCAAAGTTCGGGAATGGAATGCTATAGGGTGTTCTCCCTTTCCTTCATCATCTTTCTGAATCAGAATAGTGGCGATACTTGTCTTGCTGCTAAAAACATACATTATGAAGTCGTTTGACAAGTTGGGATTTGCTAATACAAGAGCCAAAGAAATAGCATCTTTCACCTTCTCGAAGGATTCCCTTGCTTATTTTGTCCATTTGAATAATTGGTCTTTTTTTAGCATCAGGGTGATCGGTCTAATTATTCCTGCAAAATCAGAGATAAACTTGCTTACAAAGTTAACCTTTCCCAAAAAAAATTGTACACCTTTCTTGTTTACTGGAAGAGGAAGTTATCTGATTGATTTTACTCTTTCAGGATCAATAGCGATTCCTTCTTGGAACACTACATGCCCCAACAATTTTCCTTGCAGTACTCCGAAAACACATTTTTTTGGTTCAAGGATACCCCAAACTCTTGGTAGTTTTTGAAAACCTTCTCTAGATGATTAAAATGGTCATTTTTAGATTTGGAAAATACGGTTAGATCATCTAAGTAGATGAGGATGATTTTTCTGATTAGTTCACTGAAGGCGATATCCATTACCTGTTGGAAGGTAGCCCCTATGTTTGATAGGCCGAAAGGAATTTTGGCATATGCAAATGTTCCCCACTTGGTGGTGAACATGGTCTTGTGCTGATCTTATGCTTTAACCTAAACCTGATTGTAGCCCAAGAAACCATCTAATAGAGAAAACATCTCTGAACCTACCATGGTCTGTAAGATTGATTCCATGGAAGGCAGTGGGTAGTGGTCTTTTAGTGATGCCTTGTTTAGGTCGTGAAATTCAACATAGAGATGAATGCCTTCGCTTTTCTTTCGGATTGGAACGAGGTTGGATACCCACATGTTGTGCTTGATTGGAAAGACAACCCTGGACTGGATCAACTTTTCTAGCTCTTGTTCCATTAAGGCCTCAATATTTAAATTGACGGGCCTATATTTTTGTTGGACAGGTTTAACACCTTCTATTAGTTTGAGGTGTGCTAGATGGTATCAGGATCATATCCCTTGAGGTCATCATAAGACCAAGCCACTACCCCTTCATATTTTTTGCAGAAGTGTATCAGCCTATCTTTATCATATTATGGGACTTCTTTCTCGAACTTTAGTTTCCTTCCGTTCCTGACCTCAAGGTCGACGTAGTTAGCCTGGTCGGCTCCAAGTTTTCTTCTATTATTTCTTGCGTCATCACAATCAATTTTTTTTTTAGAGTGACGAACCCCTTTGGAAGCTTATTTGATCTCAGCTGGATGATATTTCCTTTGTATGCTTCTTCAATTTTCGGTTGAAACTGATCGACAAACTCTCCCAACTGTTGAATGAATGAGGTGATGTGTTCATCGCTTTCAAATACTTGCCAACTTTGATCATTATCAAGAATGGAGGGTCGGATGATTACTCGCACAACATGCACATTCTCAATTAAGTCAGAGATAAGATCAAATTGAGATCCTATCATGGCCATGCGATCTGCATCTAAATTCTACTCCCTTGGCACAACATGGATGTTAAAAGCTTCGAAAACTTTGATGAGGTCCCATACCCTATGCCTATAAGACCGCATATAAACATTGATTGTAGTGAAGATGTTTTTGACTTGGTTGATTACAAGTTCAAAATCTTCGAACACCATTAATTGTTTGATACCCATGCATTCTACAAGGCTTGGTCCTTGCACAAGACCCTCATAATTAGCTTCATTGTTTGAGAAAGCAAACTGGAAGTAGAACACCCTAAAGATCTTCTCATTGGAAGGTGACATTAGGCATATCCCAACACCTGCGCTGAATTTGCATCTCGCACCGTCAAAGTGTAATGTCTAGAGCTCTGAGGCTTGTTTGAGTGTGGAGTCCTTTAATACCCTTGGGAACTCTTGATCTTCATCATAGGTGACATAGGTACCCAAACCAGTAGCATGATAATTGATGAAAGGATTGGTGCCCACATTATCAGTCAAGAAGAATTCTTCTCGATTGGATCCGACTTCGGTTCTTTGCTCATGTTCCAACAAATTGCTACTATCAGATTATTCTTTGGTGACAAAGGTATCATTATCTTCAAAGTTGATAAGGATTCATCAACTACATGTTCTGCATGCAAAGGTTATGATACTATCTTCATTTTAGCCCCGTTCTTAGTTTTGAGAATTAGGTGGGACCAATCCAAAGAAAGGTATCCACCTATCTTTGAAGTGAATTCTCGAGACTGACAGAGGCCAAACATGGGAGGGACATCGATGATCACGGTATCTTGTGACACTGTGATTCTAAGATAGGAAAACAAAGTTAAGGGGAGGTCTTTAATGAGGCCTATAGTTTCAACCTTGTTCTCATCTAGCTGCATAACTCCTCTCTTTAAGGGCTCGTAGTTAAGCCCTAAGGCTTGAACTATCTATTTGGGCAAGAATGTAGTGTTGGCACTAGAGTCAATCATGGAGTTGTGTTGTAGTTTCTTCCCCACAATGAGAGTCAAGAGAAAAGGTTTAGGGTTTTGTTTTTCTTTTTTGGCTTCAACTGGAGCCTCTTTTGTAGTATTTGCAAGAACTTTGGCTAGAGGCGATGAGTCCATTGTGTTTTCGAGATTTTGTCTCATTGACTGCTTAGTTGTATCTTTCTACAAGGCCTTCTGTAGTAATGACTTCTGCTTTGAAATGGCTAAGATATCCAAAAGGGTTACATTAGTGAAATATTTCTTCAATTGTTCCATCATGTTGAAGGGTGGAGGATTTGGAGGCTTCTGCTCCTTGGATTTGGTGATAATAATCTCCTTACATAGCTGCAGAGTGACTAGTTGTGGAGCGACCATGGAAGGGCTAGAGGGTTGGTCCAAGATGTTTCTAGGCTACAGAGTGGCCAATTCACCTGTGAATCTCCTCTTCGACTGAGTGTTGTAGTCACATTGTACTTGTGAGGTTGTCGATGTAGATGCTTCATAAGTGAACACTGCTTCCTTCCCCTCCATCCATGAGAGTAGAGCATGGTCAAGAGCTATGCCATTTTATTGCTCTAAGGGCATTCCCTACATTTGTACGGTGAGAACCGCATTCTCTACTTAGGGAGAGGTGTATGTGTATCCTGAATTCGTTGCCATGCCTTGGTTGTGCTGCTCTATAAAGTTTTGCTACAAATTGCCACACAGAAAATTTCAAGGCATGTGAGCCTTGCCATAGGGATAGCACCATGGATTGAAATCTTTGACGAGATTGTTCTGCCCTACGATCAACTCTCTGCTTGTACTAGTTTGAGTGGATCCCAATAGAGTCGACATCGACACTATTTGGTGATTTGTCTGAGTTGGCGGAGTCATGCATGCGACTCCTTGATATTGGTTCTACTGGTAGGAGGATCTCCCACTTTGATAGCCTTGGTAGGATGGTCTCAAAAGAATGGCCTAGTTATGCTTAATAGTGGTTACTTCATTTTTCAAGTTCCGTAACATTTCCCTTATGTCGTTCATCTTGTCCTTTGAAGCACTGGATGTAGAAGTGACATTTTGGGGCACACTCAGATATGTATACATAGATGGGGGCAGCGCGGGTGCACTTGTAGATGGCATATCTTGAGCAGAATATGATATTTTGGGGAATATTGGCATAATGGGCTGAGGTGGTAGCTTCTTGACATCAATTAGGTTGTTCTCCACCTTAATTGCTATGATGTATGCATCAGGTAATGTGGTTTTACCGAGTGACTAGATCATCATGGAGATGTCGACGTTGATGGACCTTGAGTAAAACATAAATGCCAACTCAGCTAGTGGTCGGATGGCATTTTGGATCCTCTACCAAGTTGTATAGAATCGAGTGTTGAAATCAGTCATGGCTTCAGATGGGGCTTTCTTGATCATTGATAGCTGGTGATATAATGAAGACCTATCTCCATTGTTAGAAAATCTTTCATAAAAAGGATCCTCGAGATCATCCCAAGTACCGAGAGTATTAGCCGGTAGAGTGCGATACCAATCTAGTGCTCTTCCTCGTAGAGAAGAAACACGTAATCTCAGTGCTATATTATGATCCGTAATTTTGTGCACCAGACACATGTCCGCAACATCTTGCAAATGTTCGGATGGTGTTCTTGATCCATATCCAGTAAACTTTGGAATATCTTGAGAGCACAGACCGGGATAGGGGCCCATATGACAAGTGCAACTGGGGCTACAAGGGGACTTCCAGCATCCCAAGCCACATAATTTTGATTTGCGATCAACATGATGGCTAGGATCCAAAAGATCTATTGGGCGAGTTTGGGTATGTGCTGTTACTAGTGGAGTCACTAATAAGCAAGAATTATTTGTGGTTCATGACCTAGTAATAGGCCAATGACTTGTACACCCTTTTGATTTGGTATTTTTAAGTGGTCCCACCGGGCGTTCCAAGAAAGAGAAAAAACTATTGATGCCAAAAATTGGCAAGGTAACAACCCTCCGTGGGAAACTCAGTTAAAGGGGGGACCTATTGTGCTAAAATGAGTAACCTCTAGATTTTAAAGAAGCCAACTCTTCTATAACTGGGGTTTTGAATGGGAAAAGGAAGCAGGTATAAAAAAAATAAAGGATCTAACTAGGGCGATGTGCCGAGACTAGATGTAAGGCATGATAGACCTATCTTGTAGATGCGATCTAAGGGCCTGTTCAACAATCTGCTATGTTCTAGAATGAAAGGAAACAAAGATAAAATCTAAATGATTCACTTAATGACATAAAATAACATCCATACACATTTACTGAAAAGAGGAGTCAAACACATGATCTAAATCAACAAACTTGCATTAAAATTATAGAAGTTTTGCAAATGAAACATTTAGCACCACAATGGCACAATAAAACTTTATCAAAATCTTCAAGAAAATAGAAAGGCCGAACAATGGAACAGTCTGTAAGTCTTTACAATAATCTAAAAAGTGGTAAAGGCCTGGTTCTTCTACCAATATTTTCCTATCAAAATCTAAACTCTTGCTTCGATGGAAGAAGAATTATTTATGCTGAAACCCAGCTCGGTGATCCAATAACAGAAAAGATCCTCTAATCATGAGCAATGATGTATTTATCAGTGATTTCCCCTTGTTGCAATCGAAAAGATTCGAGCCATGAACGAGGACACCCTAGAGTTAGATGCATCCCCTGCAAATGATGGAGGTGGTCCCAATAGACCAGAGCGTTGACACATGCAATTTACTCATGGTGGCAGTTACAAAATATGGTAGCTGGTGATAGGTTGTTTCCTACTCAGTTCTCCTTCGCGAGGAAGCCTCTAGAAGGTTACGTGGCAAGCGGTTGGGGCCGATGTTCATTCTCCCCCTTAAGTGATGAAAAACCTACATTGTGAAGACACGTGGGGGTCTCCAAGCATATTGCACTGAAGGTGGGGTCCGCCAAGGAATGTGCATGGACTGATGCTACGTGGCATGCGATTGGGGCTCGAAAGGAGAGTGATGCAAAGGGGCACTGAAGATTACAAACTACTAACATGTGGAAGCACGACACAAGCTTTTGAAAAGTGAGAGGAGGAAACCTTGTGAGGAGCACTCGGTTGACAAGTGGTGGAATTCACAGTGAGACTTTTCGAAAGGAGCTCGATATTTCTTTTTAAAGGGAGAGTGTGGCCGATACTTAAGCAAAATAAAATCACTTGAAGGGAGCTTGGGAATTTTATGTTCACATAAGGAATTTCCCAAAAAATCTCCAAGATCCTTCTTAGGAAAGGGCTTCGATGTGCTTTCAAAACTTTTTGTACTATGAAACATCGTCTCCCCTCTCTCAAGGACTCTAAGGACATTTTACTTGAGTCCAGAGTTTACAAGGTGGTTTGTTCTTGTAGCGTTCCTTACATAGGTGAAACGGGTCATTCCTTTTGCACAATAATCAAAGAGCATAGTGTGGATATCAAATATGATCGTGTTGTCAAATCCACACTTGTAGACCACTCCTATTCAACTAAGCACCACATATGTTTGGAAATCACACAAATTTTGTTCAAAGAGGAAAATTTTTTCAAGAGGAAACTCAAAGAATCCATTCACATTAGCAACCACCCTTCTAACCTCAACCATGATGATGGTTGGAGTCTTAGTATTGCTTGGAAACCCTTGTTGTCTAACCTTCATAACCATGTTCATTCCTAGCCTAGTGGTTCTCCTAGCCTCTCTTGTGGTCCTCTCATTTTTGAGTCTTTCTCCTTTGTTGCTCCAAAGCCCCCCTCTCCCTCACTCCCTCACCTCTCTTTATCTTCCTTAGCGACGCCCTCTCATTTAGTCCTCTTTCTCCTTTGGTTGTGTGGCTTCCCCTTTCTTTCTCCCTCTTCTTTATCTTTTTTGTTGCCTCTAAGCCTTTATTTTATTTTTCCTTCTTTCTTTATTATGTTCTTTTTTGATCTTTTTTATTCTTCGGTTTACATTTTTTAATTCTTCATGTTTTTTTTTTAATTATTCTTTGTTTTTGTCATGTTTTCTTTTATTTTCATTTTTTTGTCTTTCTTTAGTATTTTACTCTTGGTTTATGTTTGTTTTACTGATTTTATTTTCTTTGTCTTTCTTTTTATCTTGTTCTTTTTTAAAATTTTATTTGGTGTTTATTTCTTCCTTCCTTTTATCGATTGATCTTCATGTTTCTTTTATTGTTTATTCTTCCTTTTGCTTCTTTAGGTTTTCTTTCTTTATTTTCTTTTTCTTTTATTTCTTTTTAATTCATTTTTGTTGAGGGTTTCTTTATTCTCCTTTTTATTTCTTTTTTATTTAGTTGTTATTAAGTTCTTCATTTATTGTGCTTTTGTTTTCATATTTTTCTCTTCTAAATTTTATTTGCTTCAGGGCTTTTGGTCTTTTGAGTTTTCTCTTTTTATTCTTATTCCTTTCTTCTGTTTTATTCTTTAGTGTTTTCCTTTCATTTTAGTTTTCCTTATTTTTATTTTTTGGTTTGTTCTATTGTTTACCATCTCTAATTATATATATATATCTTTTCTTTTTATATTTGATAATGAATTTTAATTCATATCATATGCTATTTTTTGTATTATAATTCTTTTCTTGATTTAGTGTTTTGTGTATTTTTGTTGTGTTTACCTTTTGTAAATTTTCATTAATTTTTTTGTTTTTTGTATATATATATAATCTATTTATTTCTTCTTTTTAGCTATGATTTATATTTAGAATTTTTTTTTTTTATGTATGGTTTTTCTTTTCTCTTATTAGATTTGATGGTTTACATATATATATATATATATATATATATGTCATGTTTGTATTTATATTGTATATGTTTGTTTGTATTTATATGCTTATTTATATGCTTATTTATATGTTTATATATATATGTAGACACCTAAAAATGTCTCAATGGATCACATTGGATAACTAGCATCATTTTGTCCTAAAACCCATCCTTTTTTCGCTTAATTGATTAAATTAGCCAGGCTATTTAATTAATCACATCATTTTTCATCTATTAATCTAATTAACCTAATTAGGTTAATTCATCCCCTTTCATGCTAACATTTTGTCCTATTAAATTGAATAAATCAAACTACTTAATTTAATCCCCTAAAGTCCTCTTATATAATTAAACAACCCTAAGTTATTTAATTAAATATCATAACACTTTCCCCATTTTCATTTAATCATTTATTTAATGAACACCATATCATTCCCCTTTTCCATTAAATAAATTAATTATTTAATGAATATCATAATTCCTCTAATTTGCATAATTGAAACTTTATTTAATTATAAAATTACTAATTAATCTAATCTTCCCACTTGCAAGGGAATATTCCTCCTTTGCACATTCCTCCAAAAGGAATATTGCCATGAAATATTCCTTCCCCTTTTGCATATTAAAACTTTATTTTAATTTGATAAATATCTAATTTTCCTCATCCATGAAAATATTCTCTTTCTTCACTCATTTGAAAAAAAAGGAATATTCTCTCTCATAACAAACTTACAAGACTTACTGTGCAAGTTAACTTACAAGACTTCTTGTGCAAGTTTTGAAAGTGTGTTTGTTTGAATCATTCTTAGCCCTTGATCTTTCCTTGGTCCATGTGATCTTTGATTTTCATCCATTGATGAGAATCCTTGATCAATGTTTCACCCTCATTTTTCATCTTGACCATTGATAGATCAAATCAATCTCATCTATTGATTTTTCATTTTCTTTTCTATAAATAAAGCACTATTTGGAAACAAATGGATCCATCTTTTCAGAGCAAAGTTATGTTGTTGAAACTCAAACACATTTGCATACTCCAATTGCTATTACTATCTTTGAGGGCAATTGGATTTTATCACATCCATTTGAGAGCATTTTCTTCAACATCATCCAAGCTTATTTCAACAAAATAGGATTGGGAAAAGGCCGAATTCCACATCCGATGCAACACCAATCCTCCAATGGGACGAGGTTTGTTGAGTTTAATTAGAATTCTTTGTGTAATTTGAGCTTTATTTCAAGTTTTAATGGCTTCCTAGTTTAACTTTACAAGAATTTCATTGGGAATGTAACGATTTAGCTAATTACATTGTTTTAAATTTCTTATTACAATCATGTTTAGCTTAGTTAAGATTTACATACACATTTTGGCACTAGAAGGAGGGAAAACTTTAATGTTTTGAAGGAATTTCAAGTTACACCTAGAATTTTGCTTGAAACCCATCACTTTTTTTAATCATAGAAAATTGGGCAAGTTAAAGCTTGAAAAATGACTATCTGGGTTTTTTAGATCTTGGTTTTACCTTTCCGTAGCTTTTTATGACACTCAATTTCATCAAGAATTGAAAAAAATATCAAATTTTTAATTCTACTGTGTTTTTTTAAAATTTTTGGTTTAATCTCTTAAATGCATGATTTTCTTTTATTTTTAATAAATTCTATATGATTAATCTTGCAGAAAGGTTGATGGGTCTTGAAGATCTCATGTTTAACTTTCCAATACATTTTACAATTTCAAAATTGATCAAGATTTGAGAAAGCTGTTATTATCTCAAATTGCTATTATAATCATCCATCATTAATTTTGTTGTGTTTTCTTAAATTTTGGGTTTAAATCTCTTAAATGCATGATTTTATTTCATTTCTAATAAATTCTATATGATTATTTTTGCAGAAAGGTTGCTAGGTTTTGAATATCTCATGTTTAGCTTTCCAAAGCACTTTACGATTTCAAAATTGATCAAGATTTGAGAAAATTGTCGTTATCTCAAGTTGTTGTTATAATCTAATTTTCTAAAAATATTTCTCAACACTTAGTGAAAGGATAAAATGAATTAGCTTTGAAAGTTGGATAAAATTGAACCAAACAACCTCGTATTTTCTTTAAATTTTGACATGTGCTTTAAATTTTTGATTTCATCTAATTGCTAACATGTCACTAACTTCTCGTTTTTGTTTTTGAGGCTAATTGGTTTTTCAGATTTGGGAAATAAAATTCAAAGTGAAGAAGCATATTGTCATTTTATTATATTGTAACAAGTGTCTTGACACTTATGGGACAATTATAACCCATTTATGATGCTTTATTTCACGTTTTAGGACCAAACTAGATTTATTTTGGGATTTTTAACGAACATTCAAATTGGTTAAAACTGAACCCTGACATCATTGTGCTTGTTGGATTAAAATTGAACAATACAATCCCAATACTTCAAATTGGTGCTTAAAATGAGCTCATTTTTCTATAATGGATTAAATGAACATGTGTTTGACTTGCTTGAGTATGCTTCTTGTGTGTATCCAATCCCCTTCGCTTCGTGTGATCTTCGGTGAAGAGAAACATGCAAGTATACCTTTTCTTCTTGGAAGTGCTTATCCTCTCCCCTTGTGCCTTTTAGCAATCTTGGGTGATGAAAATAATTTTACGCTTCAAACATGTATTACCTTTAGAAGGGCTTGCCTCCCAACTTGTGAGAGGGAATGACCCATAGTGGTACTTTCATTTCAGTCTGCTATATAAATAATTTGGTTGTGGCTAAAGTCACATACCAAGCTGGTTGTGGTTTTTCCATACCAACAAATGTCTCCCTTATTATCCTTGTAATGTGTTAAAACCCTTAGATATTTCTAAGGGCTAGGAGGCCTCTTAACTGAGTGAATCACCATGTGTATGGAACTAGTTTATATTGAATATGGTCATTAAAATCCTTGTTTGTAGTGGCTAACCAAGTCCAATTGCCAAAACATATTTTAGGGTAGTGCATTGGAGTAGCACCACTCCAAGAAGTTGCTTACCATGTTCAATTTTTGATTGAGGCAATAAAGAAAATGGGGAAGGGACTCCTTTGCTTAGCGTGTCAAGATGTTACATTTCCTTGACATAACCTATTTGTCCATTTCATCTTCATGAATTAATCATCTATTTCGATGGTTGGTAAGCCTATTAAGAAATATGTACCTGCTCTATCAAGGATTGTAAATGCTTGAGAGTCATTTTAACACTTGCTTGGTTCCAAAAAAATGGCAAACAAGTTCATCAACAAGTCTTTTCAAAATTTAAAACCCTTTGGTCTAAGTATGGATACCCTTTAACAAAACCTTAATATTAATGCTTGTCCTAAGGATTTATTCTTAGAGACTTCTAAATATTTTGGTTTACATCTCAATCCATACTTCCCAAAGTAAACCTAGGTAACTATGCCTTTAACTTCATCCTTTTCACAAAATGGACTTTGTGAGATGAATGATATTTTTGATAGACATTTAGTTTGAACTTAAGCAAGACAAGTGTTTGTGGTAAAAAAAAAAATCATTTAAGCAAGATAAATTGACAAATTGAACCCCACATGACCATTTGGCGTTTGATCACTCCGGTTGAACAACCAAACTTTGAACTAATAGAAGGAGAACAAACAGTTATAATTAGTAGTTCGAGAAGCTTCAATTTTGAAACGAAGGAAACACCAAACTAGTGGAGAAACACAACAAACATCTTAGATGAACAAGAGGAAAACACTGATATTGTCGCTGGAAGGCCCATATTACCACTTCATGTGTGGCAATAAATATCCTCTTTTTCATGATCTTGTGCTTCTCTAAATGATCTCACAAAAAATCAAGATCCCCAAAAGAAGGTCCACATTACTAAATTTTAAACTTAGACATTATAGTTCAAAGTATATTTGGAGATGTATCTTAAGGAATTACCACAATTGAGATAGATCAATAAGGAGACATTTTCTACACTATTTCATGGATGAACAAGATCTACACATTTCACAAGAATTTATCCTTAATCATTGAGTCCTTAGTGTTTGATCACTTTATAGGTATATCATGTTTCTCATTACCTTGGTCTTGCAAAAGAAAGGTTCACTCTAGGTCAACATTGGGTCAAACATTTCATCCATCCTTCATCATATTTCATCCTTCACTTGCACATGTCCTCCTTTTTTTTTCTCTTTTTTTTTAAAAACAAACCAAACATTTGCACGTCCTCCTTGCACAACACACCCTCTAAGGTCCAATACTTATTAGAAAATATTAAATTTGACATGAGACACAACACAATTTAGTTGGCTAGGTTATTTTTGTCCCACTCTCTTAACCCAATTTAAAAATGCTTGATGTTAATTCCTTACCAATGACTAGATGAGATAGGGTTACTGATGTGGATCACCATTTGAACGACCTTAAAATCTAATAAGAAAAACTATTATATTAAGACATGTGACCTTGCCTCTATGATACAATTACTATCTCCCATTATCAAAATGTTACCTCCATCGTAACTAAATTGCACATGGTTAATTGTAAGACTACTAGTATTATAGATAATAGGCTCTCTTTTTTTGCAAACGTTATCAATATTCATTAATATCATTGTCCTATATTGCATTACAAGTCTATTATTATTCACTCACTAGAAAATAATAGTGACTTGGTTAAATCAAATTTATGAAGTCATCTTTAATTGATAAATCAACAATAATAAATATGATCAACTGACGTTTGAGCCACAATGGTAAGGTTATTACTTAACCACAATCAATTCTATAGTATAACTGAAGGAAAACATAGTATTATTGTTATTATTATTTGACCACTTAATTTTTGCCATAACATAAACGAATCAAAAAATATCGGGCTTATGGTAGTGAGAGTTTGATTTGACCCTTTTGCCTACACAATAATAGTATTGATATACTTAATCATCACTACATCCCTAATGTTATAACCTTATCAATGAATCATTACATCGATGG
This sequence comes from Sequoiadendron giganteum, assembly GCA_007115665.2. Taxonomy (NCBI): domain Eukaryota; kingdom Viridiplantae; phylum Streptophyta; class Pinopsida; order Cupressales; family Cupressaceae; genus Sequoiadendron; species Sequoiadendron giganteum. Next base: position 155,092,669 of record CM021103.1, read on the forward strand.
TCTCATTTAATCCAAATTTAGTTACTAAAGCTACTATTTCCCTTTAATTATCATTGGTTAAAAGTATCAATATATAACGATAGATTAACAATATGAACATGATTATCCCTCAATAAAACTGATAATACTAACATTAAATGCTCATTTTCGCATTAATCATATTATCATTATTTCACCCAAATATTATTGCCTCATATTTAATCCACTTTTATACTAATAATTAGTTCGATCCAACTATCCCTATAAATTCTTTTATGGCTTGATAAGGATTTCCCTTAAAACATTTCTAAGATTAGTTCATTCTTATCGTTTGATTGGTGAAACAAGCATGAGATTTTAGTAATTGATATTATTTAATCCGTGACAATAATTGAATTATTATTTATTGTCTACATGAACATTTGGAACCAGAATCTTGTTGATAATTAATTATTAATAAATTCAAATTATAATATTATTAAGAATCCATCAAGTAATCTTGAAGAGATAGTAATGGTGATGTTTAGAGGGTTTACATCCGAATTGGCACTATTAGCATTGAACCAAATGAATAATATTTTTAATAAATATTGAATTTAGCCCCATTACTATTATTGGATTCCAGGTTAGTCGTAATATTACCATTATCAAAAAATCAAGTAATATATTAATATAACATCTCACTATAATATTATCCAATGTTTGTAAAACCACATAAGTAAACTTAAACCTATAGTATACCAATAGGAATATTAGCATTCCTTACCATATTGGTAGCTGGATTGTTAGTTCAATGGATCCTTGTGTTCAATAATTCATGGCATATTGCAGTGTGAATATTATATGGGTGGGTTAATGTTCTAGTCTTGCTCCAAAAATATTGTTAACCGTTATTACCACATCTATATGGAAATGCTTATAATAATAAACTCACCTTGACAATATAATTATTATTGTTGTCTACATATTTAACCTTATCACTGATATTAATGCCAAGAAGTGCTACTATACCATTATATACATATTGTACCTCCTACATTATTATTAGCTATGGAGTTATTATTATTAATAGTATTGCTTTTACGGACCAACTCTCAAACCTAGCTTACTATAATGCCATTGATAATTTTAAAGCTACCCTCATGCTGCTTATAGGCAGGAACACAATCGACCTTTCCATGGAAAGTTTCCTCCACCCACCACCTTTATTGATGCTATCTACCAGAAGATCTTTTAACATGGTGGCGATCACATGCAGTGAAGTGGATGACAAGCCTTCACATGATTTGGCTAGAGTAAATTATATATAGATAAAATGATTTATCTTACTATGGACTACTATAAGTGTGAGACTTACAACCACTATTGTTACCTCTATACGTGTGAATAGGTGCATTAACCACCGATATCTCTGTGGATGATCATGCTGCTTGATGTGTTTAGAGGTCTTAATACTAAAGTGAAATGGTGGCCCTGCAACAAAATAAATTTTGATCCAACTAGCATGCCAAGGTAGCTACGCATGAATTCTATGCAAGGGTCATTTTAACCCAAGTTTAATTTGTTGATCTATCCTTTGTATGATTTTTGTTGCATGCTAATATTCTTCGACTGGCAGAGGGATTGGTTTCAGAGAAAACCTTCAAAAATTGGGTGCTAGTTCCTCTGTATATGGTTATGTTTTTGAATGACATCTTACTGTAAGTGTGAATAGGTAGACAGAGTAAAAATGCTTCTTAATGAAACATTGTATCAAAGATTAAGCAAATAAACTAATCTATAGCAAGAAATCTATTGAAAGCATCTCATTGTCTCCTATCTTTAAAGATTTATTAAGCTACAGTGCTCTCATATTTAAATGAAACACTATGACTGTTAAAATGACAATCTAAAGAACAAAATGATGTTGAATGCAATGATGTGATGCTATATGATAATATTTAAATGATAAAGGAAACTACTGTAACATGAATTGACATGAAAATTGATGGATGAAGTTATAGGGTTAAACCATGATATGAAAATTGATTGTTGTTGCTTGTTGCTTGATGCTTTTGATTACTTTCCTCCAGAGTAAGATTGCATAAAACTTCAATAATCTGAGATCCTTTCTTTGTTGATTGAAGTTGTATTTATAGATTTCTCGACAGTAGCTTTGCATAGGGGCAACAAAGTAGAGGCTTGGATTCAATCTGGAGGATTGAATGGTGAGAGATGGAGGAAATTGAGAAGATTTTGGGAATTGTCTCTACCCATGAAAACACTAGGCAAGAAGATAGGAAGGATTGATGGAAGAGGATTGAGAGATGGATTTCCAATTTGTCTCCAAATCTTCCCATGAAGATTAAATCAATTAATTTAGACATAATTTTGACATAAATTAGACATAGGATATCTAATTTGATTTTGAGGAAATATAGAAGAATATTCTTTATGCTTTTATTTAAATATTTTGATTAATTTAACTTAGCAAAAGAGGGATAAATACTTTAATAGAACAAACTATAGAATTTGTTTATTAAATCAAAATAGAAGAATATGATAATTAATCAATAAAGTATTTGATCTTTATTTAATTAATTTAGCTGATGTGATAGAATAAAGTAGGGAAAATGATAATTAAATCAAACAAAGTATTTAATTTTGTTTATTTAATTAAGATGAGATAATAGAAGAATTAGGAGAATTTAAATGTGAATTTAAACATGAACTATATAAATAAATATTTCTATTTATTTAATAGTAGAGGAATTTAGGATAATTAATCAAATAAATTATATTTAATTAATCGGATTTTCCAGACCAATTTTAAGTGTATACATTAATTAATCGGATTCGCAGTGTATCACCGTAGTCTCAACCCTCTGACCTAACAATGCTACTAGTAACTTCCAATGCCATATCACCTCACATGTCGCCATGCTAGCTGCTATGTATTCTACCTCTGCAGAACTCAGAGCTATTAACTTCTGCTTCTTGTTGTACCAAGATACAACTCCTGATCCCAAACTAAAGTAGCACCTGTTGTGCCTGTTGCACACATGCCCCATTCGGAACGGGGACCCTCTCTTCCCTCTTTTTTGATTGTCGGGCCCTTTTTGGTTTGCCTCATTTTGCGTGTCCATTTTTGTGCCCTAATAGGTCAAGTCACCCATCAAGGACACGTCTTAAGTTTGACCGAACTTGACCCCTTTGAAAAATGCTGTCTAAAGTCAGTTTGGGTTTCCTTTGTCAGAATGCCCTTTCTAACGTCTGTGGCCCCTTTCAGGCCCGGACCCTCGGGTTTCCTCCTCCGGATTTCCATTCCGGGTTAGTTGTTGCTGGTGTCTGACGTCTTTCCAGACCTCGAATCTCATACTTCCGCGTTTAGGATTTTGATTACATTTTTCCGTTCCTCATGGCAGTGCAGGACGTCTTCCCGATCACTAACTCTGGGTCGCCCGCCGCTGCCTATGAGATTTAAACTCACCAAATTTCTGGCCATCGTACGAAGGAATTAATTGTGGTGTTAATGGCTATTTTGGCTATTTAAATGGATTTTTTGGCTGTCATTTTCACGCAATCGAGTGATAGAGAAATTTGGAGAGCTTCGAAGCATCCGACATTTTCAGCCCTTGAATCCAAGCTCCTTTTCTGACATTCTCTATGCGACCAGTAGCAATCTCTTCAGGATTTTGAGGTACATCCACCATCTGCATGCTTCATCATTTTGTTTGTCAATTTTCAAGTTTTAAATGAAGTAAAAATGTAAAACAAGGCTAAAATATGGTAGGATGGTACCCTCCCTTAAAAACCCACGTTTTAGAATGAGAAAAATCGATCGTTTGGGGAGTCAAAAATCAAACCAGAGGTGAACCTCCCCACCGCCATTCTTCGGAATGGGTGAACACATTACCCAAGCCCGGGCTTTCTCGCAGCTATCTGCGTAGACTCAAACTTAAAATTCCAAAGCTTCATGTGGCCAAGCTCGTCCCGGATCCCGACCTCTGGATTTCCCCTCGTGGATTTCCATTGCGCCCCTACTGTTTTGACGGCCTGTCTTGAGCGTCATTTTGACCCTCGGACCTCGGCCCCACGAAGTCCGTGTCAAAACTTGCTAAAAGTTAAAAATCAGCAAAGAAGCAAACTGTCTCTGGGATCCGATCCATGGAATTTCGCAATGGTTTCGCCATTTTGATGGCCTATCCCAGGCGCCTTTCCGGACCTCAGACCCTGACTGCATGAAGTCCAATCCCAATTTCCAAACGGAACCAAAATCCAAGCGCATTTCGGACCCCGACCTTTGGAATTCCGTGTCGCTTTTGCTGTTTTACACGGCTGTCCCCAGACGTCTTTGCGAGTCCCGGACCTTGGTCCTCGCTTCGCCTTGTATGAAATCCCAACGAAAAACCAACCGCCCAAGGTGTGTCCGGACCCGGATCCCTAGATTTTCGCTTCCGAAATTCCGTTCCACAGGCACCATTTTACGTAGCAAATTTGAAATAGCTTATCGACCTCCGGGTCCTGACACGTTGTTTGCCGACTGGTTTTCCCAACTCCAAAAATTGTCTCCAGGGATTGTCTTCCGAGATTACCCTCCCGGGGGAATCCTAGATTGCCTCTTGCATTTCACCGTCCCGAATGGTTGACTCGTAACCACTTCTCGGCGATGGCGGTCCGAGATCCGGATTCCAGCGCCCAAAGTTCCATCTCCCCTGTGCCATTTCCAATGGTTGTCCTGCAACTGATGCCCGAACTCCCAAACAAAGGATCAAATGACCTCCAAATCCAAAATGGATTTCGACCCACTTGCTAAAATTAGGTTTTTCTTCACACCAACCCTCATTTGACCAAATCCAACGTCGGAAAACCCCTTTGGGAGTTCCATGCTTAATTTTCCCTTCCAAACAACATTCTGCCAAGGCAACTCCAACTCTGGGAACCCAAATTGTTTGCCTTGCTTTCTAATGATGTTTTATCAAATGTTATGCAATTATTGAATATGAATAATGGTTGCAGGGCTAACTTTGATATGCAGGGACTTGTCCGAAGCCATTTTTCATGTTTAAATGTTACTGATTCATGTCTTTTGTGCAAGATTTATGGAATCCAACGCAGGAACTTCTAGTGCTTCCAAGGAGAAGGGGAAAGGAAGAACCAAGACACCTCGAGGCAAGGAGGATAAAGACCTAATGAAGTACAAGTTTCAAGGGGTGGCCTTACAATCCAGAGTCACCACTCTATGGAGAGATATCACGGATATGAACATCAGCCAGGTCGATGTCGATGAATTTATACAGAGAGTCAGGGTGAATCCCAAGACGGAAAATGCAAAGTTGATAAGGAGCAGCGGAATTGTCAAGGGTGCAGGCTTCCCGCCGGCCTTGGTGGCCCCGAAATTGGTAATGGCATGCATTGAGGCATATCAACCTGAGACCTGAACAATAGTGGATTAGGATGGGAATATCATTGCGGACATGTCCCCATCGGGTAACAAATTTCCACATCCCTGCCTTTAAGAGCATGGAGACCCCCACCATGGAGGAATGCAAAGAATTATGGGAACAGGATCCGCTGAGGTGTAAGAAGTTAATCAATCAATATTGGTTGAAGGAAAAGTAGGGTAGTGCTGGCAAGCTCCCTTAGGAGCTCTTCTGCAGTGATTTCTTTAAGGATTACCATGACCTCGTGACCTTGCTAAGCCAAGTAATGGGCTTTCCTGTTGTGGCCTTCTTCCAGGAATGGATGTTCTACTTTGTGGAGCAGATTCTTCACGGTGATGGCGTCGCCTTCTACTGGGGGGAGATAATTAGTGATTGCTTCCACGAACAGTTTACAACTATGAAGAAGACCTCCAAGTTCTTCATGACCTCCTACCTAGTGTACTCCCTTGCGGACCGGTGACACTATCAGGGATTAACTGTGGTGCCCAGTGAGGCATCAGGGGTAGAGCTAAAGCCCTATGATAAGTACCCTCAACTACAGTTTCAAAATTTCAAGAAGGATTATTGCAGGGTGAATGATATGTTCATCGCCCACATCATCCAATCCCTAGGAGGTGACTTTCAGAGAAGAGTTTCATATAGTGCCAGAGCCCTCCTCAGGCAATATGCCTTCTTGTACATTCAATTTCCAAGGTTCACATACATCTGTGCCCAGGGATTCATGGAAAGACCAAACAAGCTGCCCCGGTACCCCAACAACCGGATCATACTATTAGAGTTGACTTGGCAGCTACGACACATCCATAGTATCTTGAGCAGCAAGCACCTAGTAGGTACACCTTACCCCATTGGGCTTGGCCAAGGGATGTGCAAGATTCATATCTCCTAGTGTGCAGGGTACTCAGAAAGGGAGTTTGCCGAATACCACTTCCGCCAATATACAGCTCGACCTCGAATGGACCCGTACAAACATATCAGAAAGGCATTGGGATGAGAGTATGCCCACCTCCACAACGTCAAGGATTTTTGGGCCAACTGCAAAGATGATCTCAAAGTGCGGTTGCGACACTACATGCACATGACTGCCATTTACGTGCGAAGAATAAATCTGTGCTCAGTTCCTAACCAGCTTGAGGAGGATGAGGACACGATGATAGATTCAGGATATGATGCCATCGCCAATCTACCACTGCCTGCAATTGACTAGAATGGATGAGAGCTTGATGACCTCGACATACTCACTAAACCTGTTGAGATTCGAATAAGGGCATGCATCGACCAACAGGTGACCCAATTGAAACAACAAGGGGTCGCCTTAACATTTAAGGTACTAGAAAGTGAACCAAGTGGCTCCGATGGAGGGGTAGCTACTACTGCAACTGGGGAAGCTTCCAAAACTCCACCATCAACCAAAACCAAGAAGAGAAAAGAGGCCAATGAGCACCTACCCAAACCAAAGGTTTATGCCCGCAAGGCATCAGAGGGTGAACCTTCCCAGCAGAAAAGGAAAATAATCAGAGGCACGGAGATTTCTGTGACACCCAAGGGTCCACCCCGTGGGACCAAGGGATAGGGATCTGACTCGCCAAGATCTTCATCTACTACAATTACTGCCATTGCTGCTGTTGCCACTGCCTCGCATACTTCGCTTGTAGTTTCCGCTTCTTCCCTGCTTGCGGTGGACATCTATGTTCACCTTGCTTCTACCTCTCCGATCATGAAGATTATTCACATGGATTCTTCCTCTACCACGACCTCACCGATCTCCTCTTCCTCTATGTCTCCTTCCCTTCCCTCTGTTTCCGTTGCTACAATGCCTGCCCTCAGCCTCCCGGAATCTTTTGTGAAATACATGCAATATGTGCCATCCAAGCTTTCGGGGATGCTTACTAATCCTGTGGTGCAAGCTACAATAGCTCAGGCTATGACCCATGCTCCAGCTCTCCCCCCACCTTCTGAACCACCAAGAATGGAGGTGACAATGCAAATATCTGATGAACTGGAGCGACAACAACTAGAGGTTGTAATGAGGCCAAAGGACAAAGAATTTGAGTACCATGAACACCCTCTATTTGAATGTCGAGAGGTAGATGAAGTGGCCTATGAGTCCTCCAGTGAGAGTAGCGAGGAGATGGACGCTGAACTGATAAGAGAAATGAATGATCTTGAACTCAATGAAGAGTGGGGCAAGCAGCTTAAGGAGATTGAGGATATGGAAGCCGAGGATTGGCTTGCACGAGAAGAAGAAATTGCTACTCAAGAGACTGAAGGCAGCAAGTCTCCGACTGAGGGGCGTGGACAAACCATGGAACACAATGAGGAGGCATCCCTCCATGGAGATGAAATAGAGGAGAAGCCCGAGGAACATGAATAGGGCCAAGATGAAGAAGAAAAGGGTGCTAAAATGGAGGATCCCTCCAATGAGTAGTTGCGTGCTAGGTCTCTTGCTAAGTATGTAACGCTGGAACAAGACTCCGACGAGGAGAGGAAAGATGCAGAAACGGAGAAGAGTGCTCTTGTTGTCCGGGCCATTGAGCTTGAGAAGGAGGAAAACAAGAATCAAAGTGAACCACCTAGGGGAGAGCCTCAAATGCCCAATTGGTTAGAAAGGCAGTTGAAACAAAAGACTCCCACCCTGAAAGATCCTAAGGCAAGGCTGGAAGCCATTCTGGCCAGAGCACGAATAAGTACCAAGAAAGAGAAGAAGCCGAATATCAGATCAAAGATGAGTATGGATGCCTCAGGATCTAGGGTAGTGCAAATAGCGACGCCGATGGTTGGAGAACAAGGAATAACTTATAACGTCTCCACCATCGACTTGGGAGTGGCCACAAGGGAGAAAAAGGTCGACCATCTCTAGGAATTGGTCGCCACGGTGGTGCATCTTATCCAACAGGATAAGGTCTCTAAGGAAGAACTCATAGCACAAGTGGCTCATCTAATGGCCTATATTCAACAATGGTCATCCCCAGATGAGTAGCCCACGACGTCATCCGCCCTGCCTCAGCTGCTATCCCAGGAACAAATCAATAAATTAGAAAAGAGAAGGAACCTAGATAAGACTACGAAAAATTGGTTCCAGTAGGTCTTGGACATGGGGAACACAAGTATCAACTTGGCTGTTCGGACAATAAATAAGTTCTTAGAAGTACCAAGAACCCTTGAGGGCACAAGGCAGGTCTGTGAGGAGTTCCCGAGGAAATACAAAGCAACCCACCCAAAAATTGAGGCCATACTCGCATTGCCAAGTGAGGTTTGGGAGAAGGACCTTACCCTCAAAGATGATGATCATTGGATAGTGGATACATGGAGGCGAGATTTTGATCACCGGAAGAAGAGGCTGGAGTAGATCCTAGAACGTATAGCACCGAATATCGAATGGGCCAGGGAGTCAAGAGAGGAGTGCACTCGGTACCTCAAGTTAATGACCGGGTACGAGCTACCCGCTGCTGAAATAAATCCAGAGAACATAAAGCCACACTTCTTGAAGAGCATGGAAGATGGGATGTCGGCTGAGGTTACCACAAACTTCATGAGTTTTGCTGCCCGAACCTTCGCACAATCAGAAATTTTTAGAGATAATGCTGCCAAATATGATGGTGACTGGAAAAAGCTCATCAACAATTCTTAGGAATGGAGCTACCAAGTGCTGCGATCTGATATAATGGAAGTAGATAAGCTCCAGCCGATGATCTTGAACTTTGTGGAGTATGTAGTGTTAAACAAACGTGAAGGCAACCCTATCATCGACGAAGAATTCCTCAAGGAATAGCTGCAGCAAAGGGCAAATAGCAAAAGGACAAAATTGCTACAGTGCTGCCACTAGATGACAAAATAGGGAAAAGACAAGAAATGTCTTATAAATGAAATGTATTTGGGGGTAGGTGAAACCTTAGTGTAAAGTGAGTCTTGGCCACACAATAGAATCAAATCCTGGCCATTACTTTTTCTTTTTGAAAACTATAAATAGGGCTCTCCTCCTCTCATTTTAAGGGAGTTGAGTTGTTGTAAAGGCATGCTACAGAAATTATAATAGAAAATACAATCATTTCCTAGTGTGTTTCTGGGTTTCTCTACATGTTTTATGATTCTTCTCCCTTTAGTTAAAACTTTGCTTCAAATTACTTTGCTATTCTAGTTTCCTTAGGTAGCTGTAGCAGATTTAGTGTGTTGTCTTTGGTTTTGAAGATTCATGCTGTGTGTATGCTTTCCTTGTCCATACTTTTGGTCATTTGTTGCTGGTAAATGACTGTGTAAAGTTAGCCTGGACTATAATTTCATAGCTGCTCATTAAACTTTATCTTTGTTCACATTTATATGGTGAATGAATGATGAATATCTACAGTCCTTAGAAGATAGCATAGATTTCATGACATTGTGAGAATTCAGATTAAGTGAAATTCTGTTTAAGGAAATTGTCCACAGCAGGAACCTCCATGATCACTGTTCATCGGTAGTTGCAGGTCCAGGAACCATCCTTCTTCCTCGCCCTTTTCCTTTTTTTTAGAAATAATTTGTGCTAAGGTTCATTGCACATTGTAAAGCCAAATCTGACGAAATAATGGAGTCCAAGACTGATGTCCGAGCCTACAGAGAAGTGCAATAATTTCATATTCAAAGAACTCCATTCATTGACCCAATTCTCCCACAACTTTAAACCACATAAGACCACCTTGTGATTCCAACAAAATCACATCAAACAACTGATATATTCCAAGCATCGTCATGACCTAACATCCGAGAGACCTTGGGATAGTGTTTTGCAATTTGATTGTGGAAGATTGTCTTTCAAGAGAGGTAATGCACTTATGTATTACCTGTGTTGTGAAGTGCATAAAAACACCATCAACAACACCCTGAAGTGCTTTTCCTATCCACCACACTGCCTGCCCGATCTATGTTAGTATAACTTATCAACTTGATACCATCACCTTGAGCATATTTGATCCCATAATCGATTGTACCATGCAAATATCATAACACATGCTTTGCCATTGTCCAATGCACTCTGTTCAACTCAACCATGAAATGACTAAGAGAGTTTACTACAAAGGATATATCTGGCCTGGTGTTGACCAAATACATGAGAGATCCAATCAATTTCCTATATAAGGTGGGGTCAAAATCCTTCTCCCTGGATGAGTCTACCTTTTTCCAATTCGTGATCATAGGAGTAGACATGGCTCTGCAATCCTCCATCTCAAAGCTCCTCAAGATTTTTATGGAGTATTTCCCTTGTCCAAGGAAAATCTCTCCATCTATTTTCCATACCTCGATGCCTAGAAAATAGTGCATAAGCCCCAAATCCTTCATCTTGAACTCTGTTGCAAGGTCCCTTTTGCACTCCTCTATGAGCCCCAATGAACCTATTAAAAATAAGTCATCCACATATAGAACAAGAATGAGAACCTCACCCCCAACCACCAAGTAGTAGAGTTTAGCATCCACCTCACTCTTCATAAAGCCCATTCCTTGTAAGTATCTATCAATGCGCTCATACCATGCCCTGAGAGCCTGCTTGAGTTTGTACAAAGCTCTCTTCAATATGCACATGTGGGTTTCACTACTGTGTGCTACAAAGCCCTCTGTTTGTTCTATGTATACCTCCTCTTTCAATTCACCATTAAGAAATGTCATCTTGACATCCATCTAATGGATATGCCGTCCCATTTGAGTTGCAAGTGAGATCATGATTCATATAGAAGTATACCTAGCCACTGGAGCGAATGTCTCCTCATAGTCTATTCCCTCCTTTTGAGAGAACCCCTTAGCCACAAACCTTGCCTTGTATTTCTTGATGCTACCATTTGCACCGTGCTTGATCTTATAGATCTAGCATGATCCAACCACCACCCTATCTATCGGTCTAGGTACAACCTCCCACACATTGTTCTGTACTATTGAGGTATATTCCATAACCATCACATCTCACTACACTTGCTATTGTGTAGCCTCCTAATAGTTGGAAGGATCACTATCTACCATCTGACTAACTAATGTCATTTAGTCATTATACCTGGCTATTTTTCTCCACTATCTATTACTCATTCTAGGAGCTCCCAAAAACTCCCGAGTATCCCTCCGTGTCTATTGGTTGTTGTTGCCAACTATAGAGGATGAAGTATCAACCTCCATGTGTTCCTGATGCATCTCTTGGATCTACTGCATCTATTGCTCCATACTTTGTGAACTCTTAACACCTGAGCTTGTGTTTGTACTAGTAACTATACTTGAGCTTCGTTGCCCCTGATCTAATTGCATGATCCTTGGAGCTTCTACTAGCTGCTTACCTTGATCATTTGCTAGAAAATATCTAGACCTCCTAAATGCCTTATCCTCCATGAACTTGACATCATGCCTAACTATAATCCTCCTAGCCCTTGGAATAAATATTTGATACGCCTTTGAGGTTTCATTGTACCCCACAAAGCACCCTCTCTCTGCAGTCTGATCTAACTTAGAATTTGTAGCTCTTGGAATGTGACAATATGTCAAACTCCCAAATATCTTGAAGTGGATGACATCTGGCTTCTTCCTTGAGAATGCCTCCTCTGGTGTCATCTTGCCCAATACCTTATGTGGAACCCTATTCTGTATGTATACTTTTTTACATTGCATGCCCTTGCCCATAAGTAGCATGACATATCTTGGTCATACAACATAGCCCTTGTTTCCTCCAATATAGACCGATTCTTCCTCTCAACAACCCCATTCTACTATGAGTTGTAAGGAATTGTCCATCCTCTCTTGATTCCTTCCCTGGTATAGAACTCCTAGAACTCTTTCCATTTGTACTCGCCTCCATTGTCTAACCGAAGAACATTAATCTTCATACCTGTTGAATTCTCCACAAGAGCTTTGAACTCTTGGAAATGACTGAAAACCTCATCCTTGGTCTTCAAGAAGTATATCCAGGTCTTCCTAGAAAAATCATCAATAAAAGTAACAAAGTACTTGTATCCTCTAAGAGACTTTTTCGAAATTGGTCCACATATATCTAAATGTACTAGATCAAGAACACCCTTGGATATGGTGTCACTCCTTGGAAAAGACACTTTCATAAAATTCCCCAACACACATCCTTTACATACATCATCAGCTTCATGCTGACCTTTGGAACACCTGACACTATCTCACGAAGCAATTTAACTGCTTCATGATGTATATGGCCCATCCTCCTATGCCATAGCTCTCCTTGATCTCTAGAATTACCATTGCTCATCAATGCCTTATGAGTATCAAACTGCAACTTGTAAAGTCAGCTGCTCCTAACTCCAATAGCTATGGGTGATTTCCAATCCTTATGCTTGATTAACATATTTTACCCTCTAAAAAGTACATTGTAGCCTTTATCCTGAAGGACATATACAAAAATTAGATTCATACCCAAGCCTGACACATGCAACACATCATGAATGGGAACCGACTTGCCATTCTCCCTCTGAAATAAAATAGTCCCTTTCCCAACTGGATTGAGTTTGGACATGTTCCCCATAGAAATCTCGATTATGATGTCCTCCTTATAATCGAAGAAGTGTTCTCTAACTCTTGTCATATGAAATGATGCCCCACTGTCTATATACAAATCACCCTATATTGAGCTAACCATACAAACTATGAGTGCAAACTCATCCTCCATTCTACTAGAGAGCTCATTTGCACATGTTGAAGTTGTCATCTGCTTCTTGCCTTTCTTTTTGTTCTTCTTCCTTTGCGAGCAATCACTGACGTAGTGGCCAAATTTGTGAAATCCATAGAATTTGACTTTAGACAAGTCCTTCTTCTCACCTTTAGGATTTGATCCTTTGTTAGACCCCTTCTTTGCTTTCCCTTTTCTAGCTAGGGCAACGTTTTCTTGTTCTGCCTCACTTTTCTGACTCTTACTGCTGGTACCACTGACAAGACTTAGTCTAAGATCCTCTTGAGTGAAGTCACTCCATAGTTGATCTCAACTCGATAAGGTGTCTCATCCATTAATAACTTGAAAAAAAACATCCCACTACTTAGTAAACCCATTTAGGGCTATTTGTACTAGCTCGTTATCATCTACTTTATCTCCAACAACTGCCAACTCATCCTTGACAAGTCTAAGTTTGGTGAGGTAACTTGTAACATATTCTCCCTTGTTCATTTGGGTATTCCTCAACTTTTCTTTGAGAATCAACTTCTTGTTAGTGGTAGCATTCTGGTATAGATTCAAAATGGTATCCCACATATTCTTCGCTCTATCCAACTCCATGATATGCAAAAAAATATGATCCTTAACACCATCAAGAATCAGCCTCATCGCCTTGGAATATTCCTTTTTATATGCTAAGAGTTGTGTTGGATCTGTAGGTACAACTACAACACTGGTCACATATTCCTTGATACCATTCTCTTCGAGCAATAAAGAAATTCTGGATTTCTAGACACCAAAATTTGAAGCTCCATCCAATTTGTCCTGATCTCTTAAACCTACTGAGGCCATCTTAAAAAAATAAAATAATAATAATTCTAAAGAGGTAGAAGTGGGTTTTATAAACCCTTGATTTTTTCTTCCTGTCCCTGCACTGAGTCTTTTCTGCCCTCAAATCTGCTCTGATACCATGGGAAAATTCTATTTCAGTTACTGATTATTAATCTCCTATCTATATAGATTATTTGACTGCCAAAAATTAATTCACAACAAATATTGAAAAATAATACAACTGCAACTTCACAAATAAAACCATAGGAATAGAGAAGAAAACATGGAAAATAATAAACACAATATTTTTGGACAAATTGTCTATGGAAAAACCCCGAAGGGAAAACCAGTATTGCAGATGAAGAATTTTATTAATCTTCAACAAATCAAGAGATACATAAATTGCTTGCCTCTTATTGGCAAAGCTCCGACAATATTCTTCTCTGAAAATTCTTCCCTCAATTTTTCTTGTTGAAATTCCACTATTGTTGCCTCCAATGCTATCACTACATCTTTGCTATCACTGCAAGACTATTTTCTCTCACTGCAAATCTTTCTCAAGTGTGTGTTCTCCAAATTACCATTGATCCCCTTTTAAACTATTCTCATTGAAAAATCAATAGTTATGATTTAATATCAATGAATGACTAAGATTAATTAGACTCTAACAAACCCTAACTAATTGGTTTCTAGAAGTCTCTAAAGGAATCAATTAATTAACTAATTGATTAATTTCTAACTAACTCCTTTCCAGAAGTCTCCAAAATTAAATAATAATTCTTGGGAATGGAGAAAATAGTTTTCCAAGCTACAATAAATTAACAATAGAGACGTTGATTTTCATCACCAAATTCCAAATGTTCTAGGATTTAACTACCTACCTTCAACTACACATAAGATTTCTTGCAACTGTAGTTATTATCTTAAATCGCCTTTCTTGGAGTTTCCTTTGCACACTTCTGTATCTGTGATTGTGATCAAATAAAGGACTTATTTTGCATCTGCAATTCTAAGTATTGTTTCAGTTCTTACCAAGATTCACTAGTTTAAATATTTGTTTCTTCCTCTAGTGCAAGCATTACCATTCCAAGGCAAACATTTAAATTTTAGCTGTTTGGGTGATTTTAACCCAGATAAAAGAAAAATGTTATCTTACTCCTTGGATGATGAGATGAATTCATGCTACAAATGAGTCATCTTATTGCACTAAGAGGTGAAATGCACCCTCATGGTAGAGTTAGCAGCCACGATAGATGAAGTCATTGGCTAAGTTGACAAAATATGAGTATCCAGGCCTTAAGGATAAATTATCGACAATTTTGTTTCATTTTTTCCTTTTCTTCTTTTTTTTTTCCTTAGTTGAAAGGTTATAGATTCAGAAAGGTCACTGTTTTAAAATTGGAAGAAATATTATTATCATCCTTTTTTTTGTTTCTGTAAGCTTATTACAAGTGAATACAATAAAATCCCTATGCATAAACATAAATTAAATTAGATGAGAGCTACGGCTTGATGACATATAACTAAATATTATTTTTGGAAGGAAAATAATTACTTTCTCATGCTCTATTTCCCTTCTATATATTTATTTTGATGATATCTACTTCATTCACTCTTTTGGAAACATTTTCCTATATGTCCATACTACTCATCATGGATGATTTATTTCAAGTACTCAATCTTATTCTTGCTATAATTCTAAAATGGATACATTCCTTATTGTGCAAGCACATAAAGTACTTTGTTTGTTACAATACACAAGAAAACATTGAAAGAACAATGTAAAAATTCCTTCATTTCCAAATAAAGTATTTCTTTATCTTATACTTTTTTTAGTGTAACTTCATAGAATATCTTCTTCTTTTATTGCCACAAAATACATTTTTCATTACCTAAATTTTCAATAGTGCAAGTCAACATAGAAATGAAACAATCATACCAAAAACTAAGACTTCACTTTCCATTCTTCAATTTTCAACAAGATACATATTCTACATTATTACAACATCATTAAGTAACACAACAAGTAACACAAAAATCAGAAAGACTTGCTCTCCACCCTACCATAATGGCATCATGGAGCCTCGTAGGGTCTAGCCATACTCTTGAACAATAATTCTTTAGCTCCATGATGATAAATGGAGTCTTTTCATCTAGGTTCTCTTCTTTCTATCTTCAAACATGATCCATACAATAGGTCCCCTTCTTACAACCAAGAAACAAGGGCACATGGAAAAATAACTTATCTTTTCTTTTAGATGAAGGGACTGAAATTTGTATCCATCTTCCCTCTCCAACCAAGCCATCTTCATCACTCTCTTCCAAATATATGGAATCCTCTCATTTTCTCATTATATCTACCATCTTCACTCAATTTCTCCAAGAGGTGAAGTGGGTAACACCTCCACTCTTCCTTCCTATCCAAATATATAGAAGTTTCAAAAATTACAACTCTTGGATGGGAAGGTGTGGAGTGTACCTCTCCCCATCAATGAATGTCCTTTCCCCATTAATGAGAACATGCATTTGGACAACCACTCCATCTTTCCACCCCATCCTCTTCTCAAAATTCGCCACTCTCCATTATGAGAGTTTTTCAAGGGTTAAATCATGTTGTAGGGGCACTATTGTATGTCAACTTGATCCCCACCACTATGGTATAGACCCTAGGGGGTTTATTTTTGCACCCTAACCAAATATTTGACCAACAACTTTCATTAAAAACCCACTCAAGGTTCCATCCGGGTTTCAAACTTAGCTAGGGGTTTCCAAGACCTAATCACCACTTACAATTCACGAGTCCCAACTAAATTCCCTCAAAACCTTAGTCCTCCAATAAATTTACTCCACTTGTTTCTAGGCCTCAAATGGGGTAAAATTTATATCCTCTTGAAGTAGTCTTTTTGATTCGCTCTTGATGGTTCTCCCTTCTCATGCTAACACCATTTCCTTCCTACACATTACCAACATGATCATAACTATCAATTGTGTAACACATTAATCTATTAGCCAAACATTCTAAGCTTTAACTATATAAGAATCTATTTAGAATCTCAATTTGCATTCCATGGTATACGAGTGAAATCCACTTTCATGGTAGTGACAATAGAACAAAATATCAAAATGATATGCAAGAATATTTCCAAGAGATCACCTTATTTATCATCCACAATATACTTAATCATCAATTGAAGAAAAAACATAGAAAAAATTATGGCTATATTAAGTACATACGAGGCAGGGTCTTACAATATTTTATCCAAACATCAAACAATCAAACCTATAGTCAAAAGTGTTGCCCCAAAACATTTGCAAAGATCACTCCCCCATATCACTCACCCCTTTTATCACCCACTCACACAATTGGTCCAAAACACCTTAGAGTTTCATTTTTGCAATGAGATCAAAACACAAGAAAAAAATGGAATATAAACCTGATTCATACATCATGAATGATCTAAATCAGCCAAACTATCAAAACCTTACTATACCAATTGATTATCAAAACTCATATTTATACAATTCACACATAGGATCATTATATCCTACAAACCTCAATACTACAACAAATGTGAGTATGCCCAATCTAAATTTTGGAACACCTTTCCCTATGGTAGATTTAAATCAAAGTCAAAACCTACAAATCTATCAACCAATAATCAATACATGAGTCTTCAACAAAAAAACATTATCCCATCAAATAAATACATGCCAAATGTGAATATACAAGATACAAACTTACCAAACATGAACATATCAAATCCACAGTTGATAAACTATAGAATAGATACGTTTGAAAATCACACCAATGTTGTTAAAAATCGAAACAATATGTTGACAACTTAATATATTGATCCAAATCAAGGTAACAAAATGAAAAATCAAGGTTACCTAAAATAAAGTAATGTGTTTCCCAACCACAACAATGTTCAATGCCAACCTATAATGCAAAATCTAAACATAATCCAAAATCAAATCATTGTCCAAAATCAATTTGTGCATGATCCCATACAAATACCACAAGTGTATATTCAGAATATGCTTGACCAACAACCAAATAAACTATATAAAGGGTATCAAAATCAAAATCAAGATCAAATTTCTATACTTACTAGATTTGTTGATTCATATCACCAAGAGACATCTCCACCCCAAAATCGACACACTCCCCCATTGGTTAAACCATGCCATCAAAACATGGAGTTGTGTCCACGACTATATCAATAACAACATCCTCAATATCAATAAGTTGGATATCAAAATCAACAACCTTAACAAGACCAATCATCACATCTCCAAGATGAATCACAACTAGATCAATCTCAACAAGCACACATCTCACAAGATGAAAAAAATGAATACACTCCTTTAGGGGAACTAATCGAATCAACATTAAACACATTAATCTATGCTAAACTTATCAATCTTCCAGAATCATTAAATGGGGTTGAACCTAGCATCAAGTTCCCATGGGATGATGATAATGCACTTATTGTGAATACCATAGTACAAAAGGTCATGACACGCCATATTGTATCAAACTCAAAGATATCATCCAAGACATTCTTTATCAAGGAAAAATAACTATTGAGGATAATGATCAAAATTCAACCACTAATGATAATAGTGAAAATCTCTCCACCACAATTGTTGAAAAATAATGATCAAGATATTTCCATTAATGAGCACCTTGAAGATATTTCTACCACATCCAAGGATCAAATCAACATACATCAAGAGTCACTTTTTAATCATGATCAAAACCCATCAAAAATATTCAAAAATGATCCATTTCAAGAAGTGTTAACATCATCTGATTCTATGATTGAAAATATTGACAATTCCCCCAACACCATTTTTTAGGACAAGATTAAAGATCCATTCATCAATGATCATGTTGACCATATCTCCACATCACCTGATGATTTAGAGGACATATATCAAGAATTTATTCCCAAGAATGATCAACATCTTTCACCAAAGACTAGTAATGGTCCTTTCTAAGACATATTAACATCCTTTGACCTCATGGTTGCAGATATTGAGGGAATCCTCAACTCAACACTTGATCCAAATCCACTAAAAAATCAAGATGATATTGAGCCACTTCCCATGCCTAGTGAAGATATCCAAGAACCCTTTATAATAAATCCATCCTTTGAAATTGACCCATGTCAAGAGCT
Source organism: Sequoiadendron giganteum (assembly GCA_007115665.2). Taxonomy (NCBI): domain Eukaryota; kingdom Viridiplantae; phylum Streptophyta; class Pinopsida; order Cupressales; family Cupressaceae; genus Sequoiadendron; species Sequoiadendron giganteum. The sequence continues at coordinate 155,111,703 of CM021103.1, forward strand.
TGACCCACAACACGTCGAAAATAATTCCAAAATTTATCAAGATCAAGGATCCATATCTCCAAGATACTACCATGATCTAATGGGTATTCTCAAATCCATACAAGATGTCACAAATAATGATGATATCTATATATCACATACTCCTCCATCTACCCATGATATGCTAGCTCCTAATGGACATGTAGATGATCTTCATCCAAAACAAGAGTTTCATACTCTTTATATCATTACCAAGGAACAAGAGTCTCCTACTCTTAATATCTTTACACATGATCAAGGCATAGAAAAATCTATAGACATATCAAAAATTGATCATGAAGAAGACCTCTACATGGATGGTGAATCAGAAACATCCTTTCAAGAGCAAGTAGAAATGGATCATGAGGAAGAATATTATATGGATTGTAAAGCATCAAAACCTTTTGAAGAAGTATCAAAACCAAACAAATCCTCCATACAAATTGAAGAAAGTGAGTATGAGGATGTCAAGATTTATCATGAATCAACAAAGTTAAAAAATATTGTACAAAAAGGAAATGGTTTGTCAACAGTAGAATCAAAGCATGTTAGTAATACTCCCATAATGGCAACTTCATCTATTGCAAACACCAACATGGGGAGCACGAAGAGTCCTTATGATGAAATATCTACCAACACTCCAACCATTCATATCATGAATCATCATCCACACATCTTTCCACCCACTAATTGGTACCAACCACAAGAAAGAGATCTATATATAAAAAGAGAGAAAATTATTGAAGCAAAAGAATCGACAAAGAAAAATGGACAAAAAAATTTGAAATGGACACTAAAGAAAAATAAATAAAATCATCCCTATCAAACTCCATTAGTCACAAAGAGAAACATATCCATCAAAACTTTATATTGATACAAAAAAAAGATTCAAGAGTGACCTACAAGGTATATCAAGAAGTTGGTCCCAATCAAATCTCCATATCCAGCTTTCATTACTCATCATCCCATGTTTGGAGAATCAAAGATTCCAAACTGTCGACCAATCCATCTGCATATCCTATCCCTCAATGCATTCCACCATCCACTTTGACATACATGGTATCCAACTCTCATATTAACCATGTATTAGTAGAAACTCTTTATCATAAGTACTTTAAGGGCACTCTATCGCGATGTGCACATCTAGGTAAGGTTAACTCCAATATCGATAAGGAAGATAAAAAGATCCAGAGATTACATTCAAGCGCTTGTATCTTTGCAAAGCAACTCATCCAAGCAAGATATCATTGGAACATCATGACAACAACATCTATATCAATGTTAACAATGTCTACATCAGCACCATCAAGTGGTTCAACATGAGCATAAACTTTCAAAAAATCAAAAAATCAAGAAAATAGTCAAGAGAAAAACCATCCTCTAGTGAAAACCAGTTTGATGATGCTTTGGAAAAGTACCATGATGAAAACTTGGAAAACAAGTGTCATGAGTAGAATCAAGGATCTATGAAGACCATTTTAGGTGGAAGCATCTCATCCCATCCATAATAAATTATGCATTCCATCTATCTTATCCATAATAAATATAAGAACCCTTCATTAGATCCAATCCATTTTCATCCAATCTAACTTACCTCGATCTTGGAAAAGGTTCAGTATGTACTTCACACTTGCGTATGATAAAAATCTTGACATGGGTCACTATCATTGGTCCTATCTCAACCAGCATTATCTAAGCCATGAGGCATTGTCCAAAGAGGCATACTCTATCCAAACATGTTATCCTATCACAAAATAATCCTTGTCATCCTTCACATACATCCATCAATCCATTCATTTATCCATGCATCCACCCATCTCATTCCCTACATTGCTAGACATCGGGGGTAGATATTTACATCTTTCTTTAGGAATAAATCTTGAGCTATATGCTATAACTAATGTTGTGATCTAAAAATTTGAAAAACACAAAATCAAATGGGTCAAATCATTTGTAAGCTAAAATCTAAATCACTAGTCCATGACACATTTTGACAAGAAGATGTTCCTTATCAAGCTTTATCTTTTATCAAACATCAATCCAAAAAATCAATATCAATTGCATCTACCTTGCCCTTCAACGTCACATCAAATCATTCAAAAAAAATTTATTCCAAACCAAGCTTCAAAATCTTGATCAATCAAATCCAATCAATCCACCATCATCTCAAGATATCCTTCCCAATCCTTGTGTTGCTTAACACTATCCCTGCATTGTTGTGTATCCCCAATAATATTATCATCATCATCAATCAATCAATCGGACCAATTAATCAATCCTAGCTTGGTTTTCAACAAAATCCAAAAAAAGATCACTAAAATCGTCACATATCTATACACTTGTCAACATCGTGCAAAAAATCCCAAACATCCAAAACACATCTAAATCCCTAAACATGTCAAAAAGTCAAAAAATAAAAAATGGTACCTTGTCGAACTACGAGTCTTTGAGCTTGAACATAGGCAAGGCCATCACTGATGTGCCCTCAAGACACCCTAGGTTAGTCCTTTAGGAGTCCATAATAAATCGGCAATCCATGAAGTGTTCCTATCTCATCATCAATAAGTCAAGTCAGTCAACCTACGTGGTCTCTACATGTATAATGTAGGCAAGTCTAATCTTTGATAAGCCCCCGAGGCCCCTAGGATAGTTTTTAGGTTAGGTTCTTGGTTAGAAATCTTGAAAAACCCCAAAACATTCGTAAATCTCGAAAAACCCCTAAACATTCATAAATCTCAAAAAATCCCTAAACATTTAGAAAACTTAGAAAACCCCAAAACATTTAAAATATCATAAAATCCCTAAAAATTCATAAAACTCGGAAGATCCCTAAACATTTGAAAATTAAAAAAACCCCAAAACATTTGAAAACTCATAAAACACAAAAACATTCAAATAAACTTAGAAAAACCCTAAACAACCTGAAAGAACCAAAAACCAAAACATTTACATAAATACTCAAAAAGACCAAGATAAATCAATCATCCTCTTCAACCTTTGGCAAAACAAGTAGAAAACAAGTGTCACAAGTTGCAAAGTAGGAACCTAAGTGTCAAAATCTAAAGTCTAGATCATAGGTAAACGAGTAAGTGAAGTTTGTATCAATGGATTATCATACACCTCATCCTAATCAAAACACTTGATCAACATGGCGTAGGATGAATCCTTCCTATGATGGACATCAACATCATAAATCACCTTAGCTATGTTAAACTGGCAAGAGATATAGATAACACTGACTGTTTGTCTTTGATATTTTCTTATGATTTATCTTATTGACCCATTTCAAAGACCTCTCGATGATGTCTATAAAAACAATTTAGAGAGAAAGGAATGGGGCATCAATCATTATTTTTTCATTTATTGTGCTTGTGGGTATTCTTGTAAAATAATCTTGGCGCATACTTGCTAGTTGTGTGTAGGGAGGTTGTTTGGAGTAGATTGTTGACTATTGTGTATGCTTTGGTCCGATGTATTCTAAACTAATAAAATAAATTCCAATGAGGTTTCCTTATGTCAAGGTGCAAAAAAGAACTATCCTATTTGTTTGCAGAGTCAACATCCATTACACTAGATGCAACACCATCCTAGTTATTAATACCTTGATACATCATGTCTATGTGTTATATTAAAAATAAGGAAAGACGAAAAATCCCAATCCCAAGATATGAGAAAATTCATCATCATTCTCATCACCATATCTAATTAAGTCTTGGTGGATCACAGGCTTGTTAGACTTTTGAATCACTCTCAAAATAAATGGTCAAATCCATCCATCTTATTCTTCATATTCTTCTACCCTACTAACATTTTTATTTGAGCATCAAATCTATGTGATCTACATCAAAATATACACGAGGCTACCCATAGCCAATGATTGTCTATATGTCATGAAATTGGTCTACATCAGTATCTAATCTAGGATGCCAACAATCCCTCTTCTGTTGGGGCACAATGGGGCATCTATATCATCTTCAACTCAACAATCTAAAAATTCACAACTCTTCAACTCAAAAGCAACCTGAAATATCAACATCTCAAGCATAAGTTTGATTTTCACCTATCGTGAGCCCGATTAGAACACTTTATTTTTTGACTAATCTCTCGAGGGGGGAACCAACCATCTTTCGATCATATCAATATCAAATCATCTAATGAATTTTGTTCCTAACCTTGCCAGGAAATCTTGATCAAATCTATCAAATCAACCATCATTGGGATATATCATTCCCTATCAATCCTCGTGTTATTCAACACAATCCTTGCATTGTTGTGAATCCTCAACAATGTCATCAATCAATCAATTAAATCAATCAACTTTAGCTTGGCTATCAACATCTCAAAGAGATCATCAATATCAAAATCAACATTAGTCTTTGAACTAATGCAACGAGTACATTGCTTCAAAGAGGGGAAAGATGTAGACACCTAAAAATGTCTCAATGGATCACATTGGCTAACTAACATCATTTCATCCTAAAACCCATCCTCTTTTCGCTTAATTGATTAAATTATTCTAGCTATTTAATTAATTGCATCATTTTTCATCTGTTAATCTAATTGACCTAGTTAGGTTAATTCATCCCCTTTCATGCTAACATTTCATCCTATTAAATTGAATAAATCAAACTATTTGATTTAATCCCCTAAGTTCCTCTTATTTAATTAAACAACCCTAAGTTATTTAATTAAATATCATAACACTTTCCCCCTTTTCATTAAATCATTTATTTAATGAATACCATATAATTCCCCTTTTTCATTGAATAAATTAATTATTTAATGAATATTCTAATTCCCCTAATTTGCATAATTGAAAATTTATTTAATTATCAAATTACTAATTAATCTAATCTTCCCACTTGCAAGGGAATATTCCTCCTTTGCACATTCCTCCAAAAGGAATATTCTCATGGAATATTCCTTCCCCTTTTGCACATTAAAACTTTGTTTTAATTTGCTAAATATATAATTTTCCTCATCCATGGGAATATTCCAAAGAATATTCTCTTTCTTCACTAATTTGAAAAAAAGAATATTCTCCCTCATAACAAACTTACAAGACTTCTTGTGCAAGTTTTGAAATTGTGTTTGTTTGAATCATTCTTAACCCTTGATCTTTCCTTGATCCATGTGATCTTTGATTTTCATCCATTGATGAGAATCCTTGATCCATGTTTTACCCTCCTTTTTCATCTTGACCATTGATAGATCAAATCAATCTCATCCATTGATTTTTCACTTGCTTTCCTATAAATAAAGCACTGTTTGGAGACAAATGGATCCATCTTCTTAGAGCAAAGTCATGTTGTTGAAACTCACACACATTTGCATACTCCAATTGCTATCACTATCTTTGAGGGAAATTAGATTTTATCACATCCATTTGAGAGCATTTGCTTCAACATCATCCAAGCTTATTTCAACAAAATGGGATTGAGAAAGGGCTGAATTCCACATCCGATGTAGCACCAATCCCACAATGGGATGAGGTTTGCCGAGTTTAATTAGGATTCTTTGTTTGAGATTTATTCAAGTTTTAATGGCTTCCTAGTTTAACTTTGAAATAATTTCATTGGGAATGTAACTTGATTTAGCTAATGACATTGTTTTAAATTTCTTATTACAATCATGTTTAGCTTAGTTAAGATTTACATCCACAATAAATAAATAAATATATATATATTTTTGTATGTTTTTATATTGGTTATGTGTTATATAACCTTTTGATATTTATTCTCATTTATTAATATCTTTATCTGCATCGATAAAGTATTAAGTATTTACCTAATTTATATGTGTATTCTTATTTATTTTCTTTTCTTTAAGTTTAGTGCCTTATTTTTTTAATTTATTCATTTTGTGTTAATTCCTCTGATCTTTCTTTTTATTTATTTATTTTTAATTTGTTATTTATTCTCTTTAGTTTATTCTTTTCCTTGAATTGAGGACCCCCTTCCCTTCTCCTTCCTCTCTCCTTTTTACCTTGTCTAAGTCTGTAGTTAACTATTTTCTTCTCCTCTTTCTCTCTTTCATCTTGATGATGGATCATGGAGTGTGATCCGAAACGTTGATGCTAAAAAATTGCTACACATTTAAATCCAAATGCTAAACTACAATATGGATCATGGAAACTTGATATCATTAATTGATACCCTTCATGGGAGGGAATTATGTTTCAAAGCCAAGCAGTTAGAGTTGTCGAGGATTAAGATTACCAAGAAAATCATAGACTTAGCCTTTCTAAAATGATGTAGAGGCTCGAGGCTGATCCCTTCATTCACCAAAGTCAACCATCATCTTTGGAGCCACCATACCAAGCACATTTTTCTTTGATCTAGTTTAGCTATCCTCAGATCCATCATCCAGTCGACTAGATCATCCATCAACCATTTGAACTCTAGACTATTTCCCCTGCATCTCGAGCTTGCCAATTCTTTATGCCTAGACATTTGGATTCACTTGGATGTGGCTTCGCACATGAGAGCCATGGGTCATCAAGAAGAATGCATAAGGAGGAAACCAAATATTTTTTTTTGTATTGCAGCGGAAACATTTTTCTTTCCCTAAGCTTCATTCAACTTTTGCTAGCTCTCCTCATTCGTTCCCTCCTGCTCCCCGCTCTTAGTTGAGTTCTGCTCATGTATTGCCTTCTAATAGACCCCCCTCCTCATTTCCTTCCCATCATAACTATTCTCTATCCCTCTTTTCTCCCCTTCTCACTCTTCATCTTCCTCGGTCCAATCCATTCCTCTCGCCTTTTGCAAGTCTGCTCTATGCTTAAACCTTTTTGCTTGATCTTCCTTTGCGAATTCTCTTACATCACATAAGGAATGCAATTGTTCCTCCTCTCGTAGTCATCCTCTGATATGTTATGTTTCCTGCCTTCCCCACTCATCCATGTTGCTTATTTCCCCCTCTCATCCTTTGCACAACTGCTCCAAGCCTGAATAGGCCAATTTTTAGGCTCCTGAGATATGATGGAGACAATGCTTAGAGGGTCTTGCGTCGAAATACTAGTCCAACGACTCTCATATGCTGATCAATCAAAGGTATTTTCTCAATAGTAATCAACCTAATGGTTTAGGTATGAGCACCTCCATTCCCTGTGCTCTCTATTCTTTTGCATTTGCTAGCATTAATTGTTTTGATTCTTCCTTAGATCTTTTCCTTCCTCAGCCTACTCTCGAAGTTTCCATCCCACCAATCAATTCTTCTTTTGCTAAGGACTCTAGCCTAGGCACCACCCCTCAACTTGTTCCATAAATTTTTAGTGTTTTGTCCCCTTCCCTTAACCCATCCCCTCTCACCTCCTCCTCCTTTAGAGTTGTCACATCTGAATTTGGTCCTAGTCGTACCTCCTTCCCTTCTCATCTGGATCTATCTTTCTCATCACGCCAATCCAAACCCTTTGATTTCAATTTTGTTCATGATCAAGAGTCTAAATTGGTGGTCAACCTCTCTAGTGCCGCCCTTGACCCTCATGCCATTAATTTCTTAAAGTGTGGTCTTGGTTTCACCATTTCTCCCCGTTCAATTCCCCATGTTGAATTTCTCATTGAAATTGAAAACATTGTTCATGATCTTCCTTTAAATATCATTGAAGAAGTTAGGCAAGATTGTGCTATCGCCCTTTGTCACACAAAACCTCCCAAGTGCAATTTCCCCAAATTTGAGCTTTTTGCTTTCAACCAATTGTTGGGAAATAAAGACTTGATCATTTATAAAGATGACAAGGGGAATGCCAAGGTCATCATGAATAAACATGATTACCTCACCAAAATTCTTGACCTTCTTTTTGATAGTAATAGCTACAAAATTTTAACCCACAACCCTTGTTCCAAAATTTTAAGTAAATTCAATCATCCTATTTCCCTCTCTTCTTTTGATGATGCTACCAAAAAGCATCTTTTACCCTCTAAAGAGGTGACACCTCGCATCTATGGTGTCCCTAAAATTCACAAAAAGGGTATTCCTTTGAGACCCATTGTGGATACAACTGGCTCTCCTACCTACAAATTAGCATCCTACCTTACCAAATTAATCTCCCCTCTTGTTGGGAATTCTGATTCCCACATCAAAGATTCCTCCCATTTCACTAGCTTCATCAAGAATGTTAAGCTTGATAATAATGACCTTTTGGTGAGATTTGATGTTGTTTCTCTCTTTACCAAGGTTCCCATCCCTGATGCCATTGATATTTTTAGATGCAAATCGAATGAGGAAATTGCCTCTCTAGTAGAGTTATGCCTGATATCCACCTTCTTTTCTTTCCAAGGTGTCATTTATGAATAGGTTGATGGCGTAGCCATGGGTTCCCCTCTCTCTTTGGTCATAGCTAACCTCTACATGGAGTTTTTTGAGGAATCCGCCCTTTCCTCCTTCCCCCTTAAGCCAAAATGGTGGAAGTGTTATGTGGATGACACTAATGGTTTTTGGCCTCATGGTCTTGATAAGTTAGAATATTTCCATGCTTACCTCAACAACTTGGTCCATTGCATCTCCTTTACCAAGGAAATTGAAACAGATGGCCAACTCCCTTTCCTGAATATCTTGCTTGTTAAAAAATCCAATGGCTCCTTAGGTTGTTAGGTTTTCCACAAATCTACCCATATCATCCTTTACCTCCACTCATCTTTCCATTACCACCTGTGTCAAAAAAGTTGTATCCTTAAAACAATCGCGGTGAGAGCATTTACTATTTGTGATGATGAAAACCTGAACTAAGATTTGGCCCATCTGTGTAAGGTCTTCATCCTAAATGGGTACAAAAACAAGTAGATCTCTAAAGCCTTCATCCATGCCAAAGAGAAGTCTTCTCCAATTCCTTAACCACCAAACTAGAGTTCCTCCCTGTTGCTACCCTTCCCTATATTGAAGGAATTTTCAAAAAAAATCTCCAAGATCCTTCTTCGAAAAGGGCTTCAGTGTGCTTCCAAACCTTTTTGCACTATGAAACATCGTCTCGCCTCTCTCAAGGACTCTAAAGACATTTTACTTGAGTTCGGAGTTTACAAGGTGGTTTGTTCTTGTGGCATTCCTTACATAGGTGAAACGGGTCGTTACTTTTGCACAAGAATCAAAGGGCATAGTGTGGATATCAAACATGATCGTGTTGTCAAATCCACACTTGAAGACCACTCCTCTTGAACTAAGCACCACATATGTTTAGAAAGCACATAAATCTTGTGCAAAGAGGACAATTTTTTCAAGAGAAAACTCAAGGAAGCCATTCGCATTAGCAACCACCCTTCTAACCTCAACTGTGATGATAGTTGGAGTCTTAGTATTGATTGGTAGCCCTTGTTGCCTAACCTTTGTAACCATGTTCATTTCTAGCCTAGTTGTTCTCCTAGCCTCTCCTGTGGTCCTCTCGTTTTTGTGTCTTTCTCCTTTGTTTCTCCAACCCCCCCTCTCCCTCGCTCCCTCGCCTCTCTTTGTCTTCCTTAACGATGCTCTCCCCATTTAGTCCTCTTTCTCCTTTAGTTGCGTGGCTTCTCCTTTCTTTCTCCCTCTTCTTTATCTTTTTTGTTGCCTCTAAGCCTATATTTTATTTCTTTTTTTCCTTCTTTCTTTATTATGTTCTTATTTTGATCTTTTTTATTCTCCGGTTTACATTTTTTAATTCTTTGTGTTTCTCTTTAATTATTCTTTATTTTTGCCATGTTTTCTTTTATTTGCAGTTTTTATCTTTCTTTAGTTTTTTATTCTTGGTTTGCATTTTTTTTCTTGATTTTATTTTCTTTGTCTTCCATTTATCTTGTTTTTGTTTTTTATTTGGTTTTTATTTCTTCTTGCCTTTGCTATTTCTTCCTTCTTTTATTGATTGATCTTCATGTTTCTTTTATTGTTTGTTCTTCCTTTTGCTTCTTTAGGTTTTCTTTCTTTATTTTCTTTTTCTTTTATTTATTTTTCATTCATTTTTATTGAGGGTTTCTTTATTCTTCTTTTTATTTCTTTTTTATTTAGTTGTTATTAAGTTCTTAATTTATTGTGCTTTTGTTTTCATATTTTTCTCTTCTAAGTTTTATTTGTTTAAGGGGTTTTGGCCTTTTGAGTTTTCTCTTTTTATTCTTATTCCTTTCTTCTGTTTTATTCTTTAGTGTTTGCCTTTCATTTTAGTTTTCTTTATTTTTATTTTTTGGTTTGTTGTATTGTTTCTTGTCTATATATATATTTTATCTTTAAAAATGAATTTTAATTCATATCATATTCTATTTTTTGTATTGTTATTCTTTTCTTGATTGATTTTTCAGTGTATTTTTGTTGTGTTTACCTTTTGTAAATTTTCATTAATTTTGTTGTTTTTATATATATATAATCTATTTATTTTTTCTTTTTAGCTATGATTTAGATTTAGAATTAGAATTCATTTATTTCTTTATTTTATGTATGGTTTTTTCTTTTCTTGTATTAGATTTTATGGTTTATATATATATATGCCATGTTTGTATTTATATTATATATGTCTGTTTGTATTTATATGTTCATGTATATGTATATGTTTATGTATATGTTTATATATATATACATTTGTTTGGATGTTTTTATATTGGTTATATGTTTTATAACCTTTTGATATTTATTCTCATTTTTTAATATCTTTATCTGCATTGTTATAGTATTAAGTATTTATCTAATTTATATGTGTATGCTTATTTATTTTATTTTATTTAAGTTTAGTGTCTTATTTCTTTTTAATTTATTCATTTTGTGTCAATTCCTCATGTCTTTCTTTTTATTTATTTATTTTTAATTTGTTATTTATTCTCTTTAGTTTATTTTTTTCCTCGAATTGTGGACCCAGTTCCCTTTTTCCTCCTCTCTCCTTTTTATCTTGTCTATGTCTGCAACTAACCATTTTCTTCTCCTCTTCCCTCTTTCATCCTAATGATGGATCATGGAGTGTGATCCGAAACGTTGATGCTAAAAACTTGCTACACAATTGAATCCATAAATAATGCTAAACTACAATATGGATTGTGGAAACTTGATATCATTATCTTCCCATGCTGATTGTGTCATTGGAGGATATTTTAATATAGTGGACCATCATATTGATCACAACTGGGTTGATCATGTAAAAATAATTAATGAAGTGTTTAACAAATGGATATTTTTCCAAAACTTTGTGGGTATTATATATCTTATTTTAAAAAAAAATTAAGTCATCAATATAGCTAGTATACTTGGACTAATTGTAGGTTGGGATTGGATAGGAAACTAAGTATATTGGATAGGTTTTATATATCTCCCAACCTATAATTAGTTCAAGTTTCCGTGGGGAATTATGTGAAAGTAGATTACTCTACTAATCTATTAGATCACTTTCCTGTCATTTGTGTTTTTGCAAATGCAAAGATTAAAGAAGTGGAATCACAATTGCCCTTTAAGCTTAATACTTCTCATCTTAAAATTCCTTCTTATTTTGATGCTTTGGTTGACATTTGGAAGTCTATACCTAAGCCAAAAGAAGTTGAATCTTACAGGAAATGGTGGGAGGCTGCTATTTTTCAATGTGCCAATTTCTTACGTTCTTTTCGTAAGAGAATGGCATGGTCAAAAAAATGTACAGAAAAATCTATTCAAGGGAAGCTTGAGTTGAATAGGAAGATGTTGAATTTAAATCCTGAAAATATTTCTATTCAAGCTTCCATAGTGAATATTGAAGCTTAAAATCACAAGATTGATATGTATAAGGGATAAGGTACCAAGATTAGGGCTAGATTAAATTGGTTTAAAGAAGGTAACAAAGGCTCTAAGTATTTCTTTATTTGTTTATATTATAAACATAAAAATGAGCATATTGGATCAATACAAGATGAGAATGGAAGGATTTATACGAATCCAAATGAGATCAAAAATATGTTTCAGTATCTTATGAGAATATTTTTAGAGAAGATCCTCATTGGAAATATGCTCAATTGATAGTATTAGATATCATCAAAGGAAGAATTCCCAGAAAGGTGGACAAAGAATATAGTTGATTTCTCAATCGAGACCTTTCTATTGACGATTTAGAATATGTTGTTTTCTCTATGGCTCCTAACAAAAGTCTAGGGATTGATGGGTTATCAATTGAATTTCACCAAACTTTGTGGTAGCATATTAAAGAAGAATTTTACCTAGTTTATTTGGAAGTTGTGAATCAAGGGTCGTTGGTGCCAAATATTAATAAAGGATTAATCAATTTTATTCCAAAATAAAAAAATAAAAACCTTATCTCTAGATGGTGGCCTATTACATTGCTCAACACTTCTTATAAAATTATTGCTAAAGCCTGAGCCACTAGGATCAAACTAGTGGATAAAGGGATAGTTCTAGACTTGAGAAAATAGGGTTCCTTGGTGGAATATTTATCCTTGATAATCTAATATTGGCTTGGGAAATGAGTGAATGGGCTCAACAATTAAAGCAAAATGATTTGTTAGTTAAGCTTTATTTTGATAAAGTCTATGATAGGATATAGTGGAGCTTTATTATCAAGATATTGCAGTGGTTGGGATTTGGTCCCAAAATATTCATGTGCATGTTCAAATGCTTTTTATTGATGTGAATGGTCAACCAGTTATCAATAATTCATTGTCTAATACATTCTTCTTACAATGTTTGATTAGATAGGGCTGCCTTTTATCATCATTCCTTTATGTTACAACTACCAATGCTCTTGGTTATCTTCTATTAAAATACAATCAAATGAACTTGATTAAGGGTATCTCTATCCCCAACAATGATTTTATTTTAAACTCATATTTTTCAATGATAATTTGATTTTTATTCATAATTTTGAATAAAAAATTAAGAATGTTTTGTAGGTTTTAAATTTGTATTGTGAGGTTTTAGGATCAAAATTGGCCCATCATAAAACTAATTTTATAATGATCCAATATGATCTAGTTCCAAAGCGGATTCCTAAAGAATGGAAACAAATTATACATGGGAAGATCACAAGATATCTTGGTATTAATTTTGGACTAGGGGTTACTCTTCATGATATGTTGAATTGGTTTATCACTAAATTAAAAAATAAAATCTATAATTGAGGAAATAAATTCTTATCATTAGTTGGAAAAATAAAGATGATAAACTTGATATTTTTGGCTTCCCATGTCTACTATTCCTTGTGTTGGATATCCTCTAAAAAAGGCTATGAAGATTTAAATAAACTCATTCGACAATTCTTGTGAACTAATTGGGATAGAAAAATAGGTTTTAGGGCCTCTTCTTGGCTACACTATGGACAACCTAAGAACAAGGGGGGGGTTAGGCCTTTTGAATCCCAGAGCTCAAGGGATTTTCTTATCAACTAAGTGGATAATAAGAGTTATATCAAGAGAAGAACAATGAAAATTTTTGGTAAGACACCATATTTCACTTGTGATAAATAATAGGTGGAAGAATGTGGGATGACTAGATAAAATTATGCTTGCTCCTTTTTTCGTGTTAAAGAATCTTTCCCGCTATAATCCATATGGAAGGCTTGTCAACAAGTCTATAAATTTTTTAATTGAAGGAAAGATTATTTACAACATGTTTTCAAATTTTATACCTCTTCCATTTGGTGGAATACACTTGTTCAATACCATGGGCATCCACTTGTAGTCTCCTTTCCTCAAAAATCTCATTATCTATTTAATAAAGGGGTGCAACATTTTGGTGACATTTGGGACTTCAATTCCATTGAATGGGTCAATTGGCGAAATTCAAAGAAAGGGCCTTTAATATAAAAAATAGGTTTAAAGGATTCATGGACTTTGTGCAGTCATTGGTTCCTATAGAGCTTCTTATGAAAATTTGCACTTTTTTACTTTGTAACTTTGGTGCAGGGGCACCATGGTCATTTTGGTTTTAGTGATGTAGTTAGGTGTCTAGGTGAGTAATTTGGGTGTTTTTTCACCTAATTGATGTAATAAGGTCGAATCAAGACCATTTCTGCATGTTCATGTAGGGTCTTTCTTAGGTGTTGGGGGTAAAATTTGTTAAAATAATGTAAAAGTTGTTTGGCAACTTGGCAAAATTGCATGTAAGAGGAATTTGAACAGCCACTTGAGTATTTTCTTGTTTTTAACTGATGAGTTATAGTTGCATGGTATTTTTTTAGCCTCAAAAAATTTGAGGCATAATCATTGTATCATTTGGTGAAAAAAAAGAAGTGAAAGAGGCTCTATTTTCTATGATTTGAGTACATATTTTTTTGTGTTTGCTTGCTTTGTATGGCTCCATACAGTAGTGTTATGAACTAAGACTTATGTGAAAGGTTTATATAGAGATTTAGCCTTCATTTTAACTTGGTGTGGTGGAATCTCATTAGGGAATAAGCTTGTTTGAATCATTTTGTTCTAGACCACATAGAAACCCTCATTTTCAAGGGTTTGGGATAAAAAATATGATTATCAGACCATTCCACCATTGTAATTCAGCCAAACTTGGTGGAATGGTGGTATTAGGTGTGCTTTTAATATTCTTATTATCTTTTGGATCAGGGGATGGAGTTTGTAGAGGTTTTGTCAAAGCCCTAGCCTAACATCTCCATGTGTTAAGCTAGGTAGGATAGTGATAGTGTGGGATAACAACTGGTGAGAGTTGTTTGTTGTTAAAACCTTGTGATTGGGACCCTATGTGATTGGTTCAAATTATTGGTGAAGATTTTAGGTGATTGGAAAGTGGATGCTTTCTAAAAGTGGCCTAATTGGCCTTGTTCTAAGCATAGCATACCAGAATAGTGAGACTTGTTCCAAAAAAACCTATGACACAAGGGAGATATGTTAGAGTACGAACTAATGGGTATATAAAACAGTCTTGGCTTCATGGAGAGATGACCTTATCTAAAATAAATGTCTTAAAACATCATTTTGGAGACCTAGTTGGAAAGGCTAGTGAGGTAGTGAAAATTGTCATTGTAGGGGTCTTGAGGCTCAAGTAGTGATTGAATTTTACTAAGTTGTGTTAGGTCAAGCTATTTAAATCCCTTCTCTACATCAAAATTATTCAAGGATTGGTTGTGGCTTGGAAAATACCCCTTATGTTTTCCTTTGAAGAAAATTTACTTTAAGGTTCTTCTGAATATGGAATTAAATCCGAGACTTAATAAGAAATGAAATCATAATTTTCAAGAAATAAAATGGATAAATTTAAGTTATCAAGTTTGTAAGTCTAAGGCGGAAGTGAATGCCCAAATTTTTTCCTCAAAAATCTTGCATCATAAATTGCTAGTAAGGGATAAAATAAAATATTTAAAGATACATTTATAAATTCATTTGTATATATGCTCATTTATAAAATTTATACATGCATGTAAGTATGGATATGTGTATTATTCCTCATTACTTGAATTTTATCCATATTTTAATCTATAGGTTTTCGTAACTTATAGTGGTAGCATCTACCTATTTATTTAATTCAATTAAGGATAATCTAAACTTTAACTAATTTTATGATACCTTAGACTTATTTAAATTAATTCTTATATGATTATAATCTAAATGGATTAATATATAGATATAAAAGTTTGTTATTTAATGAAATGCATTAGAAACTACTAATAAGGCCTAATAAATAAGCCACATCTTTAGGTGGTCATACTTGAAAAAAATAAGTTTAGTCAGAATTTTAATTTTGGTTGGTGCAGGAGTAGAACTCAAGTTTTACATTATATTCACAACTTAGTTTAAATATAAGAATAGTTTTGCATTACAACATAAGGCAAGGTTAGCACCCAAGTCAAAATATCATTTAAATGACCTATTGTAAGGGATAACCCCATTTATAACTTGAATCTCTATTTATGACGCAAGTGAAATGACACATAATACCTATGTATAAAGTTTAATGAGAAACCCTAACTAAAAATCTTCAAAATTTAACATCTCCCAATCATCACATAAAACCTAAAGGTATCCAACCAGTCAAAAATAATATTTCTATATGATAATCACATTGCCACAAAACTAACACGTAGAATTTCATCTCTATAAGTCCATATAATGCTTCTATAATGACTTCTCTAAAAAATATGTGCATATCAGTACCATAAAACATTGACATCATGAAAAAAAGATTCATAAACCATATCATGTGAAGTAAGGGATGAAAAATAGTCATCACTAGCCTCTTTGCTAAATAAGTCATTAATTGACCAAGATCCAAAATATATAGACTTGAAGAACTATCATGAGATACATGTGGGAGAACAACCTCATATGAATTGAAAGAAGATATATCCATGAAATGAATAAATTTAGGCACATCAAGAATGATAAATTAAGAGATGCATATATATGAGAATCTATCTATGTTTAAGAGGGAAATATCATGAGATATAGAAACAATATCCTTAAAATACATTAAAAAAAACAACAAAAAATGAATTAGTTCCTTAGATATACCACCTAAAGAAAGTATTGAAGCAAGAGTTAAGTCACTTAAACATATAGGATGCAAAAGAAGAAAAAGCATGTCATAAAGCTTGATGGCATGGGAAGTGAGCATGGCAAGATGAAGTAGGAAAAGACACCCATGATACATATATAAATATGATGTAACACATCTAGATTAAAAACCTCACCAATATTTAAATAAAATATAATTTGAAAGATTAAAATCATTTAATTATAATATATTATAAAATAAAGTAGGACAAAATCTTAAGTATAATTCCTAATTTTATTCTCCAGAAATTAATGAAACATAAGCACTTGAATTTTACAAAATTATAACACATATTGAGACCTCAAAAAAATATAACCATAGGAAGGTTGATATCTAACAAACTACCTAAACTACCATGTGAACTTAAGAACTTGGAAATAAAGGAATAAGATGAAGCAGGAGCATTTGGCGAATGGGAAATCCTGCATCACCCAAAAACATTTCAGCTTTACTTTCATTCATTTTGGTTTGGTTTCCATTCATAGTTGTAATCTAACTTGGTGGTAGAGTGGGGAGAGACCGAATGCCATTGTTGTCATTGATTAAAATATGTCATGTATTGATATTTAATTTAAGCTATGCATTTTACTTGTTGTGATATCTATTGAAGTTAATTACATTCAATTTCCTAAAGGTCGACTATGACATTGAAATAAAACATTTACCAATTCAACTTTTGGGTGTGATTTCTATTTATTGACCTATGCCAATTTTATTTCAAAGGAGATGTATGGGATGTGGGTAGTGTGGAGAAGAAAAAATAGTAATCATTTTCTAGTGTGGAGAAAAGAGGAGAGAGAGGGACTTGGCATTGGGGGAAGTGGAAAAGTCACACAAAAGAAGAGTCATGCAATAGAAGAGAGGTTGTGTGGAGGAAAAAGTGACATAGGGGAAAAGAGAAGGGGCTATGTAGGAGTGAAGGGGGATACAAAAATGGAAGAGTAGAGATTGATGGAGAGAAAACAAGCACAAGTCCAAGGGGTGTATAATAGGAAAATTAAAAAAATAGAAAACAAAATAAAATTTACAGATTGCATAGTTTGTGTATGTCTGTGAGATTTTGGTCACAATAATCAATTTTATTTTTATTATTAAAATTAAATTTGTTAATTTGTGAATGAGAATGTGTAATTGAAATTGTGTTGCTGCTTAATTTATCAGTCTAGTAAGACTCACAAATTTTGATATACACCAAATTGGTATTAGAGAAAGGTTGTCACTGTGTTGAAAGAGAACCTTGATAGTTATTATTGTGGGTGAGTGAAAAGATAAGGACACTTGCAATTGTATAGGGTTATCAATATGGCATAAAGAGGACATGGGTGAATAGGGCCATGAAATGGTGATATGGTAGCCATGGAGATGCTGAGAGATATCACAACTAGAATGAATGCGATGAAAATGGCATAAAGAGGACATGGGTGAAGAGGGCCATGAAAATGGCATAAAGAGGACATCAAAACTAGAGGGTTATGAATATGGAAACAAGAGGACATGGGTGAAGAGGTCCATGAAATGGTGATATGGTAGTCATGGAGATGCTGAGAGACATCATAGCTAGATTGGATGCTATGAAAATGGCACATCAAAGAGGAATTTTGATGGTAGACATCAATGATGATGAAGATGAAGTTGAAGCACCCAAAATTGACTTGAAAAATGATGGCAAAAATGTGGTAGATAACAAATTTTTGAGAGCAATGATATTTTTTTTAGTACTCCGATTGGATCCTCCTAATCATAATAGAAATTTGAATCTAGAAGAATCAATAGATTAGATATCAATAATGGAGAAATATTTTGACTTCAAGTTGATTGAAGATCCAAAAAGAGTGAAGTTTGCATGCATAAAATTTAAGGGGCATGCATCTTCATGGTGGGATCATGTGCAAACCAAAATAAAATGTAGAGGCAAAGAAAAAATAAAATCTTGGGAGAGGATGGTGACAAAGTTTTATGAAAAATTAGTTGATGCACATTACTAGATCAACTTATTCAAAAAGTTGCAAAACTTTAAGCAAAGAGAGAAGAACGTGCAAGAATACACTAAGTAATTATATAAATTAAATATCAAAGTAGGACTTGTGGAAGATGATGCAAAGAAGGTGTCGAGATATGTGAATGTGCTATACAATTAAATCCAAGATGAATTAAGAATGATTCAAATAACTAGCATGGAAGAATAATACCAATATGCATTAAATGAAGAAGAAAATATTTCTAGGAGACAACACAAAAATGGTTGAGGTAGAGCTAAATTGTATTGCGGAAGAGGAAAATCTAACAATGGTAGAGGTTTCCAAAAAAAACAAGAGGAAGCAAGCACATCTTATGCAAGCATGCAGGAAAGGGAAAGAAGATGATACTTCTCTAGAGGAAGAGGATATTATTCTCATGAAAGAGGATGCTTTGGTAGAGGTAGAGAAAGAGTATTCAACGATACATGTTTCCAACGTGGAGAAATAAGACACAAAACATTTGAATGTCCATAAATCTAGTAAGATGGTTGAAAAGTAAGAGGAAAGGGTTCATGTAGCACATGATGAAAATGAGATTATGACTTCACCAAAGCATGGAGAGGATCCTAAAGATAGAGAGTCCCTAAGGCTATAATGGATTTTATTAAATTCTGTCAAGGAATAAGTAGAACCAATAAAAAGAATAAATTTGTTTTGAATGAGGTGCAAAGTGGATGGAAAGTTTTGTGAAGTAATAGTAGACATTGGTAGCATAAATAAAATTATATATGAATAAAATGGTGAAAAAGTTAAAATTAAAAAGGGTAAAACATCCCAGTCAGTGCTGAGTTTCTTGGTTGCAAAAGGAGCATCAATTGGTGGTGCGTAAGAAATGATTGGTGAGTTTTTGAATTGGAAACTATAAGGATTAAATTATGTGTGATGTGGTGCTAATGGATGTGTGCCATATCCTTTTGGTAAGGCCTTGAAAGTTTGATAGGAAAGTTGTCCATAATAGGAGGAAAAACACCTACTGGATAAGGAAAGAAGGAAAAGAGTACACCTTAAATACATTAAAGGATGGAGAAGAGGAAATGGAGAAAAACTCCAAGTTTTTTTTTCCTATGGAAAACAATTTTTGAAAAACTTAAAGAGAGAGGGGACATGTTTTGAAATTATTTTGAATCTTGCAACAATAAGGACAATGGAAAAAATGAAGAGATACTAATTTAAGTTCAATTTTTTTTGGAAGAACAAGTTGACATATTGATGAAGGAACTACCCAATGGATTTCCACTAATAAGGAGCATAAGTCATCACATGGATTTGATTCCTGGTGCAAGTTTACCAAACAAGACAATGTATAAAATGATGCCTATGGAGAATGCGAAAATAAATGGGCAAGTACAAGAGTTGCTTGATAAGGGTTGATTAGAGAAAGCTTGAGTCCATGTGTTAGTTTTGTAGTTTTGAAACCCAAGAAGGATGAGGAATAAAAGATGTATACAAATTAAAGAGCCATAAATAAGATACCAATCAAATATAGGTTCCATTACCCTGAATGGATGATATTATGGACTATTTGAGTGGAGCTAAGTACTTCACAAAAATGATTTCAAGAGTGGGTACCATCAAATAAGAATAAGATAGGGTGATGGGCCATTTGGTTTGATCCCAACACCTTCATGAGGTTGATGAATGAAGTGCTGAAGCCTTATCTTGGTAAGTTTGTTATCGTCTATTTGTATGATATTTTGATATTTAAAAAAACAAAGGAAGAACATCTATAACCTGTTAGGGTAGTTTTGTAAATGCTAAAAGAGGAGAATTTTGTTGGTGAATTTGAAAAAGTGTAGCTTCATGAAAGAAGAGTTGGTGTATTTGGGGTTTGTTGTTTCTAGAAAGCCTGGGTTAAAATGGATCCAAAATAGTGAAAATAACTATGGATTGGCCTTCGCCAAAGAGTATATTTGAAGCAATAAGCTTCCATGGACTAGTGAGCTTCTATAGGAAGTTCATTCAAAATTTTAGTGGGATTTGTGCTCCTATTACAAACACTATGAAGGGTAATAGAAAATAATTTATTTGGATAGTTGTAGTAGAGAGAATTTTCAAGCTATTGAAGATAAAAGTGATGAAATGACTCCCATGTTAGCATTTCCCAAATTTGAAAAAGTGTTCCAAGTTGATTGTGATGCAAGTGGGATAGTGATTGGAGGAGTCAAGAAGGAAAACCAATAACATATTTCAGCAAGAAGTTGAGTGAAGCCAAACAAAATTATTTTCTATATGATCAAGAGTTTTATGTAATTATACAAGCACTTAAGAAGTGGAAACACTACTTGCTATCAAAGTAGTTTGTTTTATACACTAATCACCATGTATTGAAAATTATAGACAACTAAGGTAAGTTAAATCAAATACATGTAAAGTGAGTTAAATTTATTCAAAATTATTCATTTGTTTTGAGACATGGAAGTGGAAAATATAACCACATGATTGATGCATTAAGTCAAAGGTATTTTTTTTTGAATGAGATGGGAGTAAATATTGTTGGTTTTAAATCTATGCAAGAGTTGTATGTGGAAGATGTTGATTTTAAAGGGGTATGAGCAACATATAAAAAATTGGTGGAGAAGGATAAAATTCCATGATTGGAGTATTTTGTTCAAGGGGAGGATATTGTGTGCACCTCATGGGTTAATGAGGGAGAATTTGATAAGGGAAAAACATAATTGAGGTTTGAGTGGTCATT
This sequence comes from Sequoiadendron giganteum, assembly GCA_007115665.2. Classification (NCBI taxonomy): domain Eukaryota; kingdom Viridiplantae; phylum Streptophyta; class Pinopsida; order Cupressales; family Cupressaceae; genus Sequoiadendron; species Sequoiadendron giganteum. Next base: position 155,132,862 of record CM021103.1, read on the forward strand.
TTAGAGTGGTTAAAACTTTTGTGTAGTTGAATGAGAGTTATTATTGGCCAAGGATGAGTGTAAATGTAAAGAAGTTGGTGCAAGGATGCAAAGTTTGTCAGTATGCCATGGGAGGAAAAATATAGGGTTGTGTTAGCCATTTCCAATATTGGAGAGACTGTGGGAACACATTAGTATGGACTTTGTTTTGGTATTACTGCAAACATAAAGAGGTAATGATTTTCTTTTTGTTATGGTCAATAGGTTTTCTAAGATGGCTCATTTTATGCCATGCCAAAAGTGTAGTGATGCTTCCTAAATAGATAATTTATTTTTCGAAGAAGTAGTTTGGTTGCATGGCTTGTCGAAAGTATTATTTCAGACCAAGACATTAAATTTTTTGGCCATTTTTATCACACTTTGTGGAAGAATATGACAACATAGTTGGGATTTATTTTAGCTTCCCATCCATAAATTTATGGTCAGATCAAAGGTATGAATATACGTTTGGAATATTTGTTGAGGTGTTCAAATGGTAGGTGAAAAACCAAATCAATGGGATTTGACATTAGCACAAGCATAATTCACATACAATAACTTTTTCAATCATAGTGTGGAAAAAAATCCATTTAAAATTATGTATCGGTACAATTCTAGGGGTGTTGATGAGTTGAGAGATAGTGTAGATTTGGGTAGAAAAATTATTGTAGTAGAGGATTTTTCTAAATATATCCTTGATTCGCATAAGGAAAGGAGAACTTGGATTAGAGTACCATTAAATACAAAGGGTATGATGATATGTGTAAGAGAGAGTAGGAATTTCATATTGGTGAGTTGGTGATGACACATTTATGAAAGGAGGGGTTGTAACAAGAAACATATAATAAAACGAAGTGGAAGAAAATAGTCCCATATAAGATTTTGTAGAAGTTCTCATCAAATACACATGAAATTGATCTTCCAATAGATATAGATATTTCCCCAATTTTTAATGTTTCTAATTTTCATAAATACTTTGAAGGAGAAAACAATAGATAGGGGAACATACAATCAAATTTGCAGGATGCACATTAATGTATATACCAATTGTTGGAAAATATGTTTGAAGAAATCGAGCAAGTGATTGATTCTCACATAGCCAAGAGAACAAGAGAGAATGATTATTGGGAATATTTGGTTCATTGGAAAAATCGTGTAGCTGATGAGGCTTCGTGGATCAAAACTTTAGATTTGGCAATACAAAATTATGATTCCAAAATTGTTGAAATGCTCATTAGTTGTACACTCATGAAATGTTTTTTTTACTTGGTGTTTTTGATGTAGGAGCATCTAGGAAAATGGGCATTCTTGCATCGCCCAAAAAACATTTTACCTTTATTTTCATTCGTTGTTTGATTTTATTTCAAATTTGTAATCTAATTTGGTGGCAGAGTGTGGAGGGATTGAATGACAATGTTGTCATTGATTGAAAAAATGTCATGTATTGATATAATTTTAAGCAATACATTTTATTTTTTGTGATGTCTATTGAAATTAAATTTTTACCCATTCAACTTTTGGGTGTGCTTTTTCATTATTGACCAATGCTAATTTGATTTCAAAAGAGGCATATGGGATGTAGGCAATATGGAGAAGAATAAAATATTAATTATTTTCTAATGCGGATAAAAGAGGAGAGAGAGGGAAGGCATTGAGGAAGTGGAAAATCCATGTAGAAGAATTAAGAATTACACAAGAGAAGATAAGTCACGTGGAAGAAAAAGAAATGTAGGGGGAAAGAGAAGGGGTTGTCTAGGAGAGAAAGATGATACAAAAATGGAAGAGAAAAGGTGATGAATAGAAAACAAGTATAGGTCTAAGGGGTGCATGAACAAGAAAATAAACAATTAGAAAACAAAATAAAATTTACAAACCGCATAGTATGTGTATGCCTATAAGATTTTAGTCACAATAATCATTTGGATTGCAACCAATTTTATTGTGTAAATAAATTTTGTTAGTTGGTAAATGAGAATGTGTAATTAAAATCATGTTGCTGCTTAATTTGTCAGTTTGGTAAGACTCAGATTTTGATCTACACCATAAGATTAGGAGAAACCCCATCTTGATATGTAAAACAATACATGTTCATGTGAGAAAAATATTATATGAATCAATGTCAATCGACCAAATTTTATAACTAAATAATTTGGTATATGACAACATCATAATTACTTAAATCACGTTGAATAAAAAATATATAAATAAAATTAATTGAAATATGTATGTATTAAAAATGATTGAATTAAGCATGTATATAAATAAAATTGACAATATCTTGATCCAAAGTTGCAAACAAAAGTTCTTAGATGCTCCCCAATAAAAAAGTATGTAATACAACAACACAAATATTTATGAAAAAATTTGAAGATGCTCCCAACTATGCATGTGCAATCTAAAAGAGCTTCCTTTAGACCTTCAAGAATAAATTTTATAACAAATCTCCTACCACAAATTGAAATGTTCAAAAAAATAGAACCTATAGATTATGTGAATTTTAAAAATTCTAAGAACCATTTAAAGTAAAATTAAATACAAGTTATTGAAGTATAAATTAAATTTATTTTAAAAATTTCTACAAGAAAATTGGTTTATTTAGTAAAGGTTTTAATGTACACCTGGAAGACCTATTCCAACCATTAACCTCTAATTTGGGTCCTTAAGGTACACCCAAGTTAAAGAGTACCGATAATCTATAATATGTCATATAGTGTAGAGATTATATGTTTCTGACATGAAATAATAACTTAAAATCCTCTATGCACTACATGCATGATTGTAAAAATTGGTCTCCTACCACAATGGAATGAAAAAATTTAAAAATCAAGAGATCACATGAATTCTAAAATTTTTAAGAGCCATTTAAGCCAAAATTAAATGAAAGTTATTTGAAAGTTTCATATTTATCAATGATCTATTGAAGAAACTTTTGATCTAGTAGACCTAGCACACATGGTATCTACCTCAGGAAATATTCTACTACAACACAATTCTAGTGAATACATGAAATGATAGATGTTAAATCCCTATTTTCTCATGGTCATCTCTATCTAGTCTCCACTTAGGACATCCATGTGTATGTGGAAGTAGATGAAGAGACATACTAGTAGAAATTACTAGGTGACTATATTGATACACCATGTTGTAAGACTAGCAATCAATAAAATGAATCCCATTATGAACATTTTGGACTTGTTTGATATATGTTCCTTGCACTACAACTAAACCTCTAGGAAAGAAGACTCCATTAATTGTCTTTGGTTTTATTAACTTCATACTCTCTTTTGTGCAATGTAATAAATAATTACTTACACCTTTTATTTTTATAGCCTCTATTATGACTATAAAAACATCTCTTGCACCACAATGAAAATTAAATACAATTAAATTATAATTTATCATGAATTATAATGTTTAAGAACAAAATTAAAATTAAATTTTATTGATTTTTTTTTTATATGATTGTTACAAGAGTTCCATGATAGATATGTATCTTTTTTAATCAATCTAGAAATGTGTTCATAGTCATTTGCAAAGGAATTTCTTTGAATATTTCTTCTTCATATTCATCATATGTGTTAGTAACAACTAGTGGCACCAAATTCCATTCATTGACATATCCACATTATTGGCTCTTGCAATTATCATAATCTCCCAACATGTAATCAAAACAAAACAAGATAATCTATAGTGCACAATCTTCATGTTTGGCTATCTTTACTCATAGTGCAATGAAAAGATATTATTTTCTCTACCCTCTCACATTTATTCATTTTATTCTATCTACACCTATAAAATTTATATATACATGTCAAACTCATAAATTATAATTATAATTTTATTTTGAAATTATAAAACTATAATACAATATTTTAAACTAGTAAAACTATTTTTAAACAATACATATTTGATATCTCCCATAACACTCTAGTTGGACATGGATTCCTCCCTGAGTATGTGCTAGCCTCACATGTGATGTGTTAAATACACCATTCAACAACATCATGAGCATCATTTATACAATCTCCATGATAATTCATTTTCTATTTTCACAGAGAACTTTTGATGTAAGCTCTTGCAACATCATGTTTACCTTTTCCATGTCCACTCTCAAAGAAATTATACATGTGTGGTATAATATCATGTTGATGGTATAGAAAAAGTGCATAAGAGGAATTTGGTGATTTAAATTGTGATGCACACTCATTTGACCATACAAAATGTTTCTCAATTTTCACACACCTTGTTGCCTAGTCTTTAAAGAACTATTATTCTACAAAATGTGTGACAAGACCTTTATCATCACGAATATAAAAGTGATATTATTTCTTAACGAATCATTGTAGATATGTACTATCAACACCATTCAAATCATCTCCAGCATGGCACAAATAATGGTGCAGAAGTTCAAGCTTTGCTATTGGGGTTGGAATCAGCTATACAGTTAGGTTTTTTCAAGCTTCATATTGAAGGGGATTCATTAATAATTATTAATGAATTAAGGGAAAGGAAAGTTCATAATTGGAATCTAAGTTATTTAATACACAAAGCCTGGGAGTTACTAGATAAGTTAGAATCTTCAGTTATTTCCCATACATATAGGGAAGGCAATACGGTAGTGGATTTCTTGGCAGGATTAGGCTGTGATAATATTGAGATTACAGTCATTAATGATTGTAATGGTTTAAATGATTTCCCTAATTTGATTGATTTACTTGAGAAAGATTTAATGTGTGCAAGGTTAAGTTCTTAATTTTAATCTTCAAAGGGGTGGGCAATATAATGTTTGTTTCCTTTTGCCTAGTACTTAGGGGTTGGGTTATAGTGTGTCTATTTCTATTTGTCATGTGCTTTTGATACTCCTTGTTTTGTCCATAGGAAAGCATGAATTGTGTGTAATTCTTATGCCAAGTTCTTTGATGCTTCATGTTTTATTATTTTGAAAGTACTAATCGTGTTAGCATTATAAGTGCATGAATCTTGATTTGCATTTAAAAGCACATGTAGTTGTGCGTAAGCATTAAGAAAATAGGGTTCTAAATGTATAGATGGTAACATGTGCGTATTGTAAGTTGTCATTTGGTGGCACTTGAAGTATAATGTGGACACATACTTTTTGGAGAATCCAAAAATGGCTGCTGATATGGTAAATTTGTAGGTTTTCCTGGATGACATAGGTGGTGTTATCTTGATGGTTGTTTGAAATAGATTACAGGAAGTGCATTGTTAAAATAGAAAGTGTTGTGGCATTGTGATTAGCATATGCTGATGTGGGTAACCTTTTCATTTACTTGACTTAAGTTTGTATGCTTATTTGTGTAAGCGCTGTCAATAGTACAGTGTTGGGAATGGCAAACTAGTAGGATCTGCAAGGATGGCATACTTAGTGTTATCTCGCTACCAAGTGTTAAATATTTCCTGTGAATGTGAAAGGATGTAGAAAGTGCTTTGTTGTTTGTATTTGTGCCATGTTTGGTTGGCGTGTGATGCTATGGACAAGTTTATCATTTAAATGATAGCATATTAGCAGTTATTTGTGTCAATGTTGACAATAGTACTGAGATGGATAGATCATCCATATGCTAGTAGATCTCAAAGTAGGTGGGAATTATACCGAGGTAATCCAAGTGTGCCATCCTTGTATGATGCTACGAACAAGAAGATGTGAAAGTTGGCTTTAAAAAGGGTTCAGTATATTCATTTGAATTATATTTGTTGTTTTGCTCGTTAGAATATTGATAGGTTGCTAATCAACGAAGTCACCTAGTTTTTGCATGGTTAATGGTGTGGTGTAAGGATATGGAGCTTAAGGAATTTTATGTGAAGAACTATCGGGTGCCGGTTGCAATGAAACCATGGGAAGAGCCATTTTTTTCAAGTATTAGCAAGGAGGAATTATAGAAAGTCTTCAAGGTTAACTGTAAGTCGGTATTTAATTGAGTTACTACCATTATCGGTGAAGATGTGTTGCACACTGAGCTTCAAAGGGTATTTTTTCCAGCAAATCTGTTGTCCATTTTCTTGTCAAATATTTTGGATTTGGTTCAGAATTACAAGGTGTTAAAAGCTATAGTTGATAAGTTTGTAGTTAGTAGATATTTGGAGAATGATGCTTTGCTTATAAGTGTGCAACACCATGATTTTTCCAAAGGGGATGGCCGAGTAGGAGGCTTGTTTTCCAGACATTTAATTCACAACAAAAAGAGGTTTGCTGAAGTGTTTCAAGGCATTCTTTTGTCAAATATGCATGATACTTCATCTCATCTATACCAAGTTCTTGCCAAGTATCGGTCTCCTTTTGCAATGGAAGATATTGATCAAATTAAGAGGAAGTTTCATGCAATTTCCTTCTTGAGGGGCCATGTTTGTGTGCATGATTTGAAATTTAAAGTCCATCCTTAAGCTACCAAAGGAATATATTGTTACCGTTATGTGCCTGATATTAATCTAATAGTTCCTTCATAGGATTCTGAATTTAAACAATGACATGGACGTGAAGAAATCTCGGTGAATGGCCCTCGAGGTGGAGGAAATAAATTGGCTTCTTTCTAATCATTTGCTTTAGTTTTACAAGGTTTTTTGTATGCAATTATTTTGGGTGGTTGGTGTCGAATTTCAGTTGGCTCTGAGGTTTGGATTGAATTGGGATTTTGTATTTTCTATGTAAAAGGGGTAGAAAGGTGTATATTGTATGCTTTGAGGGGCTAGTTCTCGATCATGTAATGGGGTTTGATTTTTTGTAAAGTGGGCTTATATGTAATGGGCTTCAATGTGAAGATAGGATGGGCTAAATCACAGTCATGTAATGGGGTTTGTTTTGTTGTACAATAGGTTGTTTGCCTAAAGGTGTGCAATTTGTAACTGGAAAGGGTTTGGTTATGCTTTTGTAATGGGGTTTCAAACTTGAAGCGGATAAGTTTTAGGGGGGGTTAGTTCATCTTAGGTTCATTAGGTCCATTATCGAGCTATAACCGGAGGTTTTCTTTTCCTGGTTCTTTCCTACTGGTATGCTCACATGAACTGGGAATCTTGTATTAAATATTATTCAATATAATATATATATATAGTGGTCTTCCACTCTTGTTGAAAAAAAATCACCATTCAAATCCACTTGTGCATGTTGATAACATACATGCACCATAATAATGACCTACTTTGAACAATAATACTATGTTTGAATCTCCTTTTTATGGGTAAGAGATTAATTTTTAGAAAATTTAACTATTGATAAAAAAATTCCAAATGGAAAATTATCTAACTAAAACTCTTTAGCTTTCCACTTGAAAAAAATGTATGTTGTATGTATGGTTGTATTAATTTATGGAATTTTTTTATAATTTTACATTTGGTAGTTCCTCTTCATGTAGTATAACTTTAGCATCGTGAATTATCACCCTTGATAATATCAGGCTAGGTTTAGCTCCCTCCTATACAATTGGACCTAATTATGCTAATAATTTACCCATTTTATGATCATTTTGGAGAAATGCAATTTAAATTGGAAATTAACATTTTTGCAATTTTAATATTTTGAAATTTAAATTCACTTGTTGGCTATCAATAATTGATTTTTGGAAAATTAAAGGATTGCATATAAATACAAGTATTTTTCACCATTTTAAAGTCAAGCATTTTGGAGATTATAATTGAGCATCCTAAAAAGTAAGCAAGAGAAAAATTAGTAGAGTTACAACACTTATTTTAGTCAAGATCTTCATGTTAGTAATGCATCAATTTTTCATGTGAGTTTATTTATGTTCATGCTCATTTGTTTTGTGAGTACTAACACTTGTAGGAATTCAAATCAAATATCAAATTCTATTTGAAGGTGATGAGTACAATGACTTTAGTCCATCAAGGAATACAAATCTGAGTGGTAAGTTGCAACACTTGTATATTTATCATTCTTTTTATCTATTAGCCTTTGCTCGATTGAGGGTAAGCTCTCTTTACATCAACATAGAAGTTATGGAGGTAGAAATAATAAAATGGGGTTTAATAAGTAGGAAAGCCGCTATATGGAACAACCCTTTCCCCTCTTTCTTGTGTGCAAGTTACATATCTGAAGTAGATATGGAAGATGCATGAAGACCTAATTTCCCAATCAAGCATTCAAGCCCTATTTGTTAAATAATTAGAGAAAGTGGAATTTATAAGTGATAGATAAAGTTTTGAAACTAAGCATAGAAGGGAAGACCCTAGAGATAATGGTCATTTGAGATCTAAAAATTAGAGAAAGTGGAATTTATCAGTGATAGATAAAGTTTCAAACCTAAGCACAGAAGGGAAGAACCTATAGATAGTGGTCATCTGAGATCTAAAAATTAGAGAAAGTGGAATTTATCAGTGATAGATAAAGTTTTGAAACTAAGAACAAAAGGGAAGAACCTAGAGATAGTGGCCATCTAAGATCTAAAAATTAGAGAAAGTGGAATTTATCAGTGATAGATAAAGTTTCAAAACTAAGAATAGATGGGTAGAACATAGAGACAATGGCCATCTGAGATCTAAAATTTGATTCTAAAGATTTGTATTTCTAGGTTTAGGGAAGTAGCACCCTTCTCCAAAATTTTTAAACCCAAATTTACATTTTAGGTTCTTTTGTGTCTACACTCTAATATTTTGAATCCTGTTCCTGGTTTTTTGTTTTGAGTTTGTCTAAAATCATAATAGTTTGTTACATTTGCATAGTTGACCTAGGTGCATCTTTACATTATAAAATCAAGTCAATTAACAATCAAATTATCAAACCATCACAACCCCATAAGAAAGAACCAAAACCTTGATCCACCATTATGGCTCTTCCATTGAGGTTAGTAGCCAAGTGGGTGTTTGTGATAATTTTTGGTTCCTTTTGATGTCATATAAGAAAAGGTGCAATTTATACCCTAGATCCCTTTTTTCTATATCACATTTTGGTGAACCTGAAACTTGTTACATTTTAATAAACTTATGAAATCATTAATTTACCTTTTTAAAATTTGAGTGCAATCTTAGGTTGTTAAAATTTATCATTTATGCATGTAAATTATGGAGAAAATAATTGAAAAAGTAAATATTTTCATAGTAATTCTCATTTAGAAAGATAAACAAGTGTTCATTTTTAGTTGTTTCAGAGTAGATCCTGTGAACAGTGAAATTTGTTATCTATTAATGTGGAAAAACTAAGTAGGGAATGCAAGATAAAAACTACACTAAACCACCTCAAGATTAGGCTATGTTAACACAAATAATATGAAATGATCAAAGTAGATATACCTTTCTTCATGTTGATCTTTGGTTTTCCCTTTGATGATAACTTGTAAATGATGGTGGTAGATGGGTGAATAAAAGTAGGTGAATGAAACAATGGATTCTAGATGCAAATACTAAGAGATGGCAATAAATAACTATGATAGCTCAAATAACTTGGAAGCATGAGTTTGGTATTCATGCAATAACTAACTCAATTAATGAAAAGGGGGGCTATTTATAGAAGAAATTGAATTCTCTAGAGAATTCAACAGTTCAGATTAAGCCACCATGGCCAAGATGGAGGGCTATGGTGAGTTGAGGACTCACAAGCCCTCACATATTGAGATGTGGCGGGTGAGTTGTCCAAAGGACAAGGTGAAATGACAAAAGGTACAAATGACATGGAAGAGGCCATGTGTTCCCAAGGTACTTGCAAGTACCTTGGGATGGGAGAGAATTTCCCCAAAAAGTTATTCCTTGGCCCCATATGGGGCTGAAAGTGACAAGTGATGACTTTTAGAAAGTCATCCCTTGTCAACATTGGGGAATGGGAAAGGCCTTGAAGAAATAAAAGTGTATTTTTAATTCACTTTTTGGGAGAGACCAAAGGGTAAAACAAGATTCCTTTAAAATAGGTCTTTTTCCTTTGGGTACGATGTGACATATGAGATGTCATGGGGAAGACAAATGCATGGGGGGAATAACTGTGAATTTTTAATTCACATGGGGAAGAGGTCAACCCAAAAAAGGTAAGTACCAAGATGGTTGATTTAAGGACATGTCAAAAGAGGTCAAGTGATTAGGATTAGGATTGTGTAAATAGGTTATTAGGCTAATTAATGATGATTAGAGGTAAGTGGCAAGTTATGGAGGATGTGACATTAATTCTAATTAAAGATATGCACACCTTAATGAAGGATTAATTAAATTAATCCTTTTTAGTGAAAAAGGTTATGGAGGATGTGACAAGGAGAGAGAAATAATGAATTAAAAGGGATAATTGACTAAATTAAATAAATTGATTACATTTATTAAATTTAGAGATGAAGTGGTGAAGGATAAAGTATTTATTTAAATACTTTTGTTAATCATAGGGAAAGGGGATAGTATTAATTAAATATGTCATTTAATTAATATAGATGGATTAGAAAAATAAATGATGAGATTATGACCATATGAAAGTGGTCAAATTTAGGTGTCTACATTTTTCCCCTCTTTGAGATGGTGTTATGAAGTACCATCATTTCAAATAAAATTAAAATATAGCACTTAGAAGAAGATGGTTAGATTAATGAAGATGCCCTATTCATTCGAGGAGTGATTAGGAGGAAAGATGATGAGAGTGAAGATGAAGATTAGGGATTAAGGATGTCCCCTCGAGAGGACATGCGGGTTCAAGAGAACACGGGTGTTCTCTCAAAATAGATGAGAGGATGAAAGGGTAGATGTGGAAGATAATTCAAAATGATGGATGAGATATGATGAAGAGATAGATTCAAGGAAAAATATGATATTGCCCCTATCAAGCTACAAGCCAGGATAGATTTATGATCGATGGAGTGTTGTTGATGAGGGAACGATATATCCTAGAACAACACAAGGATAGAGAAGGATACAACCCGATGAGAGTGTTGTTGACGAGGGGAGGATACATCCCAAAACAACATAAAAGGATAGGGAAAGATACATCCCGATGATGATGATGATTGAGTCAAGGCTTGTAGCAAAGCGGAGAACAAGACCCAAGATGGGATTAGATGATTTGTTCTAGATTGAGTGGATTAGGATTGGATGGGGATGGGAGATAGTTAGAATGAATGAAGAGGACGGAGCTAAAGATGCAATGCAATGGAAGAGCAAGTTGCCATTTTTGGAGCACTAATTTTTTCTATAGCATAAGACACCAGATACCAAGGTATGTGGAACCAAGGCAAATTAGTGTCCAATGCATAAAAAAACACAACAAACAAGAAAGCGATCCCAATACCCCAAAGTCACGATGACTTCAGTTAGGCTAGGTATGGGGATAACCACAAGATAAAGAGGATGCCCTAACGTAACACAAGACCTCGGGGATCTTGGTGGGTACTACGTGGGACAACCAATAAGACAAAAAACAAAAGAAAAATCAAGATATGCCCCTATGTTAACTAGTCAAAACACACCATAATATGATAGATCATGGCGACCTTGACAAGTGATGATAGGGAGCTCAAATGATAAACAAAATGTCAAAACTATCAAAATATCACAATCAAATTTCAAACGTCCTTTACCACAGGATCAAAAGGATGGATAGGGTTGATGCGGTCTGTTAGGAAGGATACATCCTATTGAGACCAAAGATGGAGGATAGATTGGTTGATCAACATGACACGGGATATCTGAAACCAATTGAACCTCATGATACGAATGAAATTTTTTTGTAAGCACCAAAAAGGATAGGGACATACTTGATGACATGAAAAGATGGCAAAATGATAGGATGACAAGACACAAGACAACAAAACCCTAAAGACCTAGGGGCTCGAGGGTTGATCAAAGACTAGCCTTGCCTACGTGAAAGCGCAGAGCCCTCATAGTTCAATAAAAAACCATGGATAAAAGCAGAAAGAGGAAAATGGAGACCTTGATGGATGATAAAGACCAAATGTACAAATTCCCTAGGGGTAGATCAAATGAGCGACCTTGCCTATGTGAAAGCACAAGGGAAACATAGTTTGATGCAAGGCTAAAGACAAATGATGGAAGATGACAGGACAAACAAAAGACAAAGCTTTCATAGTTAGACACAAGACCAGTGATAGACAATGGATAAGGGATGATGAGACAATCATGATAAATGGATAAAAGCATGGAGCTGATATGATAAGCCATGATAGGTCATGCAGATAGGATGGTTGATATGTGGGATGTGGGTTATGTGAAGCTCAGGGAGGGGTTAGTTATCCAGATCATCAAAAGATGAATTGGGATGATGAAACGATGGATGGATGAGGGATAAAAAGTGAGGAGATAGTATGATGGATGGCATTGGATTGCGTGGGGGTAGCCGATAGCTAGATACCAATGACAAGGGATTATGAGAGAGGAGGGAAAATACAGATAAATGGATGGATTGATAAAGATGGGGAGATAGAAAGATGCTAGGATAGGTGGATAGAGGAATAAGGATTTGGGAAGATGGATAGGAAGATAAGGATAGGGATATGGGCGGGATGTTTAGATAAAGGGATGGGTAGATAAAGATGAAAGGATGAAAAAGAAATAGTGGATGAGAGTATAGGAAGGTAAGGATTTGGCAGATGGAAGGGAGTATTGGATGGATAAAGGGATGGGGAGATAAGGATGGGAGGATGGAAGGGATTACCTAGAGGGATGGATGGATGATGTCTCCAAGGACTCTATTGAAAATAAGGAGATGCCCCCACTTTAGATGTGTCATGCATGACAAGGTAAGAGGGACAGAGGGATGGGTAGATAAGGACGAAAGGACAAAAAAGGATTAATGGATGAGAGTATGGGAAGATAAGGATGGGGATATGGAAGGGATCTCTCAGATGGATGGATAATGAAGGATATGGTGACAAACGAATGAGGGGAATGTATGCCAAGAGATATCCAAAGAATGTATATAGATGTGCCCCTATCGATGTCAAGATCACAAGGAAGATGAAGAGACTAGATACAAATGGGGTATGATGGATAGGATGTGGAAGATAGGCAGATGTAGGAGATGAAGGAAGGGGATGCGTAAGTGGATGCTACCCCCAATTGTGGAAGTAGACTGGATGGGGGATTTATGCATGATGCCTGTTTTCTAGGTTTTCATCATGGTACTTATCCAAGGCACTTGTTTACCAAGTTTCACCATTGGATGAATTATTTTCTCTTTACTATTTTCGTTTTTTTCTTTGTTTTTTTTTCTCTTTTTCTCTTTTTTTGATTTTTCTAACTTTTTGGGACTTGTTAGATGGAAATACGGATGGAGATGGATAAGGATAGGGATGAATGTATGAATGGATTCATAACACATATGATAAAGCAGATGGACGAAGGAATCAAGCATCAAGTTCCATATGAGGTAAAAAGTGCCCATGTGTAAAGTGACCATTGGATGTTGGTACAACCTTATTAGAAAGGATGGATTATACTAGAGGATGGATCAAAGGGATTTGATGGGGGAGATAGGTGGGTAATGGATGGGATACTGGAAGGTGTATGGATGGAACGATGGAGTGGATGTGTGATGGGGCAAGGTGTTTAGGACCAACATTGGCACATTTGGTGGATGTGAAATGAGAGGAGGGTTGATGGATGGAGAATGTGGTGATAATGGAGGCGTTGGAATAGTGAATTTTGGGACATAAGGACCCAAAATAGATTTAGGAGATGGGAGATGTGAATGATTAGTTTTGGGATTAGCAACTTTGGATGTTGTTAGGGATTTTTCATTTGAAGGTGTTGTATCTTATGTCTTTGGGATCCACATGGTTTTTATTTTAGCTTTAGTGGGCCTTTGTGGCCTTTGGGATTGATTGAGATTTTGTATTTGATTTTTCTTTTCTTCAACATGTCATTTTGAGGGGACATGAGGAGCTCTAGATTCATGTGGATGCTTGGATTTATGCATTTTTACTTTGGAATCCAAAGTTCTTGTAGTAGCAATGGGATGGCTAGGAGGTGATGGATGATGTGGAGAAGATGCAGATGGAAGGATAGATGTAGGATTTTTATGAGGATGTGTGGATGGAGGATACAAGATAACATGCATGGAGGGGTGTCTTTGTTGATCCTGATTAGGAGTTATAAATTTAGGATTCTTTGGATGCGTGCTAGGGATAGGATAGGATGGAGGGGGTGATTTTGGGATATAAGGACCCAAAATAGACTGTGTATATGGAGGATGTGTGAAGTGTGGTGGAGGGATATAAGGACCCAAACTAGATACAATGGATGGCGAATGAATGACGATGGATGGAGGGACATAAGGACCCAAAATAGACTTAGACGATGAAGGAGGAAGATGAATAGTTGTTTTGAGGTAATATGATGGAGGAGGGGGGATGACGGAAAATGATTTGGTGGAGCGATGGGAAGTGCCTCTCATTCCTTTGGAAGAGGATCATTTAGGATGTATGGAGGTTGTACCAACATTTTTGGAGTGTGATTCATGGGAGATATATCCAAGACCTTGTGTACCTAGATGTTCTTTGACTTGGATGGGATTTAAACCTTTATAGTTCATGTTCGTGATAATTTTTTCTAAGGCAGGATATTTATTCTGTTGGAGGAATGATGTGAGTCCGTCAGGAGGTGGAGGAGGAAAGGTGGTGCCTATACTTTGTTTTTCTTCCACAAGAAGACTACCATGGATGCATGTGATGTTACCAAGGTGATAAAAAAGTGGTGTTGGGGTGGCAGGCAACGATGGAGGATCGTGCGATGGAGATGAGGGGAGAGCAACATCCTAATTGGGAGGAGGAGGTGATAAGGGATCAGGAGAGGAATTAGGGAGTCTGATAGGATCTCGATTTATGGCAGTGGATGATGAGGGCTCATGAGATGGAGTGATTGGATCTTGAATGCAAAGGGGATCATGGGATGGAGTGGATGAGCTAGTGTGATATTGAGATGGGGTGGATGGGAGGATATGATCACGACTTGGTTGAGGATATGGATCAAGAGATGAAATGGACGTAAGACTATGTTCTTGAGATGGAGTAGATGGGATGGAAGAATATTGATTTGGAGGAGGGGATATGCTTTTATGCTTTGGATCAAGCTCTTGGCATGGCTCATCTTGTATGGAGGAGTGTTGGGGGGACTCCTCAAGTGGGGAAGATGGAAGAACAAAGGATTCATGTAGTTCGGTAATATTAGGACTAGGAGGAGGGGATTGGATGTATTTAATGGATTGGGTGGATCTATTAGTAGAAGATGGGGATTCAATGGATGTGATGGGTTTGATGGGCTCAACCGTTGGGACAGTGTCAGGAATGGTAATGGGAGTGATAGGTGTAGGATGGAGGAGGGCATGGTGTCTCTTTTGTCATGAATTCTTGGGCGACATTTGGAAGGGATGTAGGATTAGGTAGGGTGATGGGAATGGATGGAGGATTAGGGATGGATGGAGAACTAGGATTAAGGATTTGTGCATTAGGATTAGACATGGGGATGGGATTGGATGGAGGACTAGGAGGAGATGGAGGATTAGGGTTAGGGATTGGAGGATTAGATGAGTGAATGGGTGGATTAGATGGAGGATTATAATTAGATGAGTGGATGGGATTAGATGGAGGACTAGGAGGAGATGGAGGATTATGATTAGATGAGTGGATGGGATTGGATGGAGGACTAGGAGGAGATGGAGGATCATGGTAAGGGATTGGAGGAATAGATGAGTGGATGGGTGAATTAGGAATGGGACTAGATGGAGGACTAGGAGTGGTTGGGGGATGAGATGGGTTATGATTAGATGGAGGATTAAGATATAATGCAGTGAAAGGGGGAGTGATGTAGGAGGATGCAGATGTTGTATTAGGTTGGGAAGATTGGGATGGTGAGTAATAGTAGGAAGATGATGATGGATTAGGACAAGAGGAAATTGGTGGCAGATTCACGTAGGAGGACATGGATGGAGGATTAGGATGGAAAGATATGGAATTAATGTAAGGATATTGGGATGGGGGATTGTGATAGGAAGGTGTGGATGTTGGATTAGAATAGGAAGATTGAGGTGGTGAACTACCATAGGAAGACATGTATGGTGGGTTGGCATATAAGGATATGGATGATGGATTAGGATAGGAAGATTGAGATGGTGGATTAGGATAAGAGGAATATTGGGATGGTAGAGTATGATAGGAATGCGTGATTGTTGGATTAAGATGGGAAGATTGGGATGTGGGATTAAGGTAGAGGTATTGGGATTGTTGATGATGATAAGGAGAGGAGGATATGGATGTTGGGTAGGATAGATGTTGAGAGGGAGGACATGATGAATATGTCGATGGTGAGTATGTTGGATATCCCTTGTCAAGGGTAGCATAAGGACCATTATTAGATGTGGATGAAGGCATGGTGGGATAGTTTGAAGAAGTAGTGGGATTTTGGGAGGCGATTGGAGAGAGCTTGCTAGCAATGATAGCATCAAGGGGATCTATATAACACTCTTCATGATCAACCAAACTTTCGTTATCGTCATCAACATAGTTAGGATTCCCCTTGACTACTATTATTGGTCATGTGAGAGGGTGACAAGGATTCATGATGGCTACAAAACATATACGAATTGAGAAGATGGAGGGGACTAGACGATGGAAGGATAAACATGATGGATTGGAAGAAGATGTAGGTGGACTAAAGCTCAAGTTGTGATATTGGATTAAAGCTCAGATTCAGATGATGGGATGCGATAGGAGAAGATGTTCAAAATGATTGACACTTGAAACATGTAGAAAGATACTTGGAATGGGTGAATGGATGCATGAAGTAGGAGAACAACACTCAAAACAAGAAAATAGGTTGTCGGAATGGGTGAAAAACTTCTTGGAATAGGTGAATAGTTGGGAAGAGAGAACGATTGCTCAAAAAGAGAAAATGGACACTTAGAATAGATGGAAAGATGGTTAGGATGAGTAAACGGGTACTCCAAACAAGGGAACAACACTCGAAATAGGAAAACAGGTTGCTAGAATGGGTGAATAGCTTCTCGGAACATGGTAACGGCTAACGAACAAAAGCTAAAAAAGGCTGTTTTGGAGGGCAGGGCTGCCCATTTAGGTCAAGGCCACCCAAACTTAGGTTAGAGCCACCCCTTTAGAGGGCAAGGCCACCCAAATCAAGAATGATGAGGAACAGGTCCAAAAATGGTCGAATGAGGTCCCAAAAAAGGTTGTTTTGGAGGGTAGGGCTGCCCTTTTAGGTCAAGGCTACCCAAACCAAGAATGATGAGGAATAGGTCCAAAAATGACCGAACAGGGTCCCGAAAAAGGCTGTTTCGTAGGGCAGGGCTGCCCCTTGAGGTCAAGGTCGCCCCTTGAGGTCAAGGCCACCCCTTTTGAGGGCCAAACTGCCCCTTTTGAAGGTAAGGCTACCCAAATCAAGAATGATAAGGAACATGCTCAAAAAATAGTTGAACGGGGTCCTAATAAAGGTTGTTTCACCTCTGTTGGAGGGCAAGGCCGCCTAAGACAAGGGGGATGAGGAGCGGGTCCAAAAAACGGTCGAACAAACACCAAAATAGACCCAAATGGGGTCTCAGATAAAGCTGACTTCTAGAAAAGGTAGTTGGATTTGCAAAATGGGAAAAAGACCACTCGAAATGAGTGAACAAATGTAGGAGGCTGTGGAAAAGTGCTCGGAACAGGAAAATCAGTTCCCGAAATAGGTGAACAACTTCTTGAAGCAAAATCATGTTAAAGCTCAGATTTGGGTTGGATGAAAGCTCAGATTAGGATTAAATTAAATCTTAGATTAGGATGATGGGATTAAGGCTCAGATTGGGATTGGATCAGAGGATATGATAGGATGAATTTGAAACCAAGTTCAAGGGTTTTAACTAGAGGACATAAGGTGTTGACAATCAGATTTTTGCCAAATTTAGCAATGTTCAAAAATTGTCAAATTTTGCCATTTTAGGAAACTTCATAGGCATAACTTTGAGAGTCTAGTTTTTTCCCCAAAAAAACCAATACTAAGATAGGATGAATTTCCAACTAACACCCCAAATTTGAGACATGCATTCTGAGTTATTAACGAAAATGATTTTTCAAAAACTGAAAAAACTACTAAATTCTAATTTTGAGGGTTAAGATGAAAGTTTGAGGCCCTGAAAATGTGTCAAAATGGGGTCCTACTAACTCAAAGTTAATTGGAAATCCACATGCCACCTCCTAATGCAACCACCCGTAAAATTTCAGCCAAAACCCACATCTGAGTCAAAAATTACGGCCTCAAGAAGTTTTGACAAAAAAATAAAAACCCTCAAAACGAAGTCTAGATGATTGGGATGGATGATTTGATGATAGATATGGACTCCAATGATGTTCTAAGAAGCACCTATGTGGTTTAGTCGATGAAACTATGACTTTTAGAAAATGTTGATGGATGCTCAGAATGAGGAAATGACCCCTAGGAATGGGTGATCAGATATTCAGAATGGACAGGCGAATGGTCAGGAGGGGTAAATGGGTACCGCAAATGAGGGAACAACAATAGAAACTGGAAAATAGTTTCTCGAAATAGAATAACGACTAATGAAAAGAGGTTGAAAAAGGCTTTTTCGGAGGTCAGGGCCACCCCTTTAGGTCAAGGCCACCCAAACAGAGGTCAGGGACGCCCAAACAAAAAAAATAGCCAAATTTTGACTTAAACAGGCTAAATAACAAGTAAAATGGGGGGCAGGGCTGCCCCTTGAGGGAAAGGTTGCCCCTGAAGGGCAAGGCCACCTCTAAACAATGGTTTGAACCTAACTTAGTCAAAAATAGTGATGACAAAGGATGAAAAACAATAAGTAAAATGGAAAAACTAATTGATAAGTACTGGTTTTTCACAAGAAGACACTTCAAGCAACACAAACCTAATTTTAGTGTTAAGGTATGGCCAAAAAGGTCCTCTATCTAGGCTTAATAAGTTTTCTAGTGGCATCCCTGATATATGCATGGTACATGGGGCACAACCATAAACACCAATCCATCACAAGAATGAGTCAGGAGCAACCAACAAGAGACTGGGAGCTTAGACCAACTCTTCACGTCTATCTAGGTATCACCCTAGCTTTGGCGTTCTGCCTATTATGATGCAATTGGATTAAGGTACAACTTTCACCTCCCCCCTTTATATACCCCATCAGTAACATGTGGTTGGAATCATCCCTTGGGGTGATGAAATCCCCAAGCAGGTCCTGCTAATAAAATAAAAAAGGGGGTAAAAAGAACTAAGTGGACTATAATTTCTCTTTACCCAGGATCACCAAATGGTGTAAGAGGATTGGATACATCAATAGTCCACTCCAAACACAACAAATAGATTCTTTGACCTTTTAATTAAACTATGTTCCTAGTTTAAAGAGATGAAAGTACAAAATCAATAAAATACGGCTTCTCCACCTGCAACACACTTGTCAGTAGTTTCATTTTCTATCTTTGACAAATGAACTTTGTGATCCTGCAAGAAATAGTCATCAGAATATGATGAAAAACAATAGCTAAAAAGTCTATTGCTAGGGGAGGGCCACCCAAACAGAGATCCTATAGAAAATAGAGTCAGAAAATGATGAAAAATAGCAGCAAAACAGTCTATTGTTAGGTCAGGGCCACCCAAACATGAAATATGTAGCAAAAATAGTCAAAAAAAATTGAAAAACAATAGTAGAATAGTCTGCTGTCAGGTCAGAGCCGCCCTAACATGAAATCTACAATAAAAATAGTCAAAAAAGCTAAAAAACAACAGTAGAATAGTCTGTTGTCAGGTCAGGGCTGCCCAAACATGAAATCTGAAACAAAAATAGTAGCAAAATAATCTGCTATCAGGTCAGGGCTGCCCCTCTAGATTAGGGTTGCCCAAACATGAAATCTGTAACAAAAATAGTCAAAAAGCTAAAAAATAGTAGTAGAATAGTCTACTACCAAGTCAAGGCCACCCCTTTAGGTCAGGGCCACCCAAATAGTAAATCTACACTAAAAACATGTAGAGAAAACTCAAAAATAGCAATAAAAAAGTCTATTGCCAAGTCGGAGCCACCCAAACAGTGAATATGCAGCAAAAATAGTCAAAAAAAGCTGAAAGATAGCAGCAAAAAAGTCTGCTGCCAGGTTAGGGCTACCCCTCTAGGTTAGGGCCACCCAAATAGTGAAGTTACAGTAAAAAGAATCAGAAAAAGCTAAAAAAATATTAGCAAAAAAGTCTACTGCCAGGTCAGGGCTGCCTAAATAGTGAATCTACAACAAAAATAGTCAGAAAAAGATGAAAAATAGTAGTAGAAAAGTTTGCTGCTAGGTTAGGGCCGCCCCTCTAGGTCAGGGCCACCCAAACAGTGAATCTGTAGCAAAAATAGTCAGAAAAAGTTTAAAAAAGTAGCAAAAAGGTCTGTTGCCAGGTCAGGGCCACCCAAACAGTGAATCTACAACAAAAACAGACAGAAAAAGCTAAAAAAATAGTAGTAGAAAAGTCTAGTACTAGGTTAGGACTGCCCCTCTAGGTCAGAGCCACCCAAGCAATGAATCTGCAACATAAATAGTCAGGAAAAATTGAAAAACAACAGTATAAAATTCTGTTGCCAGGTCAAGGCTGCCCCTCTATGTCAGAATCTATAAAACCTTAAAAAAAAGAACTATTAGTACAAAAAGACTCATGACGTGGGTCCCACCGGGCGTGCCAGAAATGTGAGCAGTGAAATTTTTTATCTATTAATGTGTAAAAACTAAGTAAGGAATGCAAGATAAAAAATACACTAAACCACCTCAAGATTAGGCTACATTAACACAAACAAAGGAAAGATGAAATGATCAAAGTAGATATACCTTTTTTTGTGTTGATCCTTGGTTGGCCCTTTGATGATTGATAATGTTTGCTCCTTAGATGATATATTGCAAATGCTGGTGGTAGATGGGTGAATGAAAGTAGGTGAATGCAATAATGGATTCTAAATGCAAATACTAAGAGATGGCAATAATGACTATGATAGCTCAAATAACTTGGAAGCATAAGTTTGGTATGCATGCAATAACTAACTCAATTAATGAAAAGGGAGGGGCTATTTATAGAAGAAATTGAATTCTCTAGAGAATTCAATGGTCTAGATTAACCCACCATGGCCAAGATGGAGGGATGTGGTGAGTTGAGGACTCACAAGCCCTCACATCACGTATGAGTTGTCCAAAGGAGAACGTGAGATAGCAAAGGGTACAAATGACATTGAAGAGGCCATGTGGTCCCAAAGTACTTGCAAGTAACTTGGGATGGGAGAAAATTTCCCCAAAAAGTTATTCCTTGGCCCCATATGGGGCTGAAAGTGACAAGTGATTACTTTTAGAAAGTCATCCCTTGTCAACATGGGGAATGGGAAAGGCCTTGAAGAAATAAAAGTGTATTTTTAATTCACTTTTTGGAGAGACCAAAGGGTAAAACAAGATTCCTCTAAAAGAGGTTTTTGTCTTTTGGGTACAATGTGACATATGAGATGTCATGGGGAAGACAAATGCATGGGGGGAATAACTGTGAATTTTTAATTCACATGGGGAAGAGGTCAACCCAAAAAAGACAAGTACCAAGAAGGTTGACTTAAGGCCATGTCAAAAGGGGTAAGTGATTAGGATTAAGATTGTGCAAACAAGTGATTAGACTAATTAATGATGATTAGAGGCAAGTGGCAAGTTATGGAGGATGTGACATTAATCCTAATTAAGGATATGCACACCTTAATGGAGGATTAATTAAATTAATTCTGTTTAGTGAAGATGGTTATGAAGGATGTGACAAGGAGAGGGAAAAAATGAATTAAAAGGGATAATTGACTAAATTAAATAAATTGATTACATTTATTTAATTTAGAGATGAAGTGGTGAAAGATAAAGTATTTATTTAAATACTTTTGAGAATCTTAGGGAAAAATGATAATATTAATTAAATATGTCATTTAATTAATATAGATGAATTAGAAAAATAAATGATGGGATTATGACCATATGAAAGTGGTCAAATTTAGGTGTCTATAGATCCAATCAATTATTGCATTACAAAATCTAAAAATTATCTTTTGAGCATATCATATTATTTAAAAAAATTGAAATTGAATGCATGATTGTTTAATTCATATAGAGAAATTAGGGTTTAATGCATTTCTAGAAATATCCCTATTGCTAGACCCAACCCTTTGCAATTTCAAAACCTTAAGAATTATAGTCTAGTCTTATATTTTTAAAGCATTGAAATTCAACTCCTCAGGTTTAGCACACCAATTCTCTTGTCTTACCTGTTTTGGACCATATCTCAATAACAATAGTCTTTTTGAGTCTTTTGTTTAAATCTATTCATAATTTTTGTGCATTATTTTAATAGTTTAGTATACATATAATTTTTTTACTTTTAGTAAGGAGATTTCAAAATGACTGAGTGCTTTAGAAAAATGATGCCTTCATTGAAATATTTGGTTGATGTTTCATTTTGTGCCTTTGGTAATGCTTCTCCAACCAATGATGAAGCTCATATATCCTTCTCTCCTAATACATTTTCTCCCAGTGAGGATATCTTAGTGCAAGAGGAGGATATCATGGGTAGCTTCCTGAACAACACCATTCAACCAACCATTCCCATAAACAACATAACTCCTATACAAGAAGAATCCATATACCATCCTCTAGCCTTACCTAATCACCTTAACCAAAAGTCCACAAGACCTATCATACCATCAATTGAGATGTTGTCATCATCTGATAAAAAAATCCATTATAATTTATCCCTCGTTTGTTTCATATAAATACTCTTAACAAGGTTGATGAAAACATTTTTTTGCCTAAAGATTCTGATTCACCTAATGTAAATGAACCTAATAATATACCCATAGATTTGAAAAAAAATTACGCGTGTTCAAGATCCTTTCTAAACAAGGCTTTGATATAATTAATGGACATGAACTTTAGGCTCTCTTAGAACAACCATCATAATCATCTACAATAGGAATTGGATACCAACATCCTCCACATTTTCATACGACATTCACTCTAGCCTCCACCCCACCACCACCTCATCATTCCAATAGAGATGGCCTCCTTCATGCTCTGTATCCCTTATCTAAGATAGAATGTACATTGTGCTCACTTCTGATAGTGGAATTAATCAACCTCCCACCTCCTTGTGAGTGTATCATTAACAAAAAATAAAATGAAACTCATCATTTTGTATATATCATCAAATGTTTAGGAATTCTATTGATTAGTGTTGTGCTTTAAAAATAAAATTTCAAGAGTTATTTGAAATATATGATATTGATGTAGATACATATAAGATAATAAATCAATTATTATGAAGGTTTTTCTCCTTGCCATGTGGCATTTGCAATGTTATATGACACTCATTTCCATGCATAGGGACACACAATATTTTGTGAAATCATATTTCATCAATAAGGAATAACACAATAATATTCACAAATGATTGTCCTTGTCCATACACTTGGGGAAAAGGATAACTATTCTTGTGATGTGTGCATCCTTTTTAAGCTTCATCCACTTATCTCCTTAAAATATTAGTATAGAAAGTACACTAAAATTTATAAGGATGTTGTATATTTCCCCATCTATTATTTGCTACACTAAAATTTAAAGGGTTTTGTATATTCCCCCATCTATTGTGACACCTTTTGAGGATCCAACTTGTGTTGTTCCCCTTTAGTGGTGATATTGCACATGATATCCCATAAGATGTGGCATTTAAACTCATATTATGCCTCTTTTGTGGTGATATTATATATGATATCCCCTAAAGTATGGCCTTGTATCTCATATTGTTCCCCTTTAGTGGTTATGTGTTACATAATATCCCCTAAGGCGTGGACTTTAATTTTATTCATGCATCCATTTTTGTGGTGATATTTTGCATAATGTCACCTAAAGTGTGGATCTATATCTCATGTTAAGACTCTTTAGTGGTGATATTACATAGGATACTCCCTAAAGTGTGATTTCTCATGTCATGTTTGTGTCCCTTTTGTGATGGTATTATGCATAACACTCCCTAAGGTGTGATCAGTATTTTTCATATGAACCATTTTGTGGAAATGTTGTTTATAACACCCCTGAGATGTGATTTAAAATTTTATTCCCCATGACATTAAAATTTTGTACACCCCCTAAGGTGATTTTTCTCCCATGATGTTAAAATTTTATACACCCCCTGAGGGGATTTGTCCCTTGTGACATTAAACTTTTGTACACCCCTTGAGGTGATTTATCCCCCATGACATTAAACTTTTGTATATGCCCTAAAATTATTTTTTCCCCTATAATCTTAAATAGTCCCCCATGATGCTAAATTTTTATGTGCTCCCTGAAGCATGATTTACAAAATAGTCCATAGATTTGGCATAACACAACTTGTTGATTCACGAACTTGAGCACTTTTTTACATGGCCACCTAGCATAACACAAATTGCTTGCTAGTGGATCCATGCATTTCATTAGTGGTCTGGCATAATTCATCTTGCTAACCTTGTGAAACCCATCATATTGCATGAACACCTAGCATAATACAACTTCCTAGCCAGTGAATCTATGCAACTCATAAATGGTCTAGCATGATACAACTTTCTAGTCCTTATGAGAGCACCATTTTGTCTAACATTATATTTGATGATGACATTTGGTATTGGTGACAAATTTAAGACCGTGTTCTCTTTACCATACCAACTTGAATCCCTTTTTAGTGTACTAACCTTTTGTTTGTATTTTATTATGTTTTGTTTCTCTTATGTCTTTGGTGTGTTTGCACTATGTTGCATTACACTTGTTTTGGCTTATGTTTGTTACATGCTGGATTACACCTCATATGTGTGTGTTCCAAGTTTTCCTTAATTTGTTGTTCCATAGGATCTTGAGCCTGGGGGCTAGTGCTTCCCCTATATTTCAGGTATCCTACTTCTCTAATGTTTAGATAAATGAACCCTTCTTATCTTATCCTTAATTTAGTGTGAGCATGAGAATAATTTCACACTCTCACTAAAGTGGGGGATAAATATAGCATTGTAAATTTTCACCTTGGATAATTTCACACTAGGTTTAGCTCCCCCTTATATAATTGGACCTAATTATGCTAATAATTTTCCCATTTTATGATTGTTTTCAAGAAATATAATTTAAATTGGAAATTAATATTTAATATTTATTTCACAACACTTAAAGCCCCAAAATAGGTTTGGAATAGGGTGATAGCATCCCTGTCCAACCTATTTTGGCTCTAATTTAAATATTTTATTGTTGAAATTTTAATATTTTGAAATTCAAATTCACTTGTCAGCTATTGGTAATTTTTTTTTGAGAAATTAAGGAATTGTATATAAATATAAGTATTTTTCACCATTTTAAAGGCAAGAATTTTTCAGATTATAAATTAGCATCCTAAAAATAAATCAAGAGAAAATTTAGCTGAGTTACAATACTTATTTTTGATCAAGATCTTTATGTTAGCAATGCATCAAGTTTTCATGTGAGTTTATTCATGTTCATGTTCATTTATTTTGTGAGTACTAAGACTTGCAAGACTTCAAATCAAATATCAAATTCTCCTTGAAGGTGATGAGTACAATGACTTCAGTTCATCAAGGAATGTAGATCTGAGTGGTAAGTTACAACACTTGTCAATTATCATTCTTTTTACCCAATAGCCTCTTCTCGACTGAGGGTAAGCTCTCTTTTACATCATCATAGCCATTATGGAGGTAGAAATACCAAAATGGGGTTTGAATTAGGCAAGACCCTATATGACACAACCATTTACCATCTTTCTTGTGTGCAGGTTATAGGTCTGAAGTGGATTTGAAAGAGGATTGAATACCTAATTTCTCAATCAAGCATTCAAGCCCTATTTGTTAAAGAATTAGGGAAAGTGAAATTTATCAATGATAGATAAAGTTTTGATATTGAGCACAAATGTGAAGAACCTATAGATAGTGGTCATATGAGATCTAAATTTTAATTCTAAAGATCTATCAAGTTCTAGGTCTAGGTTTCTAATGCCCATGTCCAACTATTTCAAACCCAAATTTACATGCCAGGTTCTTCAGTGTCTGCACTCTACTATTCTGAATCCTATTTCTAGTTTTCTATTTTGAGTTTGTCTAAAGTAATAATAGTTTGTTACATTTACGTAAAACTGAACTAGGTGAATCTTTACATTATCAAATTAATTCAATTAAAAATCAATTTATCAAACCATCATATCCCCGCAAGAAAGAACCAAAACCTTAATCCACCATTTTGGCTCTTCTCCTGAGGTTAGTAGCCAAGTGGGTGTTTGTGATCATTTTTGGTTCCTTCTATTGTCATATAGGAAAATATGTGATTTATACCCTAGATACCTTTTTCCTATATCATAATAATATTATGAATCCTTTCCCAAATTTATTTGATACTTAATGTACTTGTAACTCTTGTAATTCACCATGTTTTTCATGTCAGTATCTTCATTTCTTATAAGAAATTTAGCTAAATTTCCACATGTTTCACAAAGCAATTTTATGCATTTCATTGGACCATTTACATCATCATCATTTTCATCACTTAAAATGGATGCTATGAGCTAACTTACTCTTTTTGGAGGTAAATTTGTAAAACCATCACTTTCTTCTATGATCTCCTTCGATATACCTAATAGTAGAGATTAAATTCAATATGATGATAGCAAGAAAAAGTTTCAAAAAATTAGTTTGGTTTGGCATACCATGGACTTAACACTTCAAACATTGTTTTCCTAATCTTCATATTAGGATTTGATTCACAAAATGTAAAATACATCTCATATTGTGTTATATCTGACTAATGTTTTATATGCAATTCATAATCATTTGGTCAGATCTTTTGTGTGAGTATATATCTACTATTTGATGAAAGATGAGTATAGTAAAGCCAAAAATTTGAGATAAAATTTCTAACAACATATTTGATTTTGTTAGAATGAAGAGATCTACACATCAATACCCAATTACCTTATATAATACTATCATCCAAAACATTTCTTATTTTTCATATATCTTATTAGTCTTTTGTAATTAAGCTAATTTCACTTGAAAGTGAAGATATTTGATAATTTATTTATGTTTTTGGACTTAAAATAAAGGTCAACATCGCTCTTCTTAAAATTATCTTATCAAACTATCAATATTTTTTACCAATGGAACTCAAACCTTTTATAACATTTTGAACAATGTCTTTTTCTGTGTATTTTCTCTTATTTTTTTGTGAAATCTACACCCAAAAATTCTTTTAGATAATCACAAGTAAGTATAGTTGATAATATTTGGGCTTGACCAAGTGTATCATGATTTTTAAAGTACTTCTCAACTATTTCCTTGAAGTTCTATTCAATGAAGTCTTACTAATTGCACTAGGTTGTTCAACATACAATTTTACTTTCTTTATATCAATATCAAGTAAATGATCTATATTTCTGTAATAATTTTTTTATCTTAACCTCTTTAATTAGATTCATATGATACATATATGTAGAAGAAAGTAATCTAAAACCATCTCTAACATTAAATCTTGGTTGAGCCTCCTCCTTGACATCAATAATGTGTGGTTGGGCATCCTCCATGACATCAACTATGTGTGGTTGAGCCCCCTCTACTCCAATATCTAAATTAGGATTAACTTGTATTCCAATTTTTGTATGCTCATCCCCTACGCATATAAAGCGGATAAGACTTTAGAACTTATTAAATAAGGGATGGATCATATATATACTCATTTTCAAAAAATATATATCTAGCATTAAACAATATTTATAAAATGATTGGTCTTATTGAAGTGCATGTACTCTTAAGGTGGATGGAAGCTTTGGGACCACTAAAACATATATAATTTTTAAATTTATTATTTCATTAATTATCCACATATGCAAAGTAATGATACTAATTAATTTTGATATTATAAACTAAGTAAATATTATTAAGCCAATCAATTCAAAACTAATCATGAAAATTTATATCAACCGCTTCAAATCCAAATGTACTACCGTGTGAAAGTATAGTTCAATCAATATTTTTTAGGTGATTTAGGTAGATATGTGACAAGTAAAGTGCATTTCTATCTCTTTGTCTTGATTCACATGTTTAGATTATACATCTGTAAAGAGGATTTTGGATCTATTCATATTCTAGTAGATTGAAGAATTGGTTAAGAAATATGAATAAATTTTCATGAGTAATCTTCATGTAAAGAGTTTTCATAATATGATTAGTCTTATTGAAGTGTATATGCATGGTGTCCTTAAGGTGGAAGGAAGATTTGGGACCACTAAACCATATCTCATTTGTAAAGTTAGTGTTACATTGAAATTAGCCACATATGTAAAGTGATGATACTAATTATATTTGACATGTTATAATCTAGGTGACATGCTATTAATCCAACCAATTGCAAACTATTCCCAACTATATGAACCACTTCAACTAAAAATAATACCATGTAAAAATAGGGTTCAATAGATTTTGTAGGTGATGCATCAATGCCTAGTTTATTTAATCTATTTCCTACATAACCCCATGAGAGAAAAGCATGCATACAAGCTTACAAAAAACCATAATGCATAGATAAAATATATAATTCGAAAGATAACACAAGATATACCCCAAGCAAACTCTCAAGAGGGAAAAAGCCAACCTTAAAAAGCATCCATACTCCATTTATTATTCAATAATAAAACAATAAGTGCACTTAAAAAGTTACAATGAATACTTATAAAACATCAAGCCCCTCTAATGCATCCTCCATTTTTCCAAGCATGAATCCCCACATCCCATGCAATTCTTCACATATGCACTCCTAAAAGACTCAATAATGACAGCCCAATCACCCATCCAACCTTAACCACTAAACATGTGTCTTGTTTTATAGATACAACCTAACACAAATACAACCAAGTGGTAAGATAAAACCATGTGACATAAAACCATGTAAACACAAAACCATTGACCCCTCATTTAATATTGGGTACTAAATTTACACTTTATTAAATATTTTCCCCAATATTAAATCATTATCCTATCTCCCACACATAGAATAATAACCCAATGTTACAATACAACATGTGTAACAAGTGGTCCTGAATAATTACCTAGTGTGGATAAACACACCTTCTAGGTGCACCACAATTAAGTAATTATTTAATTACAACATTATAATAAATCAATTTATTCAATAGTGTACAAAACCAAATCCTAACATTCTCCCACTTGTATAAATCACATAAGGGCCAGTTAATGAAATACATCATCATATCCATACATAAAATAAAATGAATCTCTAGCATGCTATTGTACTCCATCAAGATACTTGCGGTAGAACCAAAGTGACCACCATCTCAAGATAGAATTCCTCTCAGATCCTCCAATGTGGCACCTATGAAAGAAACGAAACATGCCAAGGTGAAGATACACCAATCGAAGAACACAAGCATTAAATCCAAGTAATAAAAAAAGGCTCCAAGCTACTATCAAAGGTAAAAACCAACATGATTGGAAATATCATCCACAACACATGCTAATACATACAACCATCCATACCTCCTAGGTATCAAAAACATTAGTAAACTCATACCAATATATGCAACCTTTAAACCAAAATCAAGCTCACTGTATCAAACCTGTCAATAAAGAACATACATGTCCAAGAACTTCCACTACATGGGTAATGCCAAATCTAAAAATGTTCAAGAAATATCAAGTCGAATAATTAAAATTATATCAAGGTGTGATAAAATATCAAGACATGAAGTACCAAGAACAAACACAATGATCCACACATGCAACACCAAAAAACTACATACTATCTCACATGTCACCACAACCCTCCCAAATCATATGAACATGGACCTCTAGGAAAGAACCATACAATAAAGAGATATTTTTTTAAAATCATACTATGTCCTTCTACCAACATCTCAAAGTGCTACATTGAGTCAATTATGATCTCCTTACAACCCCGAATGAAAATCCTCAACAACACCCAACCACTCAATCTCAAAGATCAAATACAACATATGAATTGTATAATAATGCCAACATGGATGTAAGTCTTTCTAAAAAAGAATATCAAACTCAGTGTATCCATTCCCAAAATAAAAAATCAGCCCAATAAATATCTCCTAAAATCATCATCAATAGATGATAACATAAAATCAAATGCACAAGGATATAACTATAGCAAACATCTCTCAAAATGAATACTCCAAAACTAACTATACATAGCTCAATATCTATATCTATGAAAGATAAATAAATATAGATTCATTCTAAACAAACCTCAAATAAGTCTCCCAAAATAAATCACCATGGCTCAAGATTCATTCTCATGAGAATATAAAGCATAAAACATAACACATCTGAAACAAGAATTGGAAAATACATTTTAGATGATAAACCATTGAGTAGAACAAGAGTGGGGAATGGGAATGACCCTCTATGATATCCAAGACATCATGAATTACTCCATGAACAATCTCCTCTATAGGTCTATCATGAAATCACGTCCATATCCAAGTGAAAGGTCCTTGGTATTCCTACTGAAACCTCATCAACAGTAACCATATCAAGAAAATATCTCTAATCCCAAGAGAACTCTAACCTCAGCTAACTCTCCAAGTACTAATGATCAGTCCATGCAAAGCTCCAAATGCAATACAACATACTCATGAAGCTCCGAAGAAAATGACTAGTATACTCAATACCAAGAGAAACATCAAGATTAATTCCATAGCTCTAACAATAAAATCAAGAACCCAAACATGACATCATGATCTAACCATCTCCTCCTAGGAGATCACATGCACCAATGCATACATATTAGTCTCAAGACAACGTGTATCATGTTAATACTCAAACTAGTATATAGAGTAATTCAAGACACAATACCAAACACACTTTAAACCAATATTCAACATCTTTAATCGCATAAATATAAAAATATCATAGTAGTGAACCTATAAATGTGAAATAACTCTTCTGCAACAACAAGATCTAAGAGTTCCTCCAATCCACCCACAAACACTAAAGAAGATAATCCATCATCAATGACGAATCACGTCACTGCCAACAACTCCCACTAAATCATGGCATTGAGCTACACATGAAATAATGAAAACCATCTCCTAAATGAAGATCATATAGGTCCACACATGTAACTAAAATTCCAATAACACCAAGTAGAACCAAGATCTCTAAGCCAAGAAGATACAACCACCATCAAAACACCAGGAATCAGTCCTACACCCAAGTCATCACTATCAAAATCTCCCACTAAAATGTGTAACCAATGAAACATAACCAAGATATAATGACATCATGATAAAACCACATGTTACAAGTCCCAACAACCAACTAATTAGGTACTCTAATCATCCATCCTCTCATCTTAAAGAAACATACCAATACACAAATGACCATAGACAAGTCCAATTAACAAATTTTGGATCAACACTAAATCAATATTATAGATATAGACGGTCCACATCCGAGTCATCCCAGTGCAAGAAAATGTGTAGCTAATCCAAAACTTACATAACTTGACGATCCCAAAAAATGCATACAAACTTATCATCACGTTAGTAACCTGCAAACTAAGATATCAAAGAATATAATCTTGCAGATAACAAGACTCAAACACCAAATCAACCACATATGTGATTCACTAAATATTTCCACAAATTAGCAACCATAGTCAAGGAACCAATCAGGCATCTAGGAGATAAGAACAACCTCTTAACATGAAACCACATCAGCACAAAGCAACTATATACATGGTCATGCCATGCTAATCCTCAAATGTACCTACATATGTATAACACCATAATCATCACCAAAACTATACCTAATCTCAACTATAACCCACACAAGAATCTAAGCCTCCACATGTGTCAACCCATGTACTAAAAACCAAAGAAAACTTGTCTACCTATCACCATCAAAGTCTAAATCTGAAAAACACCTATAAACCTATACTAGGAAGCACCAAATTGATAATCAACTATACCATCATAAATATCATAAATAAATATGTACTCCCTCAAGGTTTCACCATTTGACTCATATGGATCTTCACATAATTACACCTCGAATCTCAGACACCTACAAGTAATAAATGAAGTACAATCCTCTCTTTACACCATAAACTAAAAACTAACTTAATCCACTATGTAGTATACTGCACATGTTCTCCAATGCCTATTCAAAATCGAAAATACAATTTCATATGCAAAATTTATGTTCAAAATTGTGAACAAGAGAACATATGGCTTCCAGGCCTCAAAAATTGATGAAAACAACAAAATCATGGAAGCAAACCTATACTATTATGTAGCGCTTGGAGATAGATTTTTGTCGACTATCGGAAGTTGAAAACCCAACATCATGGGTGAATGTTATGCTCAGCTAAAAAGAGTTTACCAATTAGGTTTATGGAGTGGATGATGGTAGTTCCTAGGTGGAGCCACTGGTAGCCCGCTAATCCCAACAACTCGTTGACAATGACTAGGTGGTAGGATTGAGTGGTAGACTCCAAATAAGTTTTTAAATTTCATTAGATTTTAAAATTTATATGGCCTGCGGGGGCAGGGAGATGGTCCCCCCATGAGACCTTGAGCCTAGGCTAAGGGCTTAGCCTACTGGTGCTAGTGCCATTGGCTAGGCCAACTATGCTACTCGTGGTATTCGATAGGATCTAGCAACCAACAATATAACCTTCCAACAAGTATGACAAGGTCGCAGTGTTGAATAAGACAACTGAGATGGGGGGTGAATCAATTGTCATAGATTTTAACCTTTAATTTAATCACCATAACTAATACTTAAAACTGCTTAAATGATTAATCATCAAATTCCAATGCAAAAACTCAAATCTATCACATAAACAAAATAACACTAGATTTACATGGAAAACCCAATGAGGGAAAAACAACAGTGAGGATTAACTCACACTATAGAGAATATCAAACTAATTACAAAAAGGATTAGTTCCTAAAATAAGGACTCACTGTCCACAATGCTACAACCCAAAGATACAAAATATGGCTAATTGCCAATCTACAAGGATGGTGTCTCACTACCAGAATATTGAACTGATAGGATACACCTTCAATGTGCTAGGTTCAATTCCAATGAAGCTTAGATTATGAAGTATTGTCTCACATAGAAGTCACTCTATAAAACTACATTGATCCACAACTGATAAAGCATTTAGGCTCAAATATTTTCCTACCTCTTTAATCCTTTTCACATTCACACTTACTCCACATTTCATATCTACTTCACCTCTTCTTCTCATTCTTGTAAACATCTTATATATACAAGCATATCTTAATCATTAATTAGGTCGACATCATATAAGGTTAACACATTTCTTATGTCAGAAAAACATCCATTAAACATAGATAATCCATACAATATATTTCATAAGCTAAGTCAGCCAAGATCATTGAATATCAGAATCATAGCTTGTCTCACGGTAGAAACCAAACCTAAAAACCAACACACTGGACCACATATAACGACCATCTTCAATAGGGAATAGCTTCTAGTAACCGTCTCATACATTAAGTACTATGTTGACATTAATCACAACCATTTGACATTAATGACAACCATTTGATGCAATCCAATTTCCAACAATCTCTCCCTTTGTCATTGATGACAACATAAGATGTGAAAAGCCAACAAAAACAATCTTTACAGTTCTCTTGATGAGTTGTGATGATTTTCATTCTTTTCACATGTTTTCTCTCCCCCTTTAAAATTAATGGAAAATAAAGAAGATCTATCTCTCTCTTCAAAAAAATTACAAAAACAGTCTTCAAAAATGATATAAAAAATGGTTCTTTATCTCAATCCTTCTTCTCTTAAAATATCTCCTTATATTTTTCATTTAGTTTCAGAAGAAATGTCTTCTAGGAGTCCACTGCCAACCTGATGTTTAAAAAGTACTATTGTTCTTTACTATCAAATCAATTGTTTCTAGAAGAGTATCTAGGATAGTGATATTTTGTTCATTTTTCTCAGCCTCCACCAGGAGACCAGAAAGCTATTCCAATCCCAACTCAATTATCTCTTTAAATTTCCAAAAAGTCTTCACAATACCATCCCTTTGTATCACAATGAATACAAGTTCAAACTATAAGGAATTTATCCTTTTCTTCTATGATTCATCCTTGTCATTAAGGATATCATATGTCTTTCCAATAGAATCCAGCTCAAACTCAATAGCATCATTTTTTGCTCTGTAGTTTCCAATAGCAGTAGGCCACTGAAGACAATACCTATACACACTATTTATGCTTTTGATGCATGTATTTAATTCATTTATGCTCTCAGTCAATCTCTTTTGTTCATTTCCACATATTTCTTCCACAACCAATTGAATCTCATCTTTTTCTTTTGTTTCACTAGGTGATCATGCCTTTAGTCTGTATTCAATCTCCTCAATCAATACTTCCGATATAACTTTTGTCAATTCACTTAGATCAATGACATTATGAATTATGTAAATAGACAAGGCATTCATGATCTCATCCTATTCATATGATGTTCGTGACAACCAAACATCTCCAATCTTCTTCAATCCATCAGATTGCTCAAGAATCTTCACCACCTTCTCTTTAGTGAAGTATTTTTCATCATCATCCATTAATACTTGATCAAATGCTTCGAATTTTTTTGCTTCCTTTTCTTCTTTCTTCTCCTCTATCTTTAACTTCTTTATTTCTGGAGGAGAACTTGAGATGATTCTTCTTGATTTCCTCTTTTCAAAGGAGGATCCTACCTCAGATATCACAATCAAATGGAAACCATGCCATAAATCCATGTACTTAATTTGTCTGCAAAGTATTATTTATAAATCTTTTCCTTCTCTGCTTAATATTATAGATATCAATAGACTTGCTTCCCAATTGGTATAATTGACTTCCACACAACATTCTCTTTCAATGGTAACGATTTCAGAAAATACATCATCAAACATGTAACCAAAGATCCAAAATGAAAAGGTTAACTTTCATTCTTTGTCATAGTAATATTCTCCATTAATTGATTCCTCAATAACTCACACAAATCAAAATCCTCATTCTTTTCAACCATTTGATGTGCAACATAGACGATAATCACCAAAGTAGAGCCTTCCCTATTTCCGAAATAAATCTTATATGAAATTCTATATGCCACTTACCTTATCACAGGGTTGATTATAGTATGAATTAGAAGAGCACTTCGATCTCCTGTTACTCTAGTTAGGGCTTCAACTTCTTTGTTCCTCACTGAATTCTTTAGTAGAACGGGTCCATTATTGCATAATCCTATTATTGTTGCAATTGCTTCCTTTGTGATCTCATAGGGTTTGTCAAATATCATCTGATCACCTTGAATTCTGCTTAGGACAAACCGAACAATGCCCACATCTGAAAAGTATGGAAATTCCCTCCAAATATCTAAACCCTTGTTCCCTAAATTCTTGACCTTTTGCATTTGCACAACTGAAAGGGAACCTTCAAGATTTTGAATCTTTTCATGGTAAAATTAATTGATTTGTAACTTAGTTTTTGCAATTCATTGTTGTGTAGATTAAATACCACCATTTCCTTTGACTCCATTATTTTAGCCTTTCTCTCCATACTTTCACTTGCCAACAACCCTAACTCCTTATTTATAAGCTACACTTTAATCCTTAGCTTGTTTGATTCATAATGTGAAAAGTGGCCACTCAATCATCCTTATTTAATTTGTCGCTTTTAGGGTTTCATCATAAAAAGGTAATTTATGACATCATCATTTGTACTTCATTCTCTTAGTACCTCCTTCTTAGCCAATGTCGTCGAATCAATTTTTCCCTAATTTTGCATGTTTATTGCTTTTCAACTTTTAAATTGACAACTATTTTTGAGAAACACTGTGAGCCAAGAAGGGTTCTGCAAATTTCTTGATTTGCATCTTTTCTACCAGAATTTTCTTCAATGCCTTCAAAATAGTGATTCACATCACATATCCACATGTACTCGCAAGACACATCATACATTGGGGGTTTTCTAGATTTTTTGTGATTGCTCCCCCTGAAACCATCATTGGGTTCAGTTATTAGAAGAGGTACCTGCACTAGATGCATATACAGGGTTGTTTGATTCATCCTTATTCTCAGGTTCTTCCTTCTTTCTCCAATTTTTTTCCATTTCTCTCCTTACTTCTTCTATATTTGCCTTGTTCATAGGCTTGTTCTTTTGTTTTGAATTAATTTTCTTCCCAACTTTGTTCCATAATTTTTTTGAGATATGTCCTAGTTTGTTACAAGTATAGCAAATAGAATATCCAAGATCAAATGAATTTGCTTTTATCTTTATCTTGCACTGATTAGCCTTGTGTCTAGAGATATTGCATGTGTAACAATAGCCTTGAAAGGATTGAATTCTTCTATTTGTATCAAGTCTATTCAAAATCATTTGGATCCTACATTCAGTAGATCTGTGTCCAAACTTGTTGCAAACATAACATTTTCCAATAAAGAATCCAACATTTTGACTCATTCTATTCTGGTTCATCCCACTCATAACGCCCCATCGTGGAACCCAAAGAATGTCATGTCATTAATGCTAAACAACCGGATATTTTTTTTAAAACATTTAATAACAACATGAGACTAACAACTTAACATGAACATTATAGGATTTCACAAATACGCTACTAAAGTAATATACATCATAACACCACAAGAACTATATATAAATAAACTAATGTGAATAGTCATGTCGAGACACATTACATCAAGAGTTACATACAATAAGTGAGATTGTGAAAAATCACAAAACATTACAAGTATCAATACAAGGTTCAACCTCATATAACATCATGAGTATGAACAATGAATAATAAGAACAAGAATAGATGATGACCACATTCATGAACTCACTTGACCAACAAATCCATGAACAATGTGCAATTTAGGATCCTACCAAGAACAACATGTCATGAACAAAAATCACCTGCAGGGGACCCAATGGAAGATGTGGCACGTTCCTCCCAACCGTGTGGAACTCGAAAGCCCACCCCCCATGCTAGGAGATAGAACAGGTCCTCAAGTCAAAATAGACAACAAAATAAAACATCACACAACACATGGTCGAAACACATGCAATCACAATAAAAAGATAACTAGCATACTCCCAGAGGTGACTCACAATCCCAAGTGAACAAAAAAGTATACTAGGGCAAGAGTGTCATCACATAAATGTAGTAGGTTACCTTGGATAGCCTTCCTAGGTTACCGAACCTCTACCAGAGTTACCGTGGCAACCTCTAATGACTTCCGGCCCCTATACAAACATATGTGGCTTTGAAACAATTCTCGAGGAGATGAAGTGTTCGAGTTTCCATTCTAGACCTTCTCAACCCACTTTATCCTAAACAAGCATTAAAGCCCAAGGTGAGGCAAAATTATATGTATAGTTTAAGTTAACTACCCAAAACCCTAAGAATTATAAAGGTTATCACTTGGTTACCAACATATGAAAGGTTACCCATGCAACCACTTCTGGGTTCGGCCCCTATGGGAAGCCACTCCCCCTAAGGTACAACTTCACACAAAGACTAAAACAATAAGACATCATGTATGTAACAAAAAACTCCTTTATACAAGAACTTAAAGTTATCAGAGCAAAACGATGACACTAAAAGTCAAAATATGCATGATGAAACTTCCACAAATATATACTTCCCTAACATGGACTTCAAATTCCAAAAGAATAATACCACTCATGGTATAATGTGCAAGGTTCACATTTCAATTTTAAAATCAAGACAACGAACCTTCAAAATAACACAACATGTTTCATTTCATTAAACAATAATTCAAATCCTTTGGGAGTCTTCGCATTTTAAAATTACACCAAATAAACTATATACAATCTAGTTCAAGTTATCAATATAACATTCCACCATATAACCATATTGCCCAATCATAATAGTAAAACATGATATTTAATTTTTTTTTAAATCACACTCCTCCATCGTAATCTACTAATAAATTACACTCAACTCAATTACCCTATTCACTTTAATTTGATCATTTTGTCTTTATAATACACTATATGTTTATTGTCTACTCAAGATAATTTTCTAATTTATTGCTTACTACAAACAAAGTAAAGTAATTATCTTTTAAACAATAAATGTCATATATTTATGTAAAGTGAATTCAATCCTTATTACGCGCCTATGTCAATACCTATATATATAACCATCCATTAGTTTTCATTTACATTTATAAACTATCAAACTATAAATTTAGTGGGATTGCGAAAGCTATGTTAAGAGATTCTAAAATATTGTTTTCTTCCCTTATTGATAGTATACAATTATTTCTCAAGCATAACTCGAATTCCATACAAAAAGAGATGGCGACTTATAATTAGCAGGTATAAATAATGATGAATCACCGTTGAACTGATTTAGCACTAAAGTGGTAGTTAAGAACTTCACAAATAATCTTGCTATAAGTTATCAACCACACATGACTTAAGTAAAGACAAATTTCCTAATAGCAATCCCTTAGCATGCAAGCATTGTAATCATCATAAAATTAATCTAAGAATCATTTATCAAACCCAATTAAGACAACCATTCAGTTAGTTCACCTGACACACATGCATAAAACACAAATGAATAAAACTAAGATTCTAGATGTACAGACTGTGATAACTCAGAATGGTAAAAGCTAACGCATAGAAAGATGAATCGTTTAACATAAAAAGAAAAACCCTACTCAGTCTACTAATCGATTCTACTGTAAAAATATTAACTCATCACATGAAGTGAGGCGAAGATAGTATATTCCTAGAATAAGCATTACCAAGTATTCAACATAAATTACATTTCAGAAGATTCATTTATTTAAGTTCAGTTACAAGCGAGACTTTCATCAAATGGTAAATAGGTGATAAAGTAAACCATGTATGTGAAAATAAGCAAACCTGAAGGTTCGAGGTAAAAGACACACACACAAGAATAAAGCTATGATTCGTAGGTAGTTTGTCAACTCGTAGACAATACAACTATCATAGATATGCCATGCGGTATAGGGAAGGGTTTGAAGATAAAGACCAAAGAAAAATTATTTTCGAGACATGAAAGACGCCAAAAAAACAAGATCAGTCGTGCTCTGCTACAAGGAGGTGGGTAAATCTTGATTGATATGTGCATTCATATGAACATGCAATTCAAGAGGTCAATAGACACACATAGACACACTAGTGAAATAAAGAAGATTGCATAACCCATTTCACAAGCACAAAGAATACAGTGAAAAATATTATATCATAAACTACCATACACCGTCGACTACCTTCATAATAAACTGGCAATACTAGAGCGATGCAAGCAACAAAATAGATATCTATTTGGAAAGATGCAACAGGAAGGTCTCAATACTGAAGGTTTTGAGGTAAGGATTAACTAGACTCTTTGTGGTATGTATCCGCAGTTACTCACATGCATTCAAAGCAACAAAGATAAGATTGAAAGGCAAGAATAAATCGAGAATCTTAATCTTAGCTTGGACAAACTCGAGACATATTCAGAAAGAAATAATCATCAAGAGAATCAGGTATCGAAAGAAACCCCATGTATTAAGACAAACATGAAGACTCAAAAAAATCTAATTGGAACAATCCATTTCAAATTCATGTCGGAGAATGGAACATAATTACTATTTTCTTTCAAAGATCCAGAAATTTCAAAGCTAATTTTTTTTTTGAAACAAATTATACTATTATTATTATTATTATTTGATTCCTTTGTGTAGTTTTCTTTTCTTATCTACCTTACTACAATTCCAATAGTTTTGACATTAATATTTCAGTTTTCTGTTGTGCATGCAGGTTTTCAAGTCAAATTTTCACAAATATCTCAAACAGAGTTTTTCCAACAAGATTTCATTAAAGAAAACTTTAAATCTAAAAGAAGATAACCTGAGAACACTTTCTCGGATACAAGCAACGTCGAAATGTAATTCTCAACAATTCAATCCCCAAATCTTTCACAATGCAAAACACCATCTCTAATCAACACTTTTTCAACTTTTCAATCAAAAATCCCAGCGAAATTACAGAGACTATTTTTCCCGTGAAAGCAATATTTTTGTTTTCGAAAAAAAACTCTCCTCTATAATGAATGATATTTCCTATGATATACTCTTTTTCTCAAATTACAAAGCAAAAAATACTTTAACTCATCATTAAGCATACATATCAACCACCAGTTAGCATTTCGAAAACAATCATCAAGAAAGATATTTTGCGACTAAAGCACAACTGCCTGATTAATTTTTGAAAACATCAACTTGCACAATTAAATCAATTTACAAATAATCAACTTTTCATGAACTATATATTTTAATAATTCATTTTAAATTCATCAATAATCTTAAATAACTTTTCCAACTTAAACATTTCAATTAATAAATAAATGAACATTATGAAAGCATAGTAAATACAACATGACGTGAAAACAACAAATGCATGACAAATGAATAACAAGACATAAAGGTGACAACAAATACTTGTTCTTTTCAGAACGATGG
Source organism: Sequoiadendron giganteum (assembly GCA_007115665.2). NCBI lineage: Eukaryota > Viridiplantae > Streptophyta > Pinopsida > Cupressales > Cupressaceae > Sequoiadendron > Sequoiadendron giganteum. The sequence goes on from CM021103.1 coordinate 155,173,433, forward strand.
TTCATGACAGAGGAAAAGTCTATCTCCCTTCAATGATTCCATTGGGCCATGGCATGCTCAGATCTGACAAGCAGGTGGAGTCGATGCCTATACCTAAAAGTTGCATCACACTGCACGCTCAAATGAACAACATGTATAAATATGAAGACACATTGTTAAGAAGAATCATGATGTAGTAGGGCACTCATGAATGAGTACTACTAAACTGTCTCCTTCACTGACAAAAAAAAAACATATCATCTAGCATAAACCACATCATAGTATCATCATGTATATAACAGAACATCATAGATCATCATAATAATGTCATCTCATGAATATAAACATCACATCATAAGGTAAAGTGTATCATAAACTGAGTTTCACAACTGGCCATGTAAACCATGACATGAAGCATCAAAGTAACATAATCTCAAACATCTAACTGCTAATAGTAACTCCAAAACAACTGAAATAAAAATGTCATCAAGAGGGTCACTACATCCTCCCCCCCTAGGATGAGGCTTACTCCTGGAAGCCTGTGAATAGATAGGGATACAATTCCCTCATACACACTGCATCCTCCCAAGTAGCAGAAGCTTCATCAGTAGGGTCCCACTGGACCCTCACCTAATCAATTTATCGACCCCTAAGGGTGAGTCTCTTGCGTTGTAGAATGCCCACGGGCTCCAAATCTAGCTGCCTGTCCTCGACCTATAAAGCATTCCAATCAAGTACATGTGAAACATCAGGATGATAAGGTCTAAGAATAGATACATGAAAGACATTATGGATGCGTGACAAGCTAGGTGGCAAGGCAAGGCGGTAAGCTATAGGACTGATCCTCTCAAGAATCTTGAATGGCCCAACAAATCGAGGTGCGAGCTTAGAGCCTTTTCCATAACAGATCGAACTCTTTCACGGATGAACTCGAAGAAACACTCTATCACCAACAGAAAATTGGCGATCCACACGATGAGCATCAGCGTACTTCTGTCCATCCTATGTGACAATCAGATGCTCTCTAATACAATCTACTTGCTGCTCCATATCTCACAACATATCAGGTCCAAGAAGTACCATGTCCTCAAGTCTATCGCAACTCAACGGAGTCCTACATGGGTATCCATACAATTCTTGAAAAGGAGGCATACCTATGGAGCTATGATACCCATTATTATACGTGAACTCCACCAAGTAAAGGTATTCTTTCCATCGTGACTGTTGATCCATGACATACATCCTAAGAATATCCTCAAGTACTTGATTAACCCTCTTAGTTTGACTGTTTGTCTCAAGGTGATAAGTTGAACTGAAGTTCAACTGTGTACCTAAAGCATGCTGAAGAGAAGTCCACAAAGCTGATGTGAAAATAGGATCTCTATCTGATATGATTCTTGTGTATGAGAAAATGCGTCAATTAAATTGAATCTAATCTAATACACCAATGAAACATTAGATTGAAGAAAACTAAATAAATAAATCAAACGCAAACTCTAAACAACAGCTTCTTCAAATTCATTCCATTGTCCTCTATCTCCAAGGTTTTGCTTCAATATGTTTCTTAGTTGTGCAAACATAGCTTATAGAATGGCACTTGAGAGAATGAGATTATTAAAATGCATATGCATCTACAAGATTGAGCTTATTGAATTGAAATGTTATGAAATGCTTAATATGCGACTATAATAACTATGCATAAAAGTATGAGATTTGAGGTCCTTTTTAGTTCATGAAAGAGCTGTATTTATAGATTTTTGAAGGTAGGAATTTGATTGGCCAAGATCGACGGTCGAGTTCAAACCTGTTGAAATGAACGGTGAGAGATCGAGAATTCGAAAAGATAGAATTCTGAGAGACAGAAAATGAAGAGACAAATTGAAAGGTGTCTCTCATAATTAAATAAATATTTAATTATGTGAGAGAAATGTGAAAAGGCTTTAATTAAATATTGTAAATATTTAATTATGAGAAAAGGAAAAAGCCTTTTAATTAAATATAAAGAATATTTAATTTTTGTGAGAGAAGTGGGAATTTGGAAAATGATTAAATATTGAAAATATTTAATTAAATGTGGAGGGAAGAATAATCATTTAAATTTAGAATTTAAAATTTGATAATTAATGTAAATAAATTGTAAAATTTATTTAATTAATTAAGAGGAAGATAGTATTAATTAAATAAAGTTCGTTTATTTAATTAATTTAGAAGAATTAGAAAATGAACAATATAAATAAATAATTAAATTTATTTATATGTAGAAGACTTAAGAAACATTAATTAAATAATTCATATTTAATTAATTAACAGGTTTGATCGACCATGACCATTTTTAGATGTGTACATTTTGCCCCTCTTTGAAGTGATGTGTTTTACGCATTGCTTCAAAGAATTTGCCCCTGACTTTGAAAAATTGCTGATGATGCTATATGCCCCCTCGAGAGATGAATCACGTGATGAGAATGATTATGAGACTGATTTGGTAGATGTTCAGATGATTTCAGAGAAAAATGGTGATTTAACTCTCGAAATAGCACTTTGCCCAGTAATAAATGCTATTTTTACCCCTTTAAAAGATGGAAAAGGTGAAATGTCACTTTCATTTGAACAATAACCTTTGAGAAAAATTGGAGCTCTGAGAGAGATAAAAGCGATGTCGATCCCATATGAGAGCCACAGATTCGAGCGAGGTCACCATCATCAGAGACCACCGACATATGGACCTCCGGTAAGTCAATCCAAACCTCTCCGTAAAATTTTTATGCGTTTTTAGATATTTTTTCAATTTTTTTCAAATTTCAAAATTCTGTTTTAGCGCATGCGATAGGTCTTTTAGTGCATATGGTAGATAGTTTAGCGCATCCAAGCTCGTGCATAGGAATAGAACAGTCACACATAGAGGCCAAATAATCGCGCATAGGGGAATTAGTGCATAGGATAGATAAAATGGCGCATCCATGAAACCTGCCTACGGACAATGATAAAGTAGCGCATAGGTGATTTAGCGCATCCATGCACTGTTAGAGCACATTTGATTAATGAATTAGCGCATACATGAAATGGCGCATCCGTGGACTGTTTTAGCACATCCATGGAATAAAATAGTGCATTCATGGTTTTAGCGCATTGATTGACTGTTTTAGCGCATTTATGAATTTTTTCCAATTTACAATTAAAAAGAAAAATTGATGCATGCTTGATGATTGTTGCTAGATTAAACAACAGATTTTTTATGCATTTGAATATCATCGATGAATAGATTTGATAAATTTTCCTTCGTGCTTGAAGAACAAATAGATTTGATAAATTTTGCTTCCATGCGATATGAAAAACAAAATAGAGATGATAATTTGCTTTCCTGATTGAAAGTCAAATAGATTAAGTCATGATGACTGTTGAATTTGTTTCCATGCAATATGAAAAACAAATTAGATGATAGATTTGCTTTCCTGTTTGAAAGTAAAATTAAGTCATGATGACTATTAAATTTGTTTCCATGCAATATGAAAAACAAATTAGGTGTGATGGAAACTTGCTTGATGTATTGATTGATTGATGATATCCATTTGCTGATTTATTTTGCATGCTTGCTTGATAATTTTGTAAAGGAGGATTTTGGTCTCCTTCAGATCAGAGAGAGATTTTCGTAGACATGGGAGATGATTCCCCAACTGTCCCCTGATGATTTGGCAGTGATAGACCAGTGCGGCTTGAGAGCTCTGTTGAGTATCCTGCAGTATCAAGTCAACAGGGGACTGTTGACTGCCCTAGCAGAGCGGTGGCACAGCGAGCACAACACCTTCCATTTTCCGGAAGGAGAGATTATAGTGACACTAGAGGATGTCTACAGGATTTTGGGTATTCCTGTGGTTGGAGAGCTTGTGATTTATGATCACAAGGAGATTGGGAGTACAGAGGCTTTGAGACGAGTCTTCCAGGATCCTCATGTCTGCGGATATGAGATTCCCTAGAAGGAGATGATGGAGAGGTACACCCCACTACTGTCAGTTTTGGTAGGGATGATCGGTGGTTTCCTTTGTCCTGATCGCAGGTCAAAGGGACTATCATTAGGGTGGGGTCAGATCTTGGAGGACATGCTTCTCCACCGTACTAGATATGCATGGGGATCATGCATGTTAGCCCATCTATATCATGACCTTCATCAAGTTGTGTATACAGGTGGGAAGAGTCTTTCCTGCGGGGTGACTCTTTTACAGTTATTTGCATGGGAGCATTTTGCCATCACTCGGCCTATTGTCAGGAGAGATCGCCCTCTCGAATTTCCATACGTTTATGCATACATAGGGCCCCTTGTCGAGCCGAGGCTGGGCAAACTAGAGTACTAGCAACGGGTATTGGATGTTTTGGACACGGTCATCTGGCGACTGTATGTGGATTATGACCCGTGGCAGACAGATGACCTAGAGATGCCATATGTGGCGAGGCCGAGATACTTGATTGGATGCACCCCCTTCATTATTGAGAGATTTCTGAGTTGGAGGGTTTTGAGACAGTTTGGATGGGTTCAGATGATGCCCCAGGGGATGGCATAGTATACCAGGTGTCGAGGAGACATACCAGAGTGGGGGCCAGTTTTGACCATTGAGGTCGCCAGAGAGGAGTACCTTGAGCTACAGCTCGATGATTGGACCACACAACCAGAGGTTATAGATGCAGGGATGACAAGTGATTATGCTATATATTTCTACACACATCCCTTTCCATGGTTTACTAGTCCAGATGAGCCTGCCCCATTGATGGGAGGTCCAGTTATCTAGGCAGGGGTACAACAGCTGTAGGGACATCCAGTAGCAGGGCAGCCATAGGATCAGGGGCAGGTACAGGCAGACATTGGCGGGGGAGCTATGGATATAGATGATGAGAGCTCCGAGACCAAGGGGACACAGGAGGAGTCAGATGACTCCGATGATGGGGATGATGGGGGTGGTGGGAGACAAAGACTATTCTTTGATATTCCCTTCAGTACTAGGCCATGAACATCTAGAGCAGTGGGTCAGGCCAGTACTTCAGTGTCGCGGATCACCATCAGGGCTCCGTCATAGGGATAGGTAGATGCTATGCAGATTGAGGTTCAGACTCTAAGGAGTCAGTTAGCACAGGCCCAGGCGACCATCAGCCAGTTATAGGGACAGATAGCACAGCCTCCACCTCTAGACCCATAGATAGCACAGCTTATGGCCAAGAGGGATAGCTTTCGAGAGAGATGCATACAAGCCGAGGGGGTAGCTGAGAGATTACTAAGGTCAGTAGAGAGCACCTCTATTGGAGAGGTTGTGGCCGAGGGATTAGAGACTGCTCGGGAGGCCGAGTATTATAGGATGCGGTATTTTGAGGCAGTGCCACCTGAATGGTGGATAACCTTCACTCAGTCAGGTACTCGGTCTCGGACTCACTCATGTAGTCACTCCAGGAGTGTGTCTAGGAGTGTGGGCCAGCCACCCAGATGAGAGAGCAGAGCCTCCGGGAGTAGAGATCCAGCGAGACCCACTACCTCCGGCGGCAGCAGTAGCCATGAGCCATGGCCAGATGCCCCTCCTTGATGAGCAGTTATTATACACATTGATGCCATTGTATGATATATCTTTTTGAAACATTTAATATCCTTGTATTCCTGGATATTTGTTTTGATGAGATCTATGATATGTAGTAGTGATTTGATTATATATGTGTTATGGATGATTTATGCATATGTAATGGATGTTTTATTTGGATTTTTATATGTTATGTATGTATGATGATGTAATGATGATAATATTTCTTTTATGATGTATGTATGGAATGCAATATATAAGATGTGAATGCTTTTTAGATGAGATGTGTAATGTATGATGATGATGATGATGAAAAATGCACTTATGTAATGATCTTATGATATATGATGTAATGACATAAAAAAATGAATGCAATTTCTTATTTTATGAATGTATGAAATATGCAGATGTATATGTTAATGAATGATGAATGATAATCATGCCTATAATGTAATGAATGCCTATGATGTATAATTATGGAAAATGATATGATAAGGAATATGATAATGAGATGATGAGATGCAACAAATGTCCAGTCTTACTCAACTATTGTCAAAAAAAATATATTGTAAGAATGTGATCCACCCTCAAAAATCTATTTAAAAGGAACCTCAAGATGGAAATGAATTATGCAATCCTAAATGAATTAATGCAACCCTAAATGAATTAATGAACCATTCTCCTTGTTGCCATTTCTTGCTATGTTTAGTTATCATCATTGAGCCTTTTGATATGTTGAAAGTTAGTACAAGCATCAAAGGGTATGTTAGCACCAGTGATGACCTGAGTATTGCTTCCATAATGTTTAATGTAGCAAGTTAATACAATCATCGAGGTATAGTTGAACCAAGATGACCTGAGTATTGCTTGCATAAATAGACAAAAGTTAACCGTTTTCTTATGCAAATTCTGAAATGTCATCAATGATACGTTGTAGAGCATGTCCCGCGACCAATTGGCATAATACTAATGATTAACTTACAGACAGCAAGCAAAGAAAAATCATACTTCTTCCTTGTGATTCTAGTTTAGTACATCATTGAACCACTCCAAAGATATGATGTCATCAAATATCAAAACAACAATTTGCAACTTATGATTGTAGGTTTTGTCATTAATTTTATTTAGATTAAGATCATCCAATTTGTCTTTTAAATCATCTGTCAAGATAAACATGTAAGCTCAGAAACTATTGTTTTAGACATTCCGATGCTAGACACACACTGCTGACTACCTCCTAGAAAAGCAAATTGCCCCCTAGTGACCTTGTACTCCTACTCTTGCTAGACACAACCGTTGCGATGGATAAACCTCAAATCATCAAGCCATGATGAGATCCTTGTCGTTTCAAGGAAAATGACACGAATGTGATAGTGAGGTGTGTGATGCTGATGCGAGAATGTATATGCAGAATGAATCCTAATAGATGAGAGAGTTAAATGAAATCACAAACAATGCCTGTTTGCCAAGTTTTCACTATTTGTTTTTATTGCACTTTTTCCTGATTTTATGATTTTTTTGCTATTACCAAGATGCCTGTTTGCTAGGTTTTCATCAAGGCAATGGATTTTTATTTTTATTTTTTATTTTTATTTTTTTTAGGACTTTTTGTATTGTTTTTGATTTTTTTTTTTCAAGTGTAGAACCTCTTCAAATGAATGCTGTTGATCGGATCTTCAAATAGGTCTCCTTCTACTGTCGACAACTAATATGCCCCAAATCCATAGTTTGCAATGATAACGAACGGGCCTAGCCAATTTGCTTCAAACTTGCCTTTCTTTTTCCGATATTGTTGATTTCGAGGGTTTTCTCTGAGGACCAAATCACCCAGTTGAAAACTCCGTGGTTTGACTCTGTGGTTGTAACTGCGAGACATTATTTGTTGGTATCCCTTCAAGTGATTAACTGCAGTTTGACATCGTTCATCAAGTAGTTCTAGCTCTTGTAACCTTGATACTCTGTAGTCTTCATCATTGATTAGCCCTTTGAGTGATACTCAAAGTGAAGGGATCTCAACTTCCAGTGGTAAAATAGCTTCTACTCCATAGACCAAAGAATAAGGAGTAGCTCCTGTTGGTGTGCGAGCTTGTTCTATAGGCCCATAATGTTAGATTTAACTGAACATGCCAATCACAACCTACTTCATTCACTGTTTTCTTTAAAATTTTCAGAATTGTTTTGTTTGAAGCTTCAACTTGACCATTCCCCTGCGGATAATAAGGTGTGGAGTACCTGTGTTGGATGCGAAATCTTTCACATAGTTCATCAACATCTTGATTTTTAAAGGGTCTACCATTATCTGTTATAATGGAGCTAGGAATGCCATAGCTACAAATAATATGATTCAAGATAAATGAAGAGATTTGTTTACCCGTAACAGTTGACAGAGGAACAACTTCAATCCACTTAGTGAAATATTTAGTGGCTATAATGATAGATTTGTGTCCATTTGAAGATGATGGATGTATCTTGCCAACCAAATCTAATCCCCACTGAGCGAAAGGCCATGTTGTGGTAAAAGGTTATAATTCTTAAGTAGGAGCATGAATGAGATTCCCATGAATCTGACATTTGGCACATTTCTTCACAAAGGCGACTGATTATTTCTCCTTGTTTGGCCAGTAGTATCCTAATCTTACAAGTTTCTTCGCTAAATTCACACTTTGATAAATTCGCAAACAACTGGTTCTCCCTCAAACACTGCAATACCTGTCTCATGTGTTCCTCCTACTCCTTCATAGTCCTAGAATAAATCAAAATGTCATCGAGAAACACTAAAACAAAGTGATCCAGGTATGCACGGAAGACACCATTCATCAGGCTCATAAAAATTGATGGTGCATTCGTTAACCCGAATGGTACCACAGTGAATTCGTAGTACCCGTAACAAGTTCGAAATGTAGTCTTATGTATATATGCTTCTGAAATACGCAACTGATGATATCTAGATTTCAAATCAATCTTAGAGAAAACATTTTCTCCCTTAACCTGGTGAAAAAGATCATTGATTCTAGGCAAAGGATATTGATTCTTGACCATCACCTTATTCAATTATCGATAATCAATGCATAACCTGAGGGATCCATCCTTCTTTTTCATGAAGATGAAAGGTGCTCCCCAAGGCGAAACACTCGGTCGAATGAAACCCTTAGCCAAGAGCTCTTCCAATTGCAATCGAAGCTCTTCCAACTCTTGTGTATCATCTTGTACGGAGCCCGAGATATAGGCTCAGCTCCAGGAACTAGATCAATACAGAAATCAATATCCCATTTTGGCAGCATACCTAGAATTTCACTAGGAAACATATCCACAAGTTCTCCAAGATAGGGTGGTCATCAAGAGATATCTCCCAACTATCCCCTACCTCCAAATCACTAACAATAGCTGCAAACAGCTGACAGCCCTATCGCATACACCTCCTTAACTGCATAGCAGAAATAATCTGCAAACAGATGGGTCTCTACACACCAACGATCTCATTCTCCACACCAGAGTCATCTAGACAACTCATAGTCTTCTATTGGCAATCAATCACTGCCCCATGAGATTCTAGCCAATCCATTCCCATAACAATATCATACGATCTAAGGGGTGTAACTCGAAGATCAAATGAGGTAAATAATGATCCAATCCTAAGTCCAAAATCATGAACGAGGGATTCAACCACTACCTTAGCCCCAAAATCCAATTCTACCTGCCACCTAATGCCTTGCTTAACGCCACAAGTCTGCATCACTCAACAATAGAAGGAGAGATAAAAGAATCAGACACACCAAAATCAAATAAAATAGAAACTCTAACACCCTGCAGCTGACCTAAAGATTCAACCATAGTATTCTGGTGGTTTCCCTGACAATTGTTCACTCTATGAGAATGTCTTGCATCACCAACCGTCATCTTCAAAGCTGTAGGTTGCTGACCAAACCCTAAAGTACCATGCATCAGACACTACCTCACAATATGGCCCTGCTAACCACATGAGAAGCATCCAGTGCCCCTACCATAACCTCTACCAAAACCTCGGCCACCCGATGGTGCATTTGACTACTAGAAACTGCCTTTGTTGACTGTCGACTATGCACTCTGAGTAGGATGATCTTGGCGATTACGCTTATTGCGCATCCAATTATGATTCTTTCCAAACTGAGAACCATTACCCAACTGCTTCCAAGAGCCTCTATTCTTTTGTGAATAATTCTACTACTACATTCCACCCTTAGAGGGTGCCTATTGGTTTTGAGAGGAACCACCTGTCTGAATCTGACCACCGCATAGAACAAATCTTGCAGTAGAAGCACTGCCAATCAAAACACCTGTGTCCTCCTAACGCCATGGATAAATTCTCCTCTATAATCCGAGCTTTCTCAACTTCTACCTCCATTGTCTTCGGCTCGAAGACTCTAACTCCACCACTGATGCGGGCATTCAAGCCCTGGATGAAATGATGAACTGACATCACCTCATCATCTACTATACCTACATACTATTTGATTTTGTAGAATCTACACTCAAACTGCTCCACAAACATTGCCATTTGGTGCAGGTCACGAAATTCATCTGCACGACACTACCTCTAGTGGTTAGATAAGAAGCATGCTTTGAAACACTCCAAAAACATGTTCCACGATACTGATCCTATCTACAGATGGAGCTTCTGCTCCTCCAATTACCACCAAGTAGAGGCAAAGCCTCTAAGATGCATGATAGCACATCTCGCACGGGTGTTATTGCCATACGGGTGCATAGAAAATCATCATCCTAAATCTAGTAACCATGTCTCCTCCTCCAAACCTCCACCAGTACCGTCAAAAATAGGAGGGTGTGCCTTCAAAAAGTCCCTCATGTGCCTTGCAGCTAAGGCATCCTACTCTATAGTTTGAACTATCATCCTAGGTGGTGTCTTGTCTCTCTCTGTCCACTACATGATCATTTCCTTATCTAGGCCCAAGATGTGCAAGAGCCTACTCGAGTAATGAACGTAGAAGATCTCCTGTAGCAGGTTGATTCAGAACCTGATTATCCTAATTACCCGAAGGATTAGGCTGCTCTCCATATTCAATTTCATGTGAACTCTGCGGTGGGGTATTTTGATGATTCGCCACATGACCACCACCACGGCCTCTAAAATGACCTCGCCTTGGCACATGATCCTACATAAGGTCAAGGTCAAGTCTCAGTTTAAAGACATAAGAAACCAAGTAACACACACACACACACAAGAATCTCACACCTAGGACAACCTAGTGGGCTCACATGAACTAGAGCACCTAGTGTTAGAACCTTGGATCTGATACCAAGCTATAACACCCCATCATGGAACCCAGAGAATGTCACGTCATTAACGCTAAAAAATCAGATATATTTTTTAAAACATTTAATAACAACATGAGACTAACAATTTAACATGAACATTCTAGGATTCCACAACTACGCTACTAAAGTGATATACATCATAACACCACAAGAACTATATATAAATCAAGTCATGTGAATAGTCATGTCTAGATACATTACATCAAGAGTTACATACAATAAGTGAGATTGTGACAAATCTCAAAACATTACAAGTATCGATACAAGGAAACCTCATATAACATCATGAGTATGAACAATGAAGAATAAGAACAAGAATAGATGATGACCATGTTCACGAACTCAGCCGATGAACAACTCCATGAATGATGTGCAATTTAGGATCTTTCCAAGAACAACATGTCACGAACAAAAATCACCTAAATGGGACCCAATGGAAGATGTGGCACATTCCTCCCAACTGTGTGGAACTCGAAAGCCCACCCCCCATGCTAGGAGATAGAACAGGTCCTCAAGTCAAAATAGACAACAAGATAAAACATCACACAACACATGGTCGACACACATGATATCACAATAAAAAGATAACTGACATACCCCCAAAGGCGAGTCACAATCCCAAGTGAACAAACAAGTGTACTAGAGCAAGAGTGTCATCACATAAATGTAGTAGGTTACCCTGGATAGCCTTCCTAGGTTACCGACCCTCTACCAAAGTTACCCTGGCAACCTCTAACAACTTCCGGCCCCTATACAAACATATGTGGCTTCAAAACACTTCTCGAGGAGACGAAGTGTTTGAGTTGCCATTCCAAGCCTTCTCAACCCGCTTTATCGTAAACAAGCGTTAAAGCCCAAGGCGAGGCAATATTATCTATATAGTTTAAGTTAACTACCCAAACCCCTAAGAATTATTAAGGTTATCACTTGGTTACCAACATATGAAAGGTTACCCATGCAACCACTTCCGGGTCTGACCCCTATTAGAAACCACTTCCCATAAGGTACAACTTCACACAAAGACTAAAACAATAAGACATCATGTATGTAATAGAAAACTCCTTTATACAAGAACTTAAAGTTATCAAAGAAAAACGATGACACAAAAGTCAAAATATGCATGATGAAAGTTCCACAAATATATACTTCCCTAACATGGACTTCAAATTCCGAAATAATAATACCACTCATGGTATAATGTGCAAGGTTAACATTTCAATTTTAAAATCAAGACAATGAACCTTCAAAATAACACAACATGTTTCATTTCATTAAATGATAATTCAAATCCTTTGGGAGTCTTCGCATTTTAAAATTACACAAAATAAACTATATATAATCTAGTTCAAGTTATCAATATAACATTCCAAAATATAACCATATTGCCCTATCATAATAGTAAAACTTAATATTTAATTTTTTTAAAAATCACACTCCTCCATCGTAATCTACTAATAAATTACACTCAACTCAATTACCTTCTTCACTTTAATTTGATCATTTTGTCTTTATAATACACTATATGTTTATTGTCTACTCAAGATAATTTTCTAATTTATTGCTTACTACAAACAAATTAAAGTAATTATCTTTTAAACAATAAATGTCATATATTTATGTATAGTGAATTCAATCCTTATTACGTGCCTATGTCAATACCTATATATATAACCATCCATTAGTTTTCATTTACATTTATAAACTATCAAACTATAAATTTAGTGAGATTGCAAAAGCTATGTTAAGAGATTCTAAAATATATATTTTTTCCTTGTTGACAGTATACGATTATTTCTCAAGCATAACTCGAATTCCATACAAAAAGAGACAGCGACTTACAATTAGCAGGTATAAATAATGATGAATCACCGCCGAACTCATTTAGCACTAAAGTGGTAGTTAATAACTTCACAAATAACCCTGCTATAAGTTATTGGCCACACATGACTTAAGTAAAGACAAATTTCCTAATAGCAATCCCTTAGCATGCAAGCATTCTAATCATCATAAAATTAATCTAAGAATAATTTATCAAACCCGAATAAGACAACCATTCAGTTAGTTCACCTGATGCGCATGCATAAAACACAAATGAATAAAACTAAGATTCTGGATGTACAAAATGTGATAACCTGGAATGGTAAAAACTAACGCATAGCAAGATGAATCATTTAACATAATAAGAATAACCCTACACGGTCTACTGATCGATTCTACCATAAAAATATTAACTCAACACATGAAGTGAAGCGAAGATAGTATATTCCTAGAATAAGCATTACCAAGTATTCAACATAAATTACGTTTCAAAAGATTCATTTATTTAAGTCCAGTTACAAGAGAGACTTTCATCAAATGGTAAATAGGTGATAAAGTAAACCATGTATGCGAAAATAAGCAAACCTGAAGATTCGAGGTAAAATCCACACACACAGGAATAAAGCTACGATTCATAGGCAGTCTATCAACTCACAAACAATATAACTATCACAGGTACACCATGTGGTACAGGGAAGGGTCTGAAGATAAAGACCAAAGAAAAATTGTTTCTGAGACATGAAAGACGCCAAAAAAAAAGCAAGATTTGTAGCGCTTTGCTACAAGGAGGTGGGTAAATCTTGATTCATATGTCCATGCATATGAACATGCAATTCAAGTGGTCAACAGATACACACAGAGGCACTGGTGAAACACAAAATATTGCATCACCCATTTCGCAAGCACAAATAATATAGGGAAAAAGATTAAATCATTAAATACCATACACCACTGACCACCTTCACAATAAACTGGTGATACTAGAGCGATGCAAGCAACAACACAGATATTTGTTTGGAAAGATGCAACATGCAGGTCTCAATACTGAAGGAATTGAGGTAAGGATTAAGTAGACTCTTCATGGTATTTATCAACATCTACTCACATGCATTCTGAGCAACAAAGATAAGATTGAAAGGCAAGAATAAATCAGGAATCTTAATCTTACCCTGAACAAACTCGAGAAATATTCAGAAAGAAATAATCATCAAGAGAATCGCATATCGACAAAAACCCTATGTATTAAGACAAATAGGAAGACTCAACAAACTCTAATTGGAACAATCCATTTCATATTCAAGTCGGAGAATGAAACATAATTACTATTTCTTTCAAAGATCCAGAAATTTCAAAGCTAATTTTTTTTTGAAACAAATTATACTATTATTATTATTATTAGTTTTTTGATTCCTCTATGTAGTTTTCTTTTCTTATCTACCTTACTAAAATTCCAATAGTTTTGACATTAATATTTCAGTTTTCTATTGTGCATGCAGGTTTTCAAGTCAAATTTTCACAAATATCTCAAACAAAGTTTTTCCATTTAGATTTCATTAAACCAAACTTGAAATCTAAAAGATTAAAACTTGAGAACGCTTTCCTAGATACAAGCAACTTCGAAACATAATTCTCAACAATTCAATTCCCAAATCTTTCACAATGCAAAACACCATCTCCAATAAAAAATCCCAACAAAATTATAGAGACTATTTTTCCCGTGAAAGCAATATTTTTCTTTTCAAAATATAACTCTCCTCTATAATGAATGATCTTTCCTATGATATACTTTGTTTCTCAAATTACAAATCGAACAATACTTTAGCTCATCGTTAAGCATGCATATCAACCACCAATTAGCTTTTCGAAATCAATCATCAAGAAAGATATTTTGCAACTAAATCACAATTGACTGATTAATTTTTGAAAATATCAACTTGCACAATTAAATCAATTTACAAATAATTAACTTTTCACAAACTATATATTTTAATATTTCATTTTAAATTCATCAATAATCTTAAATAACTTTTCCAACTTAAACATTTCGATTAATAAATAAATCAACATTATGAAAACATAGTAAATACAACATGACACGAAAACAACAAACACACGACAAACGAATGACAAGACATAAAGGTGACAATAGATACTTGTTCTTTTCAGAAGGATGGTTCATCATAGAGGACAAGTCTATCTCCCTTCAATGATTCCATTGGGCGATGGCACGCTCAGACTTGACAAGCAGGTGGAGTCGATGCCTGTACCTGAAAGCTGCATCACACTACACGGTCAAACGAACAACATGTATAAATATGAAGACACACCGTGAAGAAGAATCGCGATGTAATAGGGCACTCACAAATGAGTACTGCTAAACCATTTCCTTCATCGACTGACATAAAAAATAACATCTAACATAAACCACATCATAGTATCATCATGTATATAACAGAGCATCATAGATCATCATAATAATGTCATCTCATGAAAATAAACATCACATCATAAGGTAAAGTGTATCATCAACTGAGTTTCATAGCTGGTCATGTAAACCATGACATGAAGCATCAAAGTAACATAAACTGAAACATCTAACTACTAACAGTAACTCCAAAACAATTGAAATAAAAATGTCATTAGGAGGGTCACTACGCCACTTCTACATTTTACTGTCCTATATCCAAATTTATTGCATGAGAAATAAAATCCATTAAAATATGGGTACCTTTGAGCATTAGGTTTTCAGATGGGAATCCTTTCGGTATTGTTCCTTCGATTCTTGCCTTGAAATTTCCTTTAATTGTCCATCTTGTTGAAAGTTGTTTTAGTCCTTGAGCTTTGTCTTTCTTCAAGTCCTAGACTACCTTCATCCTTTGTTGCTTTCTGAGATGAAATCAACTCATCGATAATTTTAGAACTTTTCTTGAACCTTTCTTCATGAGCTATTTCTTTTTCTAGATCAAATTTTAGGGTTACTACTTCTTGTTCAAGCTTATTACATTTTTCTATCTTCTGATTGATAATTTCTTTCAAGCATCCTTCCTCTATTTTGCCTTGTTAAATTTCCAATTTCCAATTTTCTTCTATCCTTTTGCTTTATTCAAGTTCCATTCTAAGATTCTCAATGGTCTCCTTTGCTTCCATTAGTTCCTAGTTAACTTCTTTATGTTTCAACTTAAACTCTCAGATTTGATTCCTTAGTTTCTGAATACATTCACCTGCTTGCTTGACATTTTCTTTCAGATCTTGTTTTTTAGATTTTGAAGTCTCTATTCTTAAGTCTTCATCCAATTTAGATCCCTTCACCATTTAGTTCAACCTACCAAGATCTCCTTCAATATGTTAAACTTATTCCAAAGGATCGAGCTCTAATACCAATTGTTGAATAGGATAACTAAGAGGGGGGGCTGAATCAATTTTCATAGATTTTAATCTTTAATTCAATCACCAGAACTAATACTTAAAATTGATTAAATAATTAATCATCAAATGCCAATGCAGAAACTCAAATCCAACACATAAACATAATAACTTCAATGTGTTGGGTTCAGTTCCAATGAAGCTCAGATTATGAAGTATTGTATCACACAAAAGTCGCTCTATAAAACTACAATGATCCACAACTGATAAAGCATTTAGGCGTAGATCTTCACACACCTCTTTAATCCTTTTCGAATTCACACTTACTCCACATTTCATATTCTCTTCACCTCTTCTTCTCATTCCTGAAAACATCTTATATATACAAGCATAGCCTAATCATTAATTAGGTCAACATCATATAACGTTAACACATTTCTTATGTCAGAAAAAAATCCATAAAACATAGATAATCCACACAATATATTGCATATGCTAAGTCAGCCAAGATCTTCGAATATTAGAATCATAGCTTGTCTCATGATAGAAATCAGACCTAAAAACCAACACACTGGACCAACCAGCACATCGAACCACATATAATGATCATCTTCGATAGGGAATAGCTTCCGGTAACCATCTCATACATTTAGTACTATTTTGACATCAATGACAACCATTTGATGCAATCCAATTTCCAACACATAGATTGGTCGAGGGGTTTAAGGACCTCCCTACTATATATATATTTGATTTTTAAAACTTAAACTTTTAAATATTTTTCAATTTAATGTTCATTTTTGTAGGATTAATTTTTAATTTTTAGCCATTTGTATACATCATATGGTCACACAATCATACGATGGGTTGTGGGTGTAATTTTTTTGCATTTTTTCAAGTGGCCAAAATAGGGAAAATTTGATATCAATTTTTGTTTCTCGGCCATCCTAGATCTAATGGTGAGGTTTTTTTTGTCTTAAGAGGTCATCTATGATATTTATCCTATAAAACCCTCATATGAAAGTACAATCCAAGAAACCCTTTTGACCCAATTTCTTCAAACCCCAAATCTACAATATACCTAGAACAAATTTATAAATCCCAAAAGCCCAAATTTGTATAACAACACTTGCACATGTGTTCCATTTCTTGTAATGCCTTAGATATATCCTACATTACCATGGATTCATCTTTGCACCAACTCTACTCAAACATGGGTTAGAACAAAACCTGGGAGCTCACACCTCCCATAAGCATGAAAGCTTTGATACCATTTGTTAGGAAATAATGCATCAATTCCCAATTAATTTAATCCATTTCCTATATAATCCCATGAGAGAAAAACATGCATACAAGCTTATAGAATATTCATAATGCATAGATCAAATAGAAAAGCCACAAGATATACCTCGAGAAAACCCTCAAGAGGGAAAAACCTAGCCTCCAAAAGCATTTATACTCCATCTATTATTTAGTAATAAAATAATACATGCACTTATAGAGTTACAATAAATACTTTTGAAACATCAAGCCTCTCCAATGCATCTTCCATGTGTCCAAGCATGAATCCACACATCCCGTTCCATGCTCCACATATCCCGTTCCATGCTCCACATATGCACTCCTTACAAAGACTCAATAATGACATCCCACTCACCCAACCAACCTTAACCACTAAACATGTGTTTACTTTTATAGATACTAGCTCACACAAACACAACAAAGTGAGAAGAGAAAACCATATGCCATAGAACCATGTGAACAGGAAACCATTGACCCCTCATTTAATTTTGGGTACTATGTTTTCACTTTATTAAATATTTCTCCAATATTAAATCATTATTCGATGTCTCCCATACATACAATAATAACCCAATGTTACAATACAACATAACAAGTGGTCCCAAATAATTATCTAGTGTGTCTAAACAAACCTCTTAGGTGCACCACAACTTAGTAATTATTTAATTATAATATTATAATAAATCAATTTATATAATGGTGTACAACACAAAATCCTAACATTAGGTAGATACGAAAATAAAATTTCATCATAATATCTCTTTGTCTTGGTTCACACATGTTTAGATTATGTCTATAAAAAATATTTTGGATCTAGGCATATTCTAGTAGATTAAAAAAGGTTAAAGATGAATTTTTTTACAAGACTAATATTCATGTAAAAGAATGCTCATAATATGATTAGTCTTATTGAAGTGTATGTACCATTAAGGTGGATGGAAAATTTTGGGCTGCTAAACCATATCTAATTTATAAAGTTAGTATTGAATTAGTATGCAAAGTGATGATGCTAATTATGTATGGTATTATAATCTAGGTGACATGTTACTAATACAATAAATTGGAAACTAGTCTTAGAAATTTATATCAACCACTTCAAATCTAAATGTACTACCATGTGAAAATATAGTTCAATCTAGATTTTGTAGGTGATTTAGGTAAATCTATGACAAGAAAATTGCATGAGTATCTCTTTGACTTGGTTCACATGTTTAGATTATACATCTATAAAGAGGATTTTAGAGAGTCACAAATTAGTATATTAAAGAAGGTCAAATTTTAATTTGTTCATAAGACTAATCTTCATGTAAAAAATGTTCACAAGATGGATATTTAGATAAACGTAAAAATATAGGAATCTAATTTTTATTAAATAAAATTTAAAATTAAAAGCTAGACTAAAAACCTAGAGTAGAAGAACTAGGGAAAGAGAGACAAACCCTAGAGACAAACTAGGGGATCTAGTGAATTTAGTGTAGATAATTTATTTAAAATTTACATGTAGAATTTATAAATTTTAGACGAATGTAGCTCATGTTGTCACTAAAATATGTACCCTGTTGAATTTAGAATTCAACAATCTTGTGAAACATGGGAATGATCCCAAGGTGTGGGTACCTTAAATGAGACCAAACCTCCGAAGAAGGATGAATTCCTATCTAGATATATCACTGAACTACTGATTCTTGAGGGGAAAGAGGAGAAGGATTATAATAAAGTTGAAAATGGTAAAAATACTTTTATGGTGATACACCTAACTGAATCAAGACTATGAAATTAAGAAACTCGACACTTAACTACAATGACAAAGTTATATATTGCATGACTAACTGCTACATAACTTGCATAAGTGTTTCATAGAAGGATCACAATGTTTAAACTTCTAGGAGGAATGACAAATTTCATAGCTATAGGCTATTTTCAATGTTTGACACAATATGTAACCTACAGTATCATACTCTTGCATAAAGGTGTTAAAACCGAGACAAAATTATCAGGGAATGAATAATATTTCTCAAAATAACTTGATCCATCAACCAAATACACACAATAATGCAAGTAATTAAAAGGAAATGATATCCAAGGTTTGAACTATATTCCATACTCCAAAATGAGTTACAAAAACCTGCAAAATTCTGTCAAAGGATTGAAAAGTCACTAAGTACATAAATTCCAATCAAGAACTTATTACAATGAAGTCACATAAGTGACTATATTCCTCATCTCCCAGCAAAAATCCATCAAAATAGGACCTAGAAGCTCTATGGGTTAGATGAAACAATAAGGCCTAAAATCTAGTATGTATATCCTCTCCAAAAAAGGCTTCAAATGGTTGAAAAATTCAACCCTGACTAAGTCCACCATAATGAGTCATGAAACCACCCTTAAAATTCTCACAAAGGCAATAAAAAATCCCTATAACTTCTCCTCATGTTGGCAACTAAAATCAACCATCCTAAATTCTATCCCATGCACATAAATACAATTCACTCTCCATCTCATGACTTAGTCACATGACATGTTCCTATTTGCACTCAAAAGATAATGATTTAAACTAAATGATTTATAAAATATCATTTAGATTAATCATCTACAATATATAATAAATGCACAAAATATAAGGCTCCATCTACATGCATCGGTATAAACCCCTAGGCAATAGGGTTTACAAAGTCAAAGAATGACTTGGACATGCCAAAGTCATAAAGCACATTTGGAAAGCCAAAATTATAAGGAAAACGCTTAGAAAATCCACAAGACACAAAGTCTTGGCCCATGAATTAGTTTGAAATGTATTTTAAAAAAATACAAGGAAAAAAGGCCTAACTCTCATCGCAACACATTAGGGTTTCAACCCTAAAGCAAAAAATGAAAGGATGGAAACTTCATTCATCATTATGTAGGATGCTTCTAGCTGAAGCTCGAGTGCCGCTAGAGTTTCTGGAACTTTGTTGAAGGTTTCTATGTGAAATTTGTAGCTTATAGAAGGAAATTTGTACAAAAATCTGTTGATTTATCCTTCGGAGGTGAACAGGTAAGCATTCTTTTGAAGAAAATTTGACAAATTACTTCTATTTCTACTCATATTGGCCTTCTATGGCTGCGACCTATGTAAATTTCGTCACTCATTTTGAATGTTCTTCTCTTTAAATGTGATTTCTCTCATTTCATGGCCGCCATTACAAACCTTGTGTAAGCATTTCTTGATAGAGATATTGAAGAATGAGGTTGATACCAGATGGGTAAGTAGTTTTAAACTGCTTCATTTCATGTTTTCTGAAAGAAACATAAGCTCAAGTTTGAGGCAATAATGTAAAAAGATGAAAAACTATTTGTTCATGCAAGCTCTCTATCCTTTGCATGCAAACCTTTGTGTAATACCCCTCCGTTTTGCTTCTCGTTTCATGTTGTTTTATGCTTTGCTTGGATTGCAGCTACTTTGATACTGGACACGTTTTTATTATGATGTTTTGATCGCTACTCTTGAGCAACAACTATTACTATGTGATGTGATTATCTGATTTTATTTTACATGCTTTGATGAATTAATGATGACAGTAGAATTATCATGTGATTATTTATGAGAATATTGTTATGACGTTAGTGTCAGTCTTTGATGAGTGTATTGGTGAAGGAGACGGGTTCGCATCACTCACTTGCGAGCGCCCTGCGAATCCGAGATTTCTTCTTCACGGTGTGAATTATATACTGCATATATCATGTTGATTATTTGATTACAGGTTGCAGGTACATGACATCGACTCCACCTGGTTCCACAGGTTTGAGCGTGTCGATCCAACGGTTAAGTTGAATGGGAGATAGTAGCTTGGTAACATGTGTCAGGTCTACACCCTAGCCTTAGTGTGTCGTCAGTTCTGATGATTGAGTCATGTTGTATCTTATTGGATGTTATGTTATGTTTTGAAATGTGTTGAACCTTTAAATAGTTCTTTTGAAAATTGCATTGGCTGGAAGAAATGTTTATTTTATATTATTTTAATGTTATGCTCATTGGTTATATTTAAAATGATTATTGAAATTAAACTTAAATTATTTATTTAATTAAATTTAAATCTCAAGGGATTAAATTTAATTATTAAATAATTGTAAGTAGGTTTATTAAAGTTGAATTATTTAATTTATTAAATTTAAATCTCAAGAGAGTGAATTTAATTATTAAATAATTGAAAGTGTGTTAGTTTAGTTAAAGTATTTATTTAATTAAATTTAAATCCCAAGGGATTAAATTTAATTAATAAATAATTGTGAGTAAGTTAATTAAAGTTAAATTGTTTATTTAATTAAATTTAAATCTCAAGTGATTGAATTTAGTTATTAGATAATTTAATAATAATTAAGTTAGTGTGTTTGATTGTTAAATTAAATTAAATCAAAAAGGGAATTGGAGAAATTGAAATTTTACTTTAAAGTCAAGTTAGGGCCTTTGAAAATGGGGAAATGAAATTAACATGTAAATTCAACTTTTGCATTTGAAAGTGAATTAGGGTTACATTAGGTTATTTTGGAATCGTTGTTTTATAAGTTTAGGGCAGAAAAATTTGGGGATTCTTCTTGCTTCATTTTTTTTGACAGGTAGGAAATTTGTTGGAGAAATTTTGATGAAAGTTTAGGAAATTATTTTCTGGTTGAGGAATTAAATTGAAAAGGGAGAGAAATTCTATGAAGAAGGTGGAGCTAGTAGATTGAAGCTTGCTGGAAATTTCTTGGCATTGTGGGAAAATAATTGTGAAGAGCTCAAAGGAAAGTCTGCATCAATAAACTTGGTGACTGCAAATAACCAAGTTTTCTTTTATTTTCTTGTTTTATTGCTCTTAGTTTAACCTATTTTGTTTAAATGAGAAGAAATTTGTAAATGGGGAATTTTCTGGAAACCCTAGGTTAAACTCCTATAGTTGATATTCAGATTTATTTGTTTTTAAAATGCAAACCCTTTTAGAAAATGGGGGAAGAGAAAACCAGGTCATTGTTTCAATCTTCTTGTGTTTAGAATTTTTGAAAACACAAAGGAAAGGGAATGGTTTCATTTGTTATTCTGAATTTAATCTTTGTTTGGAAAGATTCCAATGGTTGCAAAAAAAATTTTTTTTTCTGGTTGTTTATATATTATTTCTTCGATTTCTCTAGCAAAGAAAATTCTGGAAAAAAAAATTACATATATAATAATATACATTGCATATACCATTTTCTGGAAATAATATATGCAATCTATATTATTAGATATATAAAATTTTATATTTTTTTTAAACTAAGTTATGTTGTGTTCGGCCGCCGTACGGACCTGCGTCCATCCGTACCGGCGAATGTTGTTTTTTGGAAATTTTTGTTTTATAAAAAAAATTTCGAAGTTGTGGGGGGGTTCGGCCCCCCACCGGTTGTATTGACTGTGTAGTGGGTACGCAGTACCCACTGGACAGTGCGCCACCCATACGAGGGATGCACTATCCAATGAGGACTGCGACCCTTGTCACTGTACCTACCACATATGGTAGCCAACCGCTGTACGAAGCATACAGTCGGCGCAGGCAGACATAATGGTCTGCGGACGGTGACAGTACCTGTCACGTCCGCATAAACCTTTATTTTAATTTTTTTATTTTTTTTATTTTGTTTATTGAATTTTTTGTTATTTAAAAATTTCGTTTTTTTATGAAATTTTCCATTATGTTATTTTTAATTTAATTTCAATTTTTAATTTTATTGAATTTAATTTTCAATGTCAATTTTAATTCGGTTTAATTTATTTTTTTATGTATGATATTTAATTAATTTTGTATAATTATATATGTATTATTTGTATATTATATATTTAATTATATATAATATTTAATAGTTATATATATATATATATATATATTATGAATTTAATTAATATTATATATAAAATTAGTTAACCTTATTAGAATGAACTTTTTATATGGTTGATTTACTGAATCATGAAGAGGGGAGATAATGCTTTTATCGAGTAGTAGGATTATGCATGATGCTTCGTTGTGGAGTTCATAATTAAATGTCTTGTAGAACATGGAAACATCTCCGGTTAAACAAATAAATTATAGTAAAATTATTACTCTCACGATTTGATCCAGTTGGGAAGTTTAAGCTTTTGATGAAGAATTTTATTGTTCAACGTATAGTATAGAAAGGAATAATTCATCTATTGTGTGAAACATCAGATTTGGAATATGGTTTTAGAATAACCAAATGTAGTATTTTCTTTTCCAATGCATGAGTTCATTGATGTATCCTTAAATGAATATTTTGTGATTGATTATTGTGTAGTTGGGTTGTAAAGTCTTCCAGTTACACGTGGGTCATTCCCTTGTTATAATATTGTTTTGATTTCCCTTGGGTAGTGTTACATTTATCTTGTCCTCCTAGTATTGGAGTGGAATTCTTTGTGTTGCCTCCTAGGATTGGAGAGAGTTTATTGTTTCAAATTCCGTAGCACTTGAGTAACCCTTGGAGTTAGTTTTGTTATCCAATTAGAAGAGTGGCTTTTGTTAGGGGCCGAAGCCCAAAGAGGTAAACTGGGAAACCTTCAAAAGTGATTGTAACAACTGAAAACTAAAGTAAATATACTTAGCATATTAGGATGTAGTTCACATTAACCAAGATAAGTTAACCTCACTCACAGGCACAAGGGTTTGTTTAGACTTGGGGTGGGTGAGAAGGCCTAGAATGGCAAGATCACTACCTTGTCCTTATGAGAGGTAGTTGATTCCGCTTGAGCTAGTATGAGTGTCGGGATTCGGTTGAGGCCACCAAGATTTCCGGAGCCTATGAAGAATGCCCAGAGGATATCTCATGACGAACCTTGTGATGACACTCTGTCTAGGATAACACTGTGTTTTGTTGTGCGTATGTTTTCTTTAGCACACTTGATTATATTATGTCTGGAAGCAATGTAACCATGATTAGAGTTTTGACTTTATTGTGCATATGTGTGGTTGAGTCAGTTTGTATCAGTATGAGTCTACCTTTGGTTTGAGGTGGTAGGTTTCTCGTCCATGTTACTTGGTTACTATCTCCTAGCATGGGGGGTGGTCCTTCGGGTACCGCATGGTTGGATGGAACATGCACCATAACTGTTGGGTCCCCTAGATCTTCAGTACTTGGTGGCGAGACTTCTTGATGGACATCTCACTTGTCTTACTTTTGGATTCTTGTATTTTGTATCTCATAATGTAATGATATTGTTTTACCCCTCTTGTGTATGAGGTGGACCTTGTAATAATCGCACTTATGTATTTGTACTCATTCTGGGAATGAGGATTGTAATTGATCCTTTGTAATTGATTTATGTAAATGAATGCTTTATCATATCTCGTTTCTTTCTATGATGAAGAATGTTATTACTTGTGTTATTTACTTTCTATGTATTTTAAATGATGTATGTTATTGGGGTTTAAGTAATCTCAGTTATGTAACCCTAGGGGAGGTTGTCAGTTTAGTTGGACATGTGGGTTAATTCACTTCTTTTAAAAAAATAAATTAGTACGCTTGTTTAGTGAATTGAAACTTCCTCTAGGGTTGCGTGGCGAGGCATTACACTCTACATTTCTTATACTTTTTGCACTAAAATGCATACTCTTGTGGAGCTTTGGCCCTGGTCATACATTCTATTGTAGGTACTAGGTTTTGCTTTTCTTGCATTATGGATTTGTGGTCTTTTATATCCACACATCCATTATGGCTTCCTTGTATCTTATGAAAATGAAGGTTTCATTTCTTTAAAACCATAGCTTGAGGGTTACCTATAGTTTGGCCTTTGTGGCTGTCTTTTACCCTCATTGAAATAAGAGCTATTTCAGTTACTGCTACATAAGAAGATGCTGCCCTGCAAATAAAAGAAATCTTTATTTGTTTGTCTTTGTGAATGGCCTTCATTCTTCTCTCTATGATGTTCATCAATGGCACTGCCATTTATTTTTATCTCTTCCTACCGCATATTATTTGATGTACCTTTTCACCAAACTTACAACTGTTTTCATATATAGTGAATGGTTACTCATAAAAATAATCAATCCCTATTATATTGATGCTCAGGTCATGTCTTTGTCATTGTATTTCCCTTTCATATAGTTATGTTAGCCTCAATACTTGAATCATTAGACAATACAGTCCCCACCTTTCAGACCTTAGTCCCTATTGAAAACTGTGCCCACAACTACCCTATAGGTATGCAAAGTATAATGATAAATTTTAAATTGTAAAGTACAGGGTGATATGACATCTCTACCCTCAAGATGTGATGATCTCCTTCTGGGATTGATGACCTTTGGCATTGCTTTAGCTGGACCACCATCATTCACAAGGTATTGAATGCAAGTGCAATGATTATTCTATACTGATACATGTTGTTGGCACACTGTATAAACACAAAGAGTGATTGTACAATGTAACAATATAACATTGTGAGTTGCTTCCTTATGAAATGCTGATAATACCACCATTCTTGAAAAAATGCACTTGTTCTTGTATAAGAACATGTCTTCGGGCTGTTTAAAGAAAAAGTCTTCAAGGCTTTTTGTTGCTTGATCAAACTGACTGTCTACAACATTTTTTAATGCTGACCCCCACATAGGAGTGACACTCTTGATCATGATTTCATGCTGTCCTCTAGACATGGTTGTCACTATTCATACAGTTCTTCCTTTTGATCTCTATGCACTCTTCACTCTTCATTACCAATGTATTAAACTATTGTCCTTTAGATACTGATCACTATTCACCATACATGGATTTCATTACATATATCATTTCTGGAACTATATTGGTGCTCACATGACTGTTAAATTGCAATCAACATTACTATCATTTCATTTATTGCTCCATGTTTATCATTTTCTTGATGCAAAAACCACTGTGAAATTTCATTTTATCATTGTAGTCATCCCTTGACTAAGAGTCACTTCACCTCCTTCTTCAAAACCCCTTGTATGAGGATTTGTTAATTGATCCCAAGAATTTACACTTGGATTGGCACCATTACTACTAGTACCTTGAACCCCTTATCTCCTCTATCACATGGACTACCATACACTTTGTTTATGCATTTTGTCACTGTGGTTTCTCTTGTCTTTTACACTTGGTGCTGCTCCATCTCAAAGATATTTTAGAGTTGATCTTTTTATGATCATTGTTCTTATTAGTGTTACTATTGTAATAGCCTACATTAATAGACTGTAATCTTCAAAGATTTTGGTACCTTGTGAATAGAAGATGCTGATGATGTTCACTTTCTTTTCCTTTCATTGCATCCTCCATATCACTATAATCTCATTGAGTAGTTATGCATTGCTTATGACAAAGACCTCATCAACTTACTTTCCTAGGTAATATATAGCTGGTTGATTTGACTACCATGATGGTATGGATGATACATACTTACCTCTACTAAAACACAAAAGATAATATCATGCTAGGCTCAACCCTTGTGGGAGCCACATTTTAACCCACATGTTATTATTAAATGACCAAAACAACATGATACATACTTACCTCTGGTAAATACAAAAGATAATAGCATGTTGGGATCAACCCTTGTGGGAGCCACATTTTAACCCACATGCTATTATTAAATGACCAAAACAACAACATTACTTTTCCTGTATTTGCACATGAAGCAAATAAGTTAGAAAAAATATGCATGTTTTAGGTGTGTTTGATGACTTTGATGGTTCTCTAGGACACCATAAAGTATACATATGCTTATTTACTACACATGGAGATTTGATTATACATGCATAGGAGAATGTGTATATAATGTTTGCAATCAGTCATTGCTTAGAGCATGCTCTAATATCATTGCTTACTTATTTTTAGGAACATGAACTAGGAGCAGAAAATGAAGCTCAAGACATCAACATAACAAAATGACACCAGTTAGGACCAGTCATTCATAGGCAATGATTGGTTACCCTCCTTACATGCACATTTATTTTTCTGTTACTTATCCATGTATATGTTTTTCTTTATTTGCATTGAATAAGCTATGGCCAATCTCATGACTTGTGTGAGACAATGTACATTTCTACATTCAATAAAGATTACTATTCTATTCAGAAAAGACTTGTGTAAATCCTTCTTCTGTTACATGCATATGTATGGATGTAGTAATTTGTAAAATGTAATATTTTTTTGAATTATTTCATTTATGCAATTGAATTTAATGAAAGAAAGACCTAAAATGTACCCCTTTTCAGTTTAAAATCAACAAGCTCTACTTGATTGAGCTATGAGTGAAAATCTAGTAACAGTTCATATGTAGGAATCTAATCCTATTATTAAAATTAAAGATAAAACTATAAAGTATATTAAAACTATAGAGTTGAGGAAAGAAGGCAAAGAGATACAAACCCTAGAGAGAAACTAGTGAATTTAACCTAGAGTTGAAGTAGGGGAAAGATATCTACAAAACCAAGAGAGGAATTAGTGAATTTAACAAAAAAAATATTTAAAATCTATTTAAGATTTTTAAAATTTAGATGAATTTAGTTCACATGTAGGAATCTAATTTAAGTATTAAAATTAAAACTAAAATTAGAAACTATGTTGAAACCCAAGAGTTGAGGAAGTAGGGAAAAAAATCTACAAACTCTAGAGAGGAACTAGTGAATTTTAAGTAGAGAATTTATTTGAAATCTATGTAGAATTTGAAATTTATATGAATGTAAAACATGTAGGGATAATTTTTTTAAATAAAATTAAATCTAAAATTAGAAAATGTAGTCAAACCCTATCTAGTTCAAGAAATAGGGATAAATACAAATCTAATACTTTTTGAAATATTTTTATACAAATTAAAAAATTATGCATACATTGTTTTTGTGAGATATATCTTTGTACCTTTTCTTGAGATAATTTTTGATCCTTTTGTACTGAATATATTCTCATTGTATTGTTTTTTCTTGTACTCTTATTTCCAATTTCCTCATTTGAAAAATATTTCCCCAAGATTCCTTTGTCAAATATTTTCTCTTTCTAAAAAGGTAATAATTGCAATTTTAAAAATAAAAAAATCTTCAAAATTCACTTGCAAAAAAATAAAATTCGAGAATATTTCATTTTATTTTTGTTTGCATAAATTTAATTAAGTTTATATAAATATATATTTCTTATTATTTTTTTAAACTTTAGCCTTAGGACTTGTATTTCAAGGTTGCTTTTATTAAAAATTTTAATTGTTAGTGCCTTCATTCAAATGTCTTTTAAATATATTATTTTAGTCTTTCATGCGATCATCCAATTCTGTTCACTCAAAGCTGCCTTCAGACAAAAGTACCTTTGAATGAAGGTAGAGCCTTTGTTTGAAGTACCAATGTCCTTTCATCTTCCATGTTTGAGATTTTGCTCAAATTTTTTAACTTCAAACCTCAGGTTGGACCTTCAAATGGAATCAAATAGACAAGATATTTTTTATGATTTTAGGACTTGAAATAAGCTTTCCAATGAGTATATTTTTGAATATTTTTAATTTTATTATTATTATTTTTCATTTCCTAGTGAAGATAGGTTTTTCAACAATCGTTAAGGTCTCGATTTGACACACATGAAAAATAGTAAAATAGATTTTTTTTTTGAAAAATATTTATGCACTATTTACATATCAAGATGTTATTATTTCAAAAAATAAGAAGTTAATTCGGATGCATACAAAATTTTATGGATTATAGAAGTAACCTATGTCTATATTATAGTTAATCTCACTTCACAAGTTATAAAAAAATTAAAAAAATTATGTGCACTAGATATTGGTGTTACAAATCTATGTTAAAAAAATTATAATTTTATTTTTTCTACAAACAAAGTTATGCTTTATAGAAGTAACATCACATTCTAAAAGTACTATTAGCTATAAAAAAGTTATTAAAAGCGATGCAAAAAAGGTCATAAATTATTTCTTCAGTTATATATATATAATCTATAGACAAAATCTCAAAAATCACTAGCTCACATAATCTTCAAATTATTAAGAGTTTAGTTATAAGTGTCAAAAAGTGGAAATTTGGTGAAAAATTCTGATTTCAATGTCCTCCTTTGGTCAAAAAGTGGGACACATGATTTTGGGGTCATCCAAATGCATGTTCTTGTTTGTGTAGTTGTCTCCTTCATGACATTGCATTTATTTGAAATTAATAGTTAAGGGTTATTATTATCATTATGCACATTTATATCAATCATCATTTTAAGTTAGTTTATACTCCAAGATTATTGTAAACCTTTCTTAATTGATAATAAGCATTATGGTATTCATAAAGGATCACTAAGTAGAATTTCTTAAGCAAGCCATAATCCACAAGTTTTATCATTACAAGGAAATAATATATGCATTAACAACTATTGGGAATATTTTCATAAAACAATAATTATATTATTTGATGACTATGTTTTCCTAGATAGGCACCAACTAGTTTTTTGAAACCCTCCTAACCGATAAACTTTCAAGTTCATGAAGATATTTAGAAGCATAATTTATTTTTTAATCTATACCATTTATGTCTAAACATTAAAGTTGTGAGTGAAACATATTAGCATCTAATATATTTATAATCATGTTCTATTTGTAGAAGCAACCCATCTACTTGTCACTATGGTAGATATTTTCATTCATTATAGAATTGAGTGTGTAATAATAGAAAATCCCCTAGGTTTTGTACAATTTAAAGTGTAGGAGAGATTTTTTATCTCTCATTCAATGGGCATCCTCTAAAACAATTTGAACGTAGAAACCTTCGAATTCTTAGGGTTTGTTAAAATCAAGTTGGAGAACCAAAAAGGTTATCATTATATGTGCTTGAATAATACTATTTGAAGTATCCAATATAATATGATATTATGTTAACAAACCTAAATTTTCTTTGATATTGATAAACTTGTCTAATGCATGCTTGTGACTATTATTTCATTAGTTGCAAAGCTTAGAGAAGGATCATAAAAGGATATCTATTCAACATGAGTCTTTTAATTTTAGTTATTTCTTTATTAATTTCTTTAGTTTATGACATAGTAGACACAAAGAGGGCCTTTAAATATAAGAGATTGGATTACAATTTTGTTATACATCTACAAGAATTTATGTTTTTGATAACCTAATGGAGCATGTTTTTTTAAAAGAAATGTATGTCATTAGAAGGACTAAATTGAAAGTTTATAATAGAGATAAACTAAGCGGGAGTAGAGAGATGACAAAGAATTGGCCACAGTCGTGGTCAGCTTGAAGGATACATAAATAATTCATGTAAGTAGTATGGAAACCTAAAATGAGGCTTGGGATACATTGTATCAAGTATTTGAGATGATGTGACAACAAGGTTACATACCTTTAGAGGATTTTTTTTTTTTATGAATAGTTGAAGAGGAATCAATTCCATCACAAACCAACAACTTTAAGTGTCAGTTAAATTGATTTATTCTCCAATTTTAAAGGAGAATAAATTTATGATTCATGGAGAGTATTGCACAGTCCTTTAAAAAATTGATGGTCTCTCTACACACATAAGCTAGTCTCAAACTTCAAATAGTAATTAATTTATTACTATAGGAGGGTTCAAAAGAAAAGATATGTGAGTAAAGTCAAAAAATGGCGCTACCTAGTATGCTAGAAAGATTAGCCACCCCTTTTAGAGAACAATAAATTCAAATTTCACTAGTGTAAGAAGGTACACCGCTATGAAAATAACTATCAAAAGAAATAAATATATCTTATAGGAGAAAACCTCACAAACCCATAAGAAAATTTAGAAAATAAAGGAGTTGAAGAGTCTAATCTATTTTTAATATTGTTGGTCACCATTGTAAGTGATAAAACATGCTATATAATAATTAAACTTCCTCACAACATAGGAAAATATGTAAATATTTATTTATTTTATATACAAAAATCTCTATTGAAAATAATATTTATTTGGGAGATGACTCAAGTCACAAGATTCATGGTGGAGTGATTTGTTATATCTCCCAAATGGTGTATGCATATGATCAACATTATTTTGCATAATCTAAGGTTAACCAAAATATTTTTATTTGTTAGTGAAATTGTAGATGGAGGAACAAAAGTGGAGTTTGACTATGAATATGCATGATAAATAAAAAATGGACCTATATCACAGTGAATGGAGTACAATGTGGTATCCTATACAAACTATGTTCATTAGATGTGAAAGAGCATGTTGTTGTTGTAAGAATATCACACAAATTATACAAGAAAAATTTATGACAAAAAATTTAGACATATCAAAATGAATAATCTAAAGCTCATGGATAGCCAAAAAATCATGGTGGGTTTGGATATAGACAAGGGAAAAAATCTATAGAAAAATGAGAGAAATCTTATAATAGAGAAGAATGATCTACTATCCCAACTATAAGAATATCTCTACCATGCAAGTCTTTGATAAGCATTGAATTAGGTGTGAACTCTACTATATTACCCACCCCACTATGAGTAATCTGGTATATGGAAAGGAGATTGGAAGATAATGAAGGGACATAAAGTACATAATAAAATGTGCCATCATAAACATCTATAGAAACTTTCCTAGTAACACTCATATAAGTGTTATTACCCATCAAAATATGTGGTAATGTGCAAGGTGTATATGAAGAGAACATACTCAAAGATGAATCCATATGATGGGAGGCTCCTAAATCAAGAAGCCATAAGTTGGACTAAGGATTTATGGATGTAAAGAGAGCACAAACTTTCATCTTGTCTAAACCATGTGCTATGGTGGTTGACCCTGATTGTGCAAGAATTGAAGAGGATGATCTTAAAGAAACATATGAACGCAACTGAATATGATTCTTTTGCCAATCTACTTTGCATAACACTGATGCTCATCATGTCTTAGCTTTTTGTAATATGCACATTTTGGTCGATCCTTCTTAGATGAGTTCCCCTTTAAAGAGGATAAAGAATCAAAGGAATCATGTGATTGGGATTCCTTGTCTTACTCTTGTGAATTAGAATCCTTGTGTTTCTATTTCTTTACTTTACCATTTGAAGCCTTTTGATCTTTAATGTCTTGTGATGTAATAAATGCCTGTGATGTGGAAGACTTCAATTTTCCCATGTGAACCAACTTAGTTTGTTCCCAAGTGAGAGATGAAGAAAAATCATCAAGTGAAGGCATGCAAAATCTAGTACCAAGAGCATCCTTAGTGGCCTAAAAGGTAGATACAAAAATTGAATAATCTGGTCCAAGCTTGGCATGAATGGAAAGTATCAATTGAGTGTCCTCTTTGTCAATACCACATCGTGTTAATTGAATTATGAGAGATTTGAGTTTCATGAAGAATTCTTGGACACAATCAAAATCTAAAGGATTTAGTGTAATAAGCTCATTCTCCAATTGAAATCCTCTCATAGTATCTTGCTTACCAAATAAGGACTCTAATTGAGTCCAAATCTCATTGGGTGTGTTGCAAGATTCAACATGAAAGAGAAGATCAAGTGATATAGACATGTATAATGTTCCAAAAGCCTCATCACACCTATTAAACCATTTTATCTTCTCAACACCACATGTAGGTTCAATTTTTGTACCCATGGTCTAACTCTATATAGCCCTTGTTTCTTTAGATGAATCTCCCATTTTTTTTTCAACCATAATAGTTGAATGGAATAAGGGGAGTTATGTGTGTTGGATCAATCATGATTTAATAAAATATATAGAAATGAAGTGATGTAGTAGTGTAGACCCTCAATGTGAAAAAATCCCCTTAGTCTCCCAAAACATTTGCCTAATTTGCATGTTTTCCAAGAAAAGAACCAAAAAATGTAAACCTAAGATCTAATGAAAATAATAGGTACTTGGTCAATATTCTAAAAAAATAGGTTTGTGATCTGTGTGGAGGAAAAAATTAGCTTTCAAATGCCACTTGAATCACAAAATTTTGATAGCCTAGTTAAAAGTTATGGCCTCCTAAGTGAAAACAACTTGATCTGATTTAAGAGGCTTGTAAAATCAATTAAAAGAAAAATCTATAAAATAGACCACAAATTGGAATGGGCTCAAAAAATAGCTTTCTGATGATATAAAGTTTTAGAAAAAAAGACACAAGACTCCCAATATATACCCAATTTTATAAAACTTGTCCAATTTGGCCTTAAGGGAGCATAGGGGGCTAAAACCGTTAGCCCTTGGTCCTATGGTGGACTAGGGAGTTGGAAGCATGGGGTTGTGGTAGAGCCCTAGGTCATTGATATGACCTCTGATAGGGGCTTAATAAGTAGCGAGTCTTGGAAATCTGGTGAATGATCATAGATGTGTCCATGACACTTAATATCAGAGTCCTCAGGGACTAAGCAAAGCGACTACGAGGTGTGGAGTTAGTGGTGCCACCTGTGGGTGCTGCTCCATGAGTGAGGTATTGCTCACAAGGGTGACACAAATTTTATATGCACTCAATGCTATGTGTCGAGTGCAATATATATTTTGAATTTCACAACCATACAGCCGTATAGGGGCTGTACTAAGGCCCTTGGGAATTTTTTTCCTTCAAAACCCTTGTCACTAAAAGTGGTCAAATTTTATGTCAAAATTTGTTTCTTCGGCCTCCTGATCGTGTGGTGGTCCTGATCATGGTGGTAAGGTCAAATTTTCTCCAAGATGCACCCAAAAAAAATTCAAGGCTTGATCTCTCAAAAATTGAATAAGGGTTATAGATCTGGAGCTTTGACACCATGTTGGATTTGCTAATTCAATCCACAATACCCAAAAATCATCTACAAGCAATTACCTATCACAATTGAGAAGATAAAAAAACATGATTGTGCTCAATAGCTTGATAAGTGTATTCCTGTAGATAACCTAAAAATGATTACAATGAAAAATGAATCCTTTTGAAAAGGAGATAGAAACCCTTGATCTAAACCCTAGGTGAGGATTAAATTAGCCTATGACAAGTGTTACAATCCTATCAAATGAGACAACATGTGCTATAATTAGCTAATCTAATAATTAAAAAAGAAATTCCTAAGTTTAACTTAAGTGAATAAAGTAAAAGGTGATCTAATTAATTAATCATGATTAATTAATTAATTAGATGATTAGCCTTATTAATCTAACAATTACTTGAGGTATACTTGTATGTTCTTCATTAATTAGAAGCATAAAGTTTTTGATAAGCTAAAATGTTTTAGAAACATTTTGGAGAGTGGAAATGATGGAGATTATAGCTTCAAAGTGTTTGAAAAATTCTACATAAATGTGGAAATCCAAAGACAATGGACATCCCCATATAACCTATAGAAAAATGGATTTGTTGAATTTGAAAAATAAATTCTAGTTGAAATCAAGGAGCATTTTGAATCATGTTGGACTATCAAATATTTTTTAGGATAACGTAGTTGTTTCTACAACTTACCTTGGAAGTAGAGTTCTAAGTAAGGTAATGATTGGAAAAATCATAAAAATAAGTTTGGTCAAGGATCAATCCAATGGTAACTCTCATTAATGTATTTGGATGTATAACACATCTACACATACTTGATGAGAAAATGAAGAAAATGGAGATGAAAAGTCAAAAATGCATATTTATGGGATATGCATTGAGAGTTAAAGGCCATGTAAGGTTGTGCATACCAAATAAAGTGAGAGACAATGAAATTATTATAGCTTTAAAAGTCAATAAGTTTTTGAAAACCTTCACTTAATGTAAGGGAATCTAATCAAATCATATTTTCCTTAGCATGTTTTGTAATTGAATCTAATAGCTTACCTAAAGCATTGAAGATTCCTAAAGTAGATAAATAAAAAAGATGTATTGAATTCTAAATGCAAGCCATTGTTGAAAAACAAGATTTGGAGATTAACCACACTTCATCTGGAATGAGAAAAATATTGGGTGCAAATGGTTGTTCAAGTAAAAACTCAAAGAAAATGGACCCAATTATAAATAAAAGGATAAATTGGTAGCAAAAGAATATTTAAGAAAGTATTAAAACTTATCATGACACATTTTCACCCATGATTAAACTTACATATAATATAAGGTTTTCTTGTTTGATTAGAATTGAGGACTTAAAAATCTATTAAATGTCAAAAACAAATTCCTCAATAGATAAGTAGAAGAAGATATCTATATAGAGGTCAATCATAAGGATGTGTGGTCTCAAGGAATAAAGGGTTGGGATGTGAGCTATTAAAGACCCTATACGAATTGAAGCAATCACTAAGAGCTCGGTATTGATAAATTGATAGGTATCTCTATTATGTTAGTTTTGTAAAAAGTAATGATTCACTTTTTTTATATATATTTAAATATATTACATGAAGATTATGATTTTATTGTATTTAGATGATGCAATAATTGCATGTAATGATATCACACTATTAGTGATACAAAAATAATGCTAGATTTTGAGTTTGAAATGATAAATCATGAAAAAACATAATATTATCCAAAAAATAAAACCACAAACGCACTATTTAATAGAAATATAAAATAGAATTTTAGTCAATATTAATGAATATATTAAAATTGTTTTCCCATACCAATAAAATATCAAAAAATTAATATTTCAAATTCTTCATGTATTAAAATCAAACATATAAGAAGGTTGGAGGAAGATAAACATTTTGACAAGAAAAATTATAAAAATTACTATTAATTCATGAGCATTCTAAGTATGAATTTTTTTAATTATTTTTTCATATTTTCCTTTTCATGCAAGTCTATAAAAATTATCTGACGACCACAAAATTTATGAAAAAATAAAATAGAAATAGTAAAATGTGAGTATATAATCCCTTCTTCCTTCCTTTATAAGATGGATGAAATTATTTACAAGAAAAATCTCTACATAAAATTATAATATTAGTCTTATTTTTTACATTTCTTAATAAATGTAATATCTATGAACATTTTTCTTAAGTGATTAACAAATAGAATACTCAATATATTCATGTTTGTATTGTATATGTTGACATTCATCCAACAACATAACTATTATTATAAAAAGAACAACTTATCATCAAGGATAACAGGGGGTGGAATTGTATAGAAATTAGAAGATAATTTATAATATAAGACATTATCATCGAACATTCATTTGTTTCTTATTATCAAAGCTTTCTTAGGTAGATGAACTATTATTGGATGGTCCTTCCAAACTTAATACCTCAGTGTATGATGATGGCTCTTCTCTATCCATATCAACCTGCCCTTTTCCTAAATATGGTGGTGGAGAATGTGAAACATTAGATTCTATTTTTCCTTCTAACATTCCAACAACTGTAGACATTGAAGGTCGCAACATAGGATTTCCATGGGTGCATAATAGGCCCACATTGATCACCCTTAAAAATTCTTCCACAAAATAGTTTGAATTCTTTAGATTCACATCAACCAAATCCAACAACCTTTTCTTCTCATACAAATCCCAAGTCTGTAATGTAATCATAAAAAAGAATTATCATGAATAATGAGAAATAATATTTTTTTTGCAATTTAATATTTAAGAGGTATTTTAAATTATCCAAGTTATGAAAAATTAATGTTTTTGCTGCAAATTATTTTCAAAGAATTATAAAAAAATATTGTTTATTAGAAGAATTTCTTTATTGTATTTTATTTTCTAATAATGATAAAAGTCATTGTTTGAAGTTTGAAAAAAATGGGTAGGTGCAAGAAGTTAGATCCACAAAATGTTCTAAAAGAGGAAGTGTTTTTGCTGATTTTCAAATTTTGTTATTGATGGACTAAACATTTGAAGCATTTACACATAGAATCTTGAAAAAGTCTAGTAATATGAAATCTAGTATTGTGAGTCTAGTTTTCAAATATGTAATTATTTTAATAACCAGATGGTAAAAATAAAATCTAGTATTGTGATTCTAGTTTTCAAATATGTAATTATTTTAATATCTAGATGGTAAAAATAAATTTATAATAGGTGTGAATAAAAACTACTTTTAAAAAGTCACTTTTTTAGGACAATACTAAGCACATGTACAACCACCATAATTTGATCTAAATAAAATTATTTTTCTATTTGATTTTGGGGAAAGATGTGTATTATAAAAATTATTGACAAGAATATTTTTCATTTTTTTTTTTCAAATATATATTTTATTATTGATTCTAGTTGCTATTTTTGAAAAGCCCATGTGTATGGACACCATAATTTGAGCTAAACTAATGATTTTTGATTTTTTTCTTTGTGTATATTTATGTCATATAATTAAAAAAAACCTTAAAAAATTAAAAGTTATTAAAAAATATGAAAACCTCACATTTTAAGTTTATGGACCAATTTTCTCAGAAATTAATTAAAATAGAGAAATATCCAACTAGAAAAAATTGCATATTTGAAAACTAGACATTGTCATCTATAATGAGTTTTAATTTCATAATTTTTTTTTGAAAAGAAAGTTGTCAATCATATTTCCAAAGTCAATTTTTCTTTTGATATTTTCATGACATTGTACTTGTAGTTCCAAGACTAAGGAGTGGGTTTCCAAGGCTAAGGAGTGGGTTTCGAAACCTAAAAAAGAAAAGGCATGGGTTTCAAATTTCAAATTTTATGTAACACACTCATTCTAAAATAGACATAATGGGTACCCTTTCTACAATGGGTACCTATTTTGAAAAATAAAATGGGTTCTCAAAATGGATACCCATTTTAAAAATTTAGGTTTGGGAGCTCGAGCCTAAATGGGCACCTATTTTCTATGAAATAGGTACCCATTTTCATCAAGATTTTTTGCAAGTCCAAAAATTTCCATTATATGTGAACTCAATGTATTGCTTTCACCTTCTTCCTAAGTGTGGACATTCAATGATCAAGAAAATAAAAGAGGCAAAGGGAGAAGAAGAAATAGCTCTAGAAGGAACTATAGAGGTAGAGGTAGAAGCCATAGTGAAAGGAATAACTCTAGAGAAAGCAATTCTAGAAGAAAAACCAATCAAGAGGGAGCAAGTAGCTCACACCCCTAGCTCCGTAACTAAGAAAAAAGTAGTAATTCAAACCAAAGGTATTAAAAGGTACCGTATAGTGTTATTATTACCATAAATATGGCGATTATGCAAGTGAATCATGAAAAAAAAATGTGACCAATCAAAACAAAGTAAAAATGTGGCTAATGAGAAAAATAATGAGCTAATCAATCAAAAGTGTTCAACATGTGCAACATTGGTGAGCAGGGTAGTTTTGAAATATGGTAAATAGACCAAAAATTATAACAAACACATGAGTGGAAACGAAAATTTATTTGAATTCATTGAAAAGAATGTCAACTTTGAGATAAAAGTGGAAAAGCAAAAAATAAATCTAGCAATGGGTAAAGTGTCTATCATGAAACACACCAACCATGGTGATACAAAGGAGGTAGAAAGTGTTTGTTATACCGCAATGATAAAACGTAACCTCTTGAGTGTTGGAAAATTGGTCCAAAGAGGCTATATTATGTTGATGGAAAAAGGAGAGTGTCATCTTTAACAAGAATGTGAGCAAGAATGTGGTATAAATAGCCTATATAATAAGGAAAAATATGTTTCCTCTATGTATACAAACTGATTTATCAACTTAGTTTGCAACTACTTCTCCTAAGAATGAGAAGTGTACAATATTACAACAATAAGAAGTCTTCAACGTGGTCATTAAAGACCCCTTTAGGCTCTCACATATAGTATGCACATTTGAGTTATTTTGGAATTAGTTTTTCTATCTATGAAGGATATGTTTAGGGGATTACCAACCATAGTAGAGCCAATTAAAAAATACAAATATTACATTTTAGGAAAATAGTATAAAAATTAGGGGGCCTAACTCGATTGGCTAAAGAATTCTATTGCAGGAAAGTGGTCACGAGGTCTAGTCTCCCCCCATCCCCATGGTATCAGAGGGCATGTCATGCTAGTGTTACCAGTCATGTGAAAAATGTTTACTAGGCACACTATAGTTTATAGGGGGGTACCTCATTCCTGCAGTCTAAAAAACAAAATAGTATAGAAAATTATTTTAATTCGAGAAATCTAGAAGGAAATGATTTGTGTGGCCCTATGTAAACTCTCACAATAGAAAAAAATTAATATTTTATAATAATCATTGATTATTATAGTCAAAAGACATGAGTCTACTTCTTGAAGCACAAATTTAAAGCCTTTGATAAGTTTAAATTGTTTAACAATCAAGCTAAGAATGATTGTGGACACTTTGTTAAGGTCCTTATATTAGAGAGGGGGAGAGTATTCCTCCAAATTTTTGTAGGTATGAAGGCATTTCGAAAGAGCTACAACAATCTACACTCCACAAAAAAATAAAGTAGTAAAAAAATGACCATTGTGGAGATGAGAAGAAGCATGTTAAAAATCAAGGGACTCCATAACAAATATTAAGGTGAAGTTGTTGCAAAAAATAATATATTTAATAAATATACCTCATAAAAAGGCTATGCATGATAAGATTCCACAAGAAGTGTGAACAAAATATAAATGGAGTGTGGAGCACCTTAATTTTTTTTGGTGCATTGCATATGAAATTGTGCCAAAAAATAAGAGATAGAAATTGTATGACAAAGGAGAAAAATGCATCTTTGCACAGGCTACAACAAAGAGTCCAATGAATACAAATTTTATAGCCTTATCACTAATTAGATTGTAATTAGTAGGGATGTTAAGTTCATAGAGAATGAATCACAGGGTGTCACAATATACACCTCTTCAATTATTTTAATAGTAGTTCCCATTAATGATGAAGAAGAAGGAAATGAAAAAATAAGGTGCAGCTATAAAAAAGTATGGAGCTCAAAAATCAGCTCTAAAAATTACCTATAATACATAATGAGCCTAACAAATAGACTCAAAATTCATAGACAATAGCTCTAGAGACTATTCAACTCTAGAGATATGTTTGCATAAATAATACCTCTAGAGAAATTTTGCACAATCAAATAGCTCTAGCACCAAGAGTTTAGATCCCACTCTTACCTCCCTAATGTCAAGAAAAATAAAAAGCTTGAGAGGGACTTATGAAAATGCAAGGTATGATGATGAACTAGATGAAAATATAAATGATAATTTACTTCCTCATAGTGATCCAATGTATTTTGAACAAACTATAAAAGAAGAGAAATGGTGGAGACCATAGATGAGGAAATAGATGCAATAGAGAGAAATAACACATGAGAGCTAATAAATTTACTTCTAGGAAAGCAAGTGATTAGAGTGAAGCAGGTCTACAACACCAAGAGAAATGTTGAAGGAAGCATGTAAAGTTATAGAGCAAGGCTAGTTGTTAAGGGTACAAATAATAGTCTAGAAAAGATTATGATGAGACATATGCTCCAATTGTTAAGATAGAAACCTTATAGGAAGTCTTAGCAATATTTGTCCAACACTGGAAGGTGTATCAAATGGATGTGAAGTCTTCCTTTTTAAATGAACTGCTTAAAAAATAAGTGTATATTGAATAACCATTTGGGTACATGAAGTTCAAGGATGAAAAAAAAGTGTAGAAGGTAATGAAAAATCTTTGTGAGCTTAAAAAAGCACCTCAAGCATGGAAAAATAGAATAAAATCATATTTGTTGAGAAATGAATTTAAGAAAAGTGATGGTGAGCCCACTCTACATGAAGGTAAGTGATGATAATATTTTAATTGTTGTTTTGTATGAAGATTTAATTTCTATGAGGATTGATAATTTTCTCATTGTTAATTTCAAAGAAATCATGAAAAGAGAGTTTGAAATAACATGATTAGATATGCTA
Organism: Sequoiadendron giganteum; assembly: GCA_007115665.2. Taxonomy (NCBI): domain Eukaryota; kingdom Viridiplantae; phylum Streptophyta; class Pinopsida; order Cupressales; family Cupressaceae; genus Sequoiadendron; species Sequoiadendron giganteum. The sequence continues at coordinate 155,214,496 of CM021103.1, forward strand.
AATATTTCCTTAGCATAGAAGTAAAGCAAATGAAACATGGTATTTTTATTTCTTAGCAAAATTATGCAACAAAGATTTTGAAGATAATTAGAATGTAGAATATAGCAACCTACACCACAACCAATAGCCGTAGGTCTAAAATTAAGCAAGGTAGATTGTAGCAACAATGTGAACCCAATCTTGTACAATAAAATAGTTGGAAGTCTAATGTATTTGAATACAATCAAGCTTGATATAATGCACATATTAACCCTAATTTTCATATTTAAGGATATACCCAAAGATACACATTTATGGTATTTTATATATTACAATAAATGATTTTGGACTAGTTGGATACATTGATAGTGATTGGGTAGGAAGTATAGACGATAGGAAGAGGACATCAAGATATGTGTTCCACAACTAAATTTGATTATATAGCAGTGTAATGTCACAAAATTGCACCCCTTGCAGTTTCACATGCATTTGTGTATCCGCTTTAGTGTTCACTCCCTTAGAACTTGTGTAGGCTCATTTTAGCCCTTGCATCAGCCTTTTTCCCTCTCAGGATGCTCAAGGGCCCCTTTTTAGCAGCTACCTTCATGTGCTAGCTTTGCGTTAAACCTGATGCTTCTCCCATGCTTGTCATTTTGTAGTGTGATGTGTTTGGACACTAGCACATCGCACGAAATTCTACACATTGTACTAGCATCCAATGACATTTCAACGTTCAAATGACCATTTTTGTGCATGTTTGCACTTGTCATCTCATTTTGTCTATGGTAACGGCCCGAGATGCCCTAAAATGACTTAAGAATCTTCTTTTATTTTCTTAAATGTGATCTTTTCCATTCATTTGTCTCTCTTCTTCCTCTAGCTTCCTTCTAGCCTTGGCTCTTGGACTTCTCTCTTGTTATAGCAGAACTCTTAAGAAATTACAACATCCTCTACAACACTCTTGGTTCTTGAAGCTCTCTTTATTTCCCTCCTTGGATTTCTAAGCCTTTCATGTGATATCTACCTTGTGCTTCACACCTTTGAAAATATTGGAATTCATCACATCCCTTATTGATTGCATCTACATATTATGATATGGGTTCTCCTCATTGAGCGGGGATTTCTTTTATCACCTCTTTTGTGATACAGGTTCTCCTCCTTGAGTGGGGTTTTCTTTTATCACCTCCTTTGTGATACGGTTTTTCCTCCTTGAGTGGGGTTTTCTTTTATTACTCATTGCACACTTTACTTCTCTCTTTCTATTTGGCTATCTGTGGAGGTGGGAACACCAAAATGAGGGTTTGACTGAGGCAAACCCCTATACAACCCCAACACTTTCTCTAGATCTTTCACATGCAAGTATCGAAGACATTCATTTGTTGGAGGCTTCATTACTTGAGTGGTTGTAAGCATTTTCTTTCTCCTCTTTAACTTTATCATTATACTTCTTTATTTCAGTTTTTTTATATTCTGTTACTTTCCCGCATTCTAAGGTTTTTAGCAATCAGAGTAGAAGTAGTCATTTAGCTATTTTCTGTGACATTCTTTCTTTCTAGTTCGTAAAGATGCCAATGCACCAAAGAGACGCCAACACATTGCATTGTTGTCCCAGACCCATGCTTTCATCCTTTGGCCGAGAGCTTGTCAGTTTGTCGAGAAAATATTCATGACTTGCTCTTTTTGATTCTAGAACTCTCACACTATTCCTTGAGGTAGTTTAGGGGAGTTCACTCCATGAGGCTCTCTGAATGAAGAGAACTCATGAGTAGTGAATCCCCCTTCTCTGCATTTTGGTGAACCTGACGTGAAGAGGGTATTTTTCAAAAAACTAGGAATTTATTTATCCCAACTTGGTGGGGTCATAACTTTTGACTCGGTGCTCGAAATTCAGAACCGTTTACACCGTTGGAAAGGTCTCCAAGAGAACTAATTCAGTACCTTAAAAATTGTGCCTTTGACATCCAAATTTTAGGGATTGATGTAAGTTTGGACCTCAAATTCTGCTCCGAAGACCTCCAAAAGTGAAAATTACTAGAACCTAGAAAATACCAAAAAAATCTGAAAATCTAGATTTTCAATTTTTCTTATTTCTATCACCAAAATGAATTTAATATCATATTTTGTGAGTTCAGTATCTAATTTTTTTCAAAATGTTAATGATATTCCATTCCATGCATGTGATAGTGACTTGGCTTTGCCCATGTCACTTTGTATCTTTGATCCTTCTCATGAGATTCATCTTGCTTTGGAGGATATCTTGTTGCAAGAAGATGAAATCATTGACACCTTTCTTATTGTTACTCCACCTTCTCTTCATTCCAATGCACTCTCTTCATTCCAATGATGTGTTCGTGAATGATGAATATCCTATTCATTCCAATGCACTCTCTTCTAGAGATGATGCATTCGTGAATGATGAATCTCCTATTCCTTTCAATGCACTCTCTTCTAGAGATGATGCATTCATGAATGATGAATCTCCCTTTCATGCCAATGCACTCTCTTTTGGAGTGATGCATTTGTGAATGATGAACCTATTTCCATGTCTGATCCTCCTTGGATCGATGTTGAGAATATGTCTTCAAATAATTATTCCAGAAGTTGTGATGATTCTATAAATGTAATCTATGTCTTTGTTGCCCCTCAAAGCTAGCCTAAGAGACTGGTCATTTATCTGACTCCATCTAGTCCTTCTCCTAAAAGGGATTTTTTCTATTAATAGTGTTCCATTGCATAATGACTCTCCTAATCTTTGTAAGGCTCCCTCTTATAGAGTGGAAACCCATACTTATAAGAATAAAAGGAATAAATTTTTTTTTGATCAACCTACTTCTTTACCACCTTCTCAACCAAGCCTTCCTCAAGCACCTAAACCTACAACTAAAGCACCCAGTTATTACGATCCTATTGAGCAACTCCGTGTTACTCTGGCCAAGATCTCACTGTGGGACTTGCTTCAGTCTGCCCCAGTTTACCAAGGGATGCTTTAGGAAGCCTTGAAAAAGATCCTCCTACCTTTTTTTGCTAGGCCAAAAGATGTTGATGCATTGATAGCTTATATTTGTGTAGATTCACTGAATATTACATTCTATCTGCAAGAACTCCCACCTCCGGAAGTACAAAAGAAAGCTGACCCTCTAATGATTAAAGTTAACATTAACAATATCAACATTAGACGTACTCTCGTTGATGCCATTTCAACACTCAATGTATATAGCATTGATCTATTGCCTAAGATTAATATTGATTCATCTTCTCTTAATGCTTCTTTTGTTGTCATTTGTGGGTTCGATAATGTCGATCGACAACCTTTAGGCATGATAGTCTTGCCTTTGAGGTTGGGACCCATTATTGTACCCACCCTTGTATATGTTATGTCAGAAAAATTAGCATATAACCTTCTTCTTAGTAGACCGTGGATTCATGCTATGGGTCCAATCCCATCTACCTTGCATAAATCTATTAAGTTCATTTACAATAATCAAGTAGTCATAGTCAAGGCTGACCCTGATGCTATGCACTTATGTGAGATGGCATCTATCAGTTAGGTTTAAGTTGTGCCTACTCTTATTCCTTTAGTGTCTTCCAATGTGTTGATGTTTACTCCAACAATACCTACTAAAAAGGATACTCTTGAGGTAGATGTCCCTAAAGAAGATCCTTCTGCAATAAGAAATTTTAAGTCTACATTCTCTCAAGAAAATGTATGTCTTGGTGATGATTGGGGTTCTTTAGAATTTACAAAACCCTTTGTTGGAGAATTTAAAGTCAATCCGATCCACTTGAGCCTTCTAATAACATCATCCCTACTCACTATCAAAGATGATTATTCTTCGGTATCATGGGATAGTGTGAACATAAATTATAATGTTGTTAGCGTTGATCCTCATTGGGAGGAAGATGATTACATTTCTGCTAAAGAGGATAATATTGGCAGTCCTTTTAAAATGGATGATGGCGATCCCATAGAGGAGTGTGATCTCCATTGTTGGAACAATGCTTTCTATAAAGATCCTCCTTCTCGAGATTTGTAAGTGTGATATGGCCCTGGCTTTAAGCTTGTATCTAAATATGGCTACGGGGGTAAAGGTTGTGGGCATAATGAACAAGGCATCTAGGTCCCTATAGTACACACCTCGTAAGTGTAATTTGGGGCTTGGTTGCTAGAATGAACAATCTGAACATAAAACATGGTTGAATGTTGACATTATGTCCACTCAACCTCATTCTCACGGATTGGTCCATCCTCCTTTGTCTTCTATCTTCGTATCTTCTTCTTGTGAGCAGTCAAAAATTTTCTCCACAAGAGAAAGGGTTGCTTCCTACTCCTCATCCTTTGTCTGAGCAAGAGCGTATGTTGTTGAGGCTTCTCAAAGTTTTCTTAATTACTCTTCCTCCTCCTACACACAAGAAATCTCATAAGCATGATAAATAAAAACACTCTTTCTGTGCATACCATCGAGTGCCTGGATATTCCACTAGTGAATGTAAGGCCTTGAAGGATAAAATACAACAGCTTTGTGATTGAGGTGCCATCACCCATTTATTTTCTGATGCATCTACCTCTTCTTCAAATGACAAGTGATATAGAGGTTTACCTCTATCCTACATGTTCTAAGTATCTTGCATGGTTCTCATCCCCTGTATGTTGGGGGAACTGATAACATATTTTGAAGATCTGCGCCCTTCTCAAAGGACCCCCTCTCTTCTCTATGTCTTTCAACTGAAGCGTCCCTTGAGTGGACCCCTATTTCTCTTGAAGGGTTCTCGAAGGACCCCTTTGAAAGCTTTCCAATTTGTTGATGGTCTGCATGTCTATCCGCTTGACTACCTACGTGGTTGCTTTTTTTTTCAGACATGCTTTATTTATGGGTAAACATGTTGCTTTGCAGGTGCACTTGTAAAGCCACTTTCTGATTCAACTTTGAGGAGTCCCCTTCTTTGGGTCTAATCCATACATAAGAGATCTTGGGAGATGCCTCCTTGTAGGTCTACGTGCCTGTAAGGTGCTTATTTCATGGGGGTTCCTTCATGAAAGAGAACTTAGGAGTTGCCTCCTTGCAGGTTTATGGGCCTGTGAGGTGCTTTCATCTTGCGGGATTTGTCCATCGTTGGTCCGAGAGCCTTTGGTGTGCTTTGTGCAACTTCATAGTTTTATGGAGCTATGGAGTCCTTTTGTTTGAAACTCCCCAAGGAGAGTACTTGTGAAGCCATCTCTCTTGGAATCTTCATTCCTTTCTCTCTCTTAAGGTCTTCACTTTCTCTTTCTTCTCAATTGCATATACCGGATTGAAGATTTGCATCTTCTTCATCCTGGGTATATTCTCTTTCTCTCTTCGGTATTGGTTGCTTCCCTAAATTTTGGGTGCATTCTTCTATTAAAGGGATCAATCTTGCCTTCTTTTTATTTTTGAATTCTTCTATGTGTTATTTCTTAATTTGGGGTTGATGGATAGTACTGAGAAAACCTTTTACATCGAGGTCTCTTTCACTTTGCTGACTCAAATCCTTTAGTTTTTTATGCGCTAACATTGTTGTCTGGTGCAGGTTTTTCCTTGTCTAATGCATTTGTTTTGTAGGTCTTCAAACTAGTGGCATGCTTCTATGGTTCAAAGAGTTTTTTGCTTCCCCTATAGTATCCTTTTGACATAATGATGTTATTTATGTTTAGTAGATTACCTTTAGCATGCATAGTAGTGTAGATTCATATGCCTGCTAAAGTGGGGGCAAAATGTAATGTCATAAAATTGCACCCCTTGTAATTTCACATGCATTTGTGTATCTGCTTTAATGTCCACTCCCTTAGAACTTGTGTAGGCTCATTTTATCCCTTGCATCAACCATTTTCCCTCTTAGGATGCTCAAGGGCCCCTTTTCAACTTAGCTACCTTCACACACCAGCTTTGCATTAAACCTGATGCTTCTCTCATTCTTGTCATTTCATAGCGTGATGTGATCAGACACTAGCGTGTTGCATGAACGTCTATGCAACACTAGTGTCCTATGACATTTCAACATTCAAACAACCATTTTCGTGCATTTTTTCCACTTGTCATCTCATTTTTTCGGTGGTAACAGCCCGAGATGTCCTAAACTGACTCAAGGAGCTTCTTTTGCTTCCTTAAATGCGATCTTTTCCATCCATTTGTCTCTCTTTTGCCTCTAGCTTCCTTCTAGCTTTGGCTCTTAGACTTCTCTCTTGTTATAACAACACTCTCAAGCAATTACAACATCCTCTACAACACTCTTGGTTCTTGCAACTCTCTTTGTTTCCCTCCTTGGCTTTCTAAGCCTTTCATATGATATCTACCTTGTGTCTCACACCTTTGAGCATCTTGGGATTTATCACATCCCCTATATATTGCATCTACATATTGTGATACAGGTTCTCCTCCTCGAGCGTGGATTGATTTTATCACTTCTTTTGTGATACAGGTTCTCCTCGAGCGAGGATTGCTTTTATCACCTCTTTTATGATACAGGGTCTCCTCCTCGAGCGGGGTTTTCTTTTATCACCTCTTTTGTGATACAGGTTCTCCTCTTCAAGCGAGGTTTTATTTTATCACTCATTACACACTTTACTTCTCTCTTTCTATCTGAATGTTCGTGGAGGTGGGAACACCAAAACAGGGGTTTGACCGAGGCAAACCCCTATACAACCCCAACACTTTCTCCGGATCTTTTGCATGTAGGTATTGAAGACATTCATTTTTTGGAGGCTTCATTACTTGAGTGGTTGTAAGCATTTTCTTTCTCCTCATTAACTTTATTATTTATACTTCTTTATTTCAGTTCTATTATATTCTGTTACTTTCCTGCATTCTAAGGTTTTTAGCAATCAGAATAGAAGTAGTCATTTAGCTTCTTTTTTTGACATTCTCACTTTTTGGTCTATACGGACGTCAGCACGCCAGAGAGACACCAATGTGTTGCACTGTCATCCCAGACTTGCACTTCCATCCTTTGGTTGAGAGCTTGTTAGTTTGTCCAAAAAATATTCGTGACCTGCTCTTTTTGATTCTAGAACTCTCACACTATTCCTTGAGGTAGTTTAGGGAAGTTCACCCCGTGAGGCTCTCTAAATGAAGAGGACTCGTGAGTAGTGAATCCCACTTCTCTACAAGCAAAAAATACAATAGAATATTAGGCTATTTGGCTATGGAAAATTTTGAAAGACTTGAGACAAGAACAAGAAGATGGTACAACTATATTTTGTAATAATATACCATCAATAGCTTTGACAAGGAATTCAATCTTCTATGGGAAAAGCAAGCACATGGAGATTAGGTATCATTTCATAAGAGAGCTAGTAGAACATGAAGAAATTAAAATTCAATATTGTAGGTTTGAGTAGTAGCTTGCAGACATTTTTACCAAGCCAAAAGATAATTTTGAATTTCTAAGAAAAATCCTGGGGATCATGAACACAACAACATTTGTAGAGCTCTCATAGTCAATTTCAAAAGACACATACAATTGAGCTTCAAAAGAGTGTTGAGTTAGTTGATCTCTAAAAGAGTGCTAAAATGGCAAAGCCTTACAAGAGTGCCAAAATGGTTGAGCTCCAAAAATACAAAATGAGGTTGAAATGACCCAAGACTAAGAGAGGCATTGAAATTTACTGTAATCTTGAGCTACTTGTCAAAATTAATTATAAAATCCCGTCAACAATTTTTTTGGGATCCATTTATCCATTATTTCCTTTTGATGCCAGTTGCATTCTTAAATTTTATTTTCCTTGACAAATTGATTGCTGATGATTGAGTTTGAATTTCGATGTGAGTGTGAACTTTTACAAGAAAACAAGAAGAAAAAATAGGATAATGTCTCAACACTAGTAGTTTTTTAGAGGAAGAACAAAGAACTGCAATAAAAGAGTGTTGATCAGAAGAATAATAACAACAGCTACATAAAACCTAGTTACATAGTAGTTCTACATAGTAAGCATGCCTTGCAGCTTTGGAAAGACTAGTTATTTACAACAATAATAAAATTGTTTATAAACATTTTATAATTAAAATATAAAAGATTTTGTAAAGAAAACATTTTTTTCCTCTATTTCTATGACAGTTGTTTTTCTCTTTTGATCACCATTATAATTTTTGTTTGGTCTTAATTAGAAAAGATTGATATTAGAGTTGTAGTCTCTGTTGTTTTAATTTGATTTTATTCCATCAAACTGATATCAGAATTGTAGTCTTTATTATTTAATTTGAATTTATTCCAACAGTGACAGCACTAAGTCACAGTATCAAAGTCAAATTAACAGCCCTAAGGGAAATTTTTACCAATAAAAAAAGAAAAAAACATTTGTTCATTGACATGCTATGTGTTCTGCAATTCCAAAACATAGTAATATTTAATGTTATGTGTGATGTGGCCTTTTCAACAGATTGTATTTTTAAATATCATTTTGCGAACATTGGGTAAGACCAATTGAAATATAGGGGCATTTGCTTAATGTGATTTTGAACCCTTTAAAAAAATAAAAATCTAACTAATATCAGACTATGTTTTCCAACATACATTTAAAAAATGGTTATATTCTTACCCATTCCAGCAGATAAACCATCTCTTCCTGCAAAGTCTTCTCTGTGTGAGCTCTGCCACTCACAACTTCAAGGACTACCACTCCAAAACTGTACACATCTGCCTTCTCGCTGAGATGACCTTTCAAAGCATATTCCGGAGCCATATATCCTCTGGAAAAATTTAAAAATGATTTAGTTGTAAACTTCATGTACATTTTCACAGTTTTGTTGATAAAGTACTGAATGATTACATTTAATTTTGGCAAATAACCTTTTTGGGGAGGGGGAATCTTACATTGTTCCTGCCACTCTGGTACTGACATGATTTTTCTCTTTGTCAAATAACTTGGCCAGTCCAAAGTCTGAAATTTTTGGATTCAAACCTTGATCTAAAAGGATGTTTGTGGCTTTGATATCTCGATGTATAATTCTCAGTCTTGATTCTTCATGCAAATATACCAAGCCACGTGCAACTCCAAGGCATATATTGTACCGTTGAGGCCAGTCAAGCTTGATTCTGAATTCTTCAGGACCTATAAATTAGGTTACAAAATATTTCAGTAGATACCCAAACATGAAGAAAATTCATTATTTTGTGAACAGATTACAGTAAGGTATTACTGAGGGAAGATTGAAACTTTGATATATATATAGATAAACTTCATTATTGGAAGAGAATTAAACAGGGATTAAAAACTATGGATATACCAAATAAACTTCGGGCTAGACTGTTGTTCTCCATGTATTCATAAACCAAGAGTAGCTGTTTTTCCTCTATGCAGCATCCATACAATTCAACTAGATTGGGATGCCGCACTGAAGATATTGTACCCACTTCATTAAGGAACTCCCGACGGCCTTGTCTTGACTTGGGAAACATCTGCTTGACTGCAACCATTTTTCCGTCTGGAAGTATACCCTAATAAGAAGCAAAGCATTAAAGAAATTGCTGGACAGGGCGCTTTATCTCAGGCCCATTTCAGCTAATCCTAGAAAGCAACTGAAGTCCAATATCCATGCGGGCTTTGACATACCTTGAAAACAGCGCCAAACCCGCCTTCTCCTATCTTATTCTCAGGGTTGAAGTCATTTGTGGCAGTTTTAATCACCTCTGGATTGAATATATTGGTAATGGTTTCCATATCTGTCAATTCTGTATACAACATTTAGACAAACTTGTCTCAGAGCAGTCGTCGGCATCTTCTTAATATTAAGAGTTTGAAATTTGGCACGAATGGATAGAGTGTGGCAAGCAAGAAACATTTCTCATTACCTGTATCATCTTTAGCTGCGAAGGATCTGCTCTTCGTTCTATTTCTATTTCTAATAAAGATGAATGACAAACACACTAGGAAGCCTAAAGCAACTACTGCCCCACAAACTATGCCGATAATCATAATTTTGTTGCTTTTAGTACTGTTGATTTCGAAGTCTGTCAAAACAAAAAAAGATGAACTCAGAAGACAGAGCTTAATGACCATTACTTTTATATCAGATATGCAACCTATGTGATATACAAAGCTACGCATTTGGGCATAACCAGAATATACTTTTATCAGAAGTAAAAGTAAAATAATTAGCTAAATCTCAAGATTATGGGAACTGTTTAGATTACACACAGTAGATTCTCCAGGCTTGCTGTCAGATCATGTCATCTAACACTGAAGTTATTTAATTGCATTAGTAAACAAACTTTGCTATACCATTATATAGAAAGACTCAGACATTGCTCACATCCCTGAAACAAAATTACAGAGGAATCTTACTTGGATTGATTATGATAGCTGATACCAAAGGTCCATATGTCCCCTTCACTGGTACTTCATATGTTCCTTTTCCAGCCCAAAAGAAGTGAATCTCCAGATAGTTCTCAGTCACATTTACAGTGAAATTCTTTATTACTACCTTATATGAGCCTCCAGCAGTATCCTTAATATTAAAATTTTGCAATCTTCTAGTTCCCTACATAAGTTTCAAAAGTGAAACAATACACCTATTAAAAAACAGTATATGGAATCCTGTCACAGTTTTATGTTAGTGCCTAGTAAATAAATAGACGTGATCGAGGAAAAACCTAGATAACCATAACACAAAGGAAAATAATATATTGTTACATACCTGAATATAAACGTCAAAGACGCGCCTTCCTAGACTTGCAAAGGTCATTCCGTTGGGTATTACTATCTCAGCAAAGTGGAGTTGTACATTATATTGTCCATTTTTAAGGCATAATGCATAGTATCTCAAGGAGCTAGGAGCGCAACGTGCTGTTCCATACACTTCTGTATTTATTCCTATAGCAAATTCAGAGTTGTTGCCTTCCACTATCCATGTATGATTTTCGGCATCCAAAAAAAGTCCTGTATTACTGACTGCCCACTTCCCATTAGAGCTCGCAAAGTATGAGGAACGGCCTAATGGATTGGTATCCCCCTCGTAAGTTTTCCATGGAATACCTCCACAATTAATGGCCAAAGAAGTGTCTGCAAAGCAAAGGGCAAACATACAGATTATTGTTCAAACGACTTTGCCACAGGCGTCTTATACAATAAGAATAAGACATGAATGCCCATTTTGACTGTATTTATATTCTGAATTTCATTTATATAGTAAATACGACAGTCATCTACAAATATCGCTTTTATTTAATTGTTGTGGGATCATTGGGAGGGATCCCATATTTGAGCATCTTAATTTTGTGTTTCTGTCGAAATTTTAATTCACTCTTAATTTTTTACAGCAATTTACTTGGTAAGTTTCTTACTTATAATTAAGGTTTCAAGGTCACATCATTAAATATGATGCCACATCAGTATGCTTTTTGTCCAGGTGTCCAAAAAGACCCAAAAAAGAGTGAGACTGATACTTGTGCACTAAATCATGTTTTATTTGTGCGCTGATGTGGCATCATATGGATTGCTGGCTTTTAGATCTAAAGTCACAAATATTGGTCCAATATTGTTAAAAATATTGGACATTAAATCAAGAAATGCTATAACAACTATTGAAACATGCTATAACAATTATTCTCAATTACTGTATTTTTTCTTGGGAATGTGGGGAACATAAATTGTTTGGCAATTAATGTCAAAATAAGTTACAACAGGGCACACCATCAAGTTAATTACAATAATGATTATTGTATATCCTACTTTCAAAATGTATATATGATCATATTTATTAGTTAATTGAAAATTAGAATACAACTATTAAAGTTTGTCAAAAAATTGAAGTGTATAAATAGTTTTACTTATTTAGAAATAAAAGTACAAATATGTAATTGGTTAAATAGACATTAATAATTTTTAATGTTAAAAAATAAAAAATAATAAAATATTAGAATCATATATCAAGATAATATTGTTCACCCCATTTTTATTAGTTAAGACATTTTTAGATTTTAAAAATTAATGAAAAAATAAAAAACAACTTAAAATAAAAGTTTGTTATATATTACTATTATTAGCAAAATTTTCTTATATAGGGTTTTGTAAGCAATTGAATTGATAAATTAGTATATGGTAATGAAGATACAATTAGGTAAACATGCAAATCTAATTCCTAATTTCTAACACAAAAAAAAAAAAAAAAACTTAAAAACATATTTATCTTTAAAAATTTGGAATCTACACAAATCTAGTGGTATGAGATATCTAAAGTCAATGTATTAATTTGTAGATAAAATGTAAATATGATATAGCGGGAATTAGGTTTCACTTTCATATGATCTTTTGTATCTACAATAACCAATCAATATTACATCCAAGTAGCTAGCCTATCAGGGAAATAAAATTTTGACCATGGCTTGAAATGACAATGTTCAAAGGTGTACACGAGCTCATACATCTAGATCATAACAAAGGTATCCCCCAATACCATTATGAAAGGCATAAAAACCATAAAATATAATATTGATCCAAACTCAACTATACCATTGAAACTCATTTATCCTTATCCAAAAACTTAGCTGCCTTATCCATCCATGAGTGATGACTACTGACAACCAATCTAAGAAAAAATAATTATGCTATTGATAGTGCCTCTATCAAGCCTCATGTCATGTATTTATGTAATTAGTTCACTATCTTATATTGTAATTCCACTATAATCATGAGAAGGTGGTCTAGCAACAATCCATCTTTCCATTGTAGTCACAATTGTGCATAATATTTATCTAGTCTAATATTTTTGATTAAGGTTGCTCTTTTATTTCATGGTGGATTGGTTTCTCTAGTTAAATCAATGTCAAAGACTTTATATTCACCTATTGAATTTTGTTATATATTTTCTCAGTAACTTCCTCTAGGTAGTCACTTTTTAGTTAACTAATTTGATTATGTATATTTAGTGACTATGTATCAGTTGTACATATCCTCATAAAATAGCTTAGAAAGTCTACTTCCCATCTACCATTCTATTAAAATGGTTTTTATCATTAATATTGGTGAGATTAAAGTCGATTATTTTTTCAAGGGGATACTAATATGTTTGATCCTAATTAGACAAATGGTGTAACAAGTTCACGATAGAATGGTAAATTTGGTATAAGGGAAATATGTTCCTTTTGATATTTATGTCACACAATTTTTTGAACAATGTAATATTTTTAGGTCAAGCTACTTGGTGCTTCTACAATCTCTTGAAGTTATTTATTTTTATTAGAGATATAAGTCATTGACTTAAATTAGTGTTAGATTTTATCTAGTAATGAAGACCAGGTGGATGTGATGAAGCCACATATTCAAATTTGGTGAAATTTGATGTATTAAACCACTAACACTTTTCCCATCCACTAAGTGATTGACATCATTGATCTTTAGGGAAATTTGGTCAAGGCCATCAGTTATTATTGATGTTCACTTAAGTAGGAGTTTGAAGGCATAATGCAATGAGATTGAATGGATAAGAGTGTCCATGTATCCTAATCTTATCCATATCTATAGATATGTGAATTTATGAGATGTAAATATTTTCAATACTTATATATTATGAATCTATTGCCTTTCTAAGGTGATCAATTTGAATCATTCCATAATGCTAATAAATTTTGAATCTATTTTTGTATAGTTAGGAGTAGAAATAAAAGTGTGTGTGGCTTATTTTGATTAGCTCTCAAGCTCAATTGATTTTCTTTGAAGAATTTCAAATAATTGTAGTTTTACAAAGAGGATCTCCCAAAACCATTATCATTAATGGAAAATGAATCTAGATTTTTTATTAAATATACTTGGTTGGTGCATGTTAATTTAAGTTAAACTTATTGACTAATATAATTAATTAGTTGCAATGAAACTACATGTTGTCATCTAGTGAACTTCAATGGATGCTTGCACTTTGGTAGATGGTTATTATAATAAATTTTAGAATAATTTATAGATCTTCTAATACTATTAATATTTAGGGTAGGTGAGTATCAACTATTAATCTTCATCAAATTTTATTGTTATAAAGGAAAAATATAGGGACATGTGAGAAATACATAAAATAGTATGGTTAGCTACCATTGGTTGATGTATGAACATGTGGAAAGGTTTTTAATGGATATTTTTCTATCGTAATAAGTTGAATAATGTTAAAAATAGAGTAAAATACTAAAAATGAAAACTTGTCACTTACCATAGAAATATAAAATTTTGATTACAATATTACTAGAGTTTTTTATAATTTAGATACACTATTTTAAATCAAAAAATAGAAAAATAAAAAGCAAGAGATAATAAAAAAAATATTTTATTTACATAAAAAACTATTTTAGAAAAAGTACACTACCAAAAGAGAATATTTTTTATTAAACCCTAATAAATGTATTACAATATTACATCAACTATCTCCTTTCAATTTTAAATTCTAACAACCCATGTGTACTTGTAAAATAATCCATGAAATAACTACCAATACATCCAATTTATAGTGAATCAAATAAGGAAAACCACAAGTAGTTTCTCAATATGAAAACCACTAGAATTCATGGTAAGATAAAAACTAAACATCCCCGTGTAACAAAAAATTAAATCCCTCCATAATGGTAACCATTAGAAACATATTTAGCCACTTGAATTTATGGGAAAAATTCCTTAAAATGGAACTTCAAAATAAGACCACTATACACGTGGGACCCACCTAATAATAAAAAGGATATTCCACTTTTCCTCAAAGTATCTAGGAATCAAAAAGTCCCATAAATAACCTCTAATCAATTTGTAATTTTCATCACCATACTCTAATTCCCTTATAAACAATATTAAAATTAATATTCCAAGTGAATTAAGAGAATAATAATAAAATAATAACTCTTAAAAACCTATATGAGAAACGAGCTATTGATTCCCAAAATCTTGGAAATTTGACATTAGTACATTGATACTACATTTAAATATCATACTATCCTAAAATTCTCCCACCTGATATCATACATTACAAAAAAAAAAATGCATCAAGTATAACATGCAAGGCCCATGGCCTCCTTGCAGCAAGAGATTTTATTAATGCTTAAAGTGTTTCCATAAGTGAATTTGCAACATTATCTTGAGTATCAACCTTTTGAATCATGACCTTACCACTCTCTATATCATGAAAAATTGGTACTAAAAAAAATACTTTTTATGAGCATGGTACATGGTTTTCATGACCAAATAAATAACAATCTAACTATTAGTTTTGATTTGAAAAAATATTATTCAATGAGATCTAATGCATTTATGAGAATGCGATCTAAGAAAAAACAATATTAGTACTATAATAAAATTATGCATAAGATCTATGTGGTATAATGTATTTGATTGAGGTCCATAATTATTATCTTTATTTTATAAGAGGGGTAAACACTTTTGACTCAGAGCTATGAATCGGTGAGGTCACAAATGGGGACCTCATCCCCAACATAAACACTCAACAATTACACCCCAATGGGGTTTGAACCTTGATGGCAAGAACAACACAACAACTTAACTATCACACCATGCCATTATTGGTGAGGTCCATAATTATTAATCAAGATACACTAGGGTTTATTTTCTTAGATCTAAATATAATTTATTTCTAAGTTTAAGAAATTTAAGGCTTTGGTTGAGAAATAGTTAAATAAGAAGATAAAGGTGTTGATATTTGATAATGGAGTTAAATATCAATCTAAGGAATTTTATAATTCAAATAGAAATTTAGGTAATTTTTAGGATTTTATTTTTGAATTTTATAGCTCTAAAAAATCACCTATAACCAAAACACCTATTATGTAAAGAGAGAAAAAGAAATTGATTTTTCTAAGCAACCATAGATGAAACCCTAGGTGAAGATATACATTAACTTTCATGATAAGTTTCCTCATCCTATGCTCTGAGATATAAAAATATCATGACATAAAAATAAAAAATAACTTACCTAAGTTTATATTAAGTGTAATAAACTAAAAATGGGACCTAATTAATTATGATTATTGATTACTCAATTAGGTGATTTTCTTATTTTACTGAAACACTCCTTTAATTACAACTTAGGAAGAATCTAAAAACCTAATGATGAATGTGTAGATGGATGTATGGATGAATGCATGGATGGGTCTTAAATACAAGGCTTGATGAGGTACCCATGTACAAGGATATAAATCTCTCATGGGTAGAGAAAAGGAGAAACAAGATGGTAAAAATCCTCTCTAAAAAAGAGAAAATGAAATAAATGTGTACTAGTGAAATGAAGAAAAAAGGATGACTTGATATGACCCCCAAATTATGTCTTCTTCTATAAAATAATTATAATAAATGTCCCCCCAATAGGAATAGTGGTTTTCACCAATATCTAAAAAAATTATGCTTTGTCAAGTGATTTTTTGGGACCGAGGGAAATTTTTTGTTACTAAGGGGAATATTTGTTTGTGTAATTAAATATTCATTACAATTTATTAAGTTTACTTAGGTCCTAATTAGGTTTTATCTTTAGGGTTTTACATCTTCCTTTATAAAAGAAAGTTATCTCATGTAATTCATTATTCCCAATAATATTATTTGCACTTCTTTTGCAAATTGTTCTTGAATCTTTATTTTTTCTCCTTGTAGAAGGCTAATCCAAGTTTTGCAGGTGATCTTGGTTTTATGGAGTTTATTGGAAACTCTAACATGGTATCAAAGCACTAATCTACAAGCCCCTTCTCTGATCTAGAGGATAAATTCAATCAAAGAGTTTTTTTTGGATCCTCAAGGGATCGACCTTGAGTAATTTTTTGGTGCATTTTGGATAAAAAATGACCATATCTTTTTCTTTGTGTATTTTTGAGAAAAATATTTTTTGGGTTTTGTTTAAAATCATGAAATACCATTTGGGTATTTGCTAGATTTTGTAGCTAGTGAGAAAAACTTGCAAAAATGGCTGTAAAAAATGTGGTTATTTTTCTATAGGTGAAGTTTTTATTTTTTTACCAAATCACATGTTGTGCTTTTTGGATTCAAAAACGCTTTCTAGGTTTTGCTGGCAGCACCAAAATATTATTTGGGTATCCATTAGTTTTTGCATGTAACAAGTATTTTTTTTAGAAATCAAATCAAAAGGGTCGTGTCTGCATTGTCGGCTAGCAAAATTTACCATTTTTTCAAAAATTCATAACTTGAGCATAAAATGTCTATTTTTTGAAAACTTTATATCGTAGGAAATCTGATTTCATCATCTACATAGATCTAAGGTCAATTTTTTCTCATGGAGGTAGATGTGAATATTAATCATTGTATGCAATCTTTCCTTTTTGCATGCTTTATGTTTTTATTTTCTCTTTGATCTTTGTATGTTTTACATGTTCTCCTTTTACAATTTTGGGGTATTTTAATAAATGAACTTCAATAAAGTTCCATAAGGGAGATTCTTGCATAATAATATGATTAGAGTGTAGTCACATGACATTCACTTTGATTCCATCTTCATATTGATGAAAACTCACATGAGTTGTATTAAGATTATGTAGTTTCTTTTTCCCACAATCTTTCTCATAACTTGACACATTTTGGTTCGCATCAATTTACATGTCTTAGATTGAGATCCTATGGTTAATGATCTTGAATCACATCAGATTCTCACCGGGTCAAATTTTAGTTTGATGGCCATTCATTTTATGGCTAATGTTCCAAAATATTCATGGTACTTGCTCCCATGGATCAGTTTTAGTCATAGTTCAACATCAGCATCGAGATACACATAACTTCTAGATTCTTTCATCATATATTTCCCTCTTATGAGGGGAAATTTCTTATGTATCTATATGATGGATGGTGTACTTGGAGGGTCTTATTGAGTCCTCCATCTTTCATCACTTGGTTGCATTCTCTATTTCTTTTGCATTGCATATGTACATGGATACTTGAAACCTAGAAAATAGGGTGTGTGCTCCACCTTTTAGGAGATGAAGCACAAGGGATAGGTGCCTATTCCTTCAAGTTTCACTCAAGGAAACCCTAGAGATCTCAATCCAAGGGTAGAATGAAGGAAAGAGATTTGTTAAAGGTTGATCTAGGGTATGATCAAAGACTAAAAGGGGGTTCACCACCAAGCTAGGGCTTGGAAAGAAAAGTAACATGCAAAAATTAATGATGAAACTTAATACTATGTAAAACTCAAATGAATGAACTAGAAACGAATGTAAAACAAAACATCAAACTAGTAAAGTATCAAAAAGGTGCACTTGGAAACCTGTAGAAGCTTGGAACAAGGTTTGAAATGTTGAAAAAGCTGAAATTAATGCATACTAGGACTCATACGCTAGGCTGGGTGTATCAGTCCCAGATTAGGGTTTTTTTGGGTTGAAACAAGAATCTAGTGATGGAAAGTCTAGATCTTTAGAAATCTAGAAAATTCACTGTACTGGGACTCATACACCAGAAGTGGCGTATCAATCCTGCTTAGCTTTTTCAGAGGATCAAGATCTAAATCTAGTCTTCAATCTTTGCTCTTTCTTCCAATCTTGATTTTTGAATTTGAAATGCTCAATTATGCTCTATAGGTGTCTTTTCATGATCTTGTAAACAAGGTAAAAAATTTGACAATTTGACAACCTCTTCCAATATTGCTCCTCAAGGTGTCTTCAACCTAGATCTACAAATCACACACTAAAGTGAGGGAAACATATTGTTTTGTTAGTGGATAGGGGTTTTCCTTGGCCAAACCCCATCTTGGTAATCAAACCTTGAAATGAAATGAAATAGAAAGGAGGAATGATGAATGAACAAATATGCAATTTTGCAACTCACCAAACCCTAGGAACAAAAGGCTGCAATCTTGTATGTAATGGCTATAATGGATGTAGATATTGAATCTTGCTTGAATGCTATGGATCTCGAATTGAATGCTTGCTTGAATCATGAAACCCTACATCACAAATGTTAGCTCAAAAATAAACATCATGCATGATAAATTTGACATGATGCTTGATACTTGAATAATGCTCCAAAATGCTTGATAATCAACTCTTGAAGGCTCTTGTAAACACTTGAATTGGTAGAATTCTTGAATTCTTAGGTCACACTTGCTCATGAAAGTTGCTAGGAGAAAATGAGTGAAATGGCCTTGTATTTATACTTGTTTATGCCAAATTTCCTAAACTTACAACACTACAAGGTGACATCAGATCTAGGAGAATAAAATACCACCAAGAATTTGAATTTAATTTAGGTCTAAGCTAAGCTAGACTCATATGCCAGTTGGGGCATATGAGTCCCATTAGGCTAAGTTTGAGACACATTTTTCAAGAAAGGATTAGATTTATGTGAAATCTAGATTGGGGCCCTGAAACTTAGGTGGGACCCATACGCCCAAGGTGGCATGTGAGTCCTAGATCACTAAATATAGGCCATACAATCCAAAAAAACATGAATTATGATTGGATGTTGGTGGATTTTAGGATTATCCTTGGAAGGATGCATTAATTAAGGTTTGTGGATGTAAAATAAGGCCAATTAAGGCATAAATAAGCCCAATTAATTAACAAAAACCCTAGATTAGGGTGAAAGTGTAAAGGAACACTTTACAACACCTAAATAAGGCACAATTAAGTCCACTTAGTTCAGAAGGGCCCAAACAAGCGTGAAAATGTAAAGGGATACATTTTTCTACACTACATTTAACCCCCACTTTAGTGAGAGGAGGAACTTGCTTGAAACTCACACTAAAGTAGATGAAATAACATCAAGAGGGGTTCCAGTGTACCAATACTAGTAAGATAGGATGAAAATGATAAAGAGGGTTGCACAAGCCCCCAAGATCAAGATCCTATGGAAAAAAAACATAGATACAAAAGAACACACATGAAAAACAATGTAAGGAGAAATAAAAAAGAACAAACATACACTGCCAAAGAAAAAGAGAAAGAATAAAAAGGGGTGGATCGAACTTCAATCATTTATCTTGCATGTTGTGGATCATATCTAAGTTGTTTGTCGAAAAATGTGTGCTCACTCTAAGGTAAAGAAACTTCTAGATTTCCATTGGGTGAGTACCCAAAAGGGTGAGACACATACGTACACGGCTAGTATGCACTCACATAAGAAAGCAAGTGGCTATGGGAAAGTCACACCTAAGTTCGGATTCTCGTTTAACTAGACCAAAGCTATATCTCCTGATAAATTTGATAAGGATCCACACACCAATAAAATTTGAGCTTCATGAGGCAAACAAAGCTTCATATGATTGATACTCATGAACAAACAAGATGGCTCCATAGGCAAGACAGTGTGTTATGTAAGGTGGCCATATATGAAATTGTAAGGTACATTCAAAGGAATTTTTCTTAGTTCATGCAAGGTCTTAGCTTAGGGAACATTGTTCCTAATGTCTCCAAGAGAGGACCAATCGAAGAATATAATATTTTCAACTTAGCCCGGATGCAATGTGTCACATCAAGCCACTAAGAGGAATATAATATGCTAAGAGAGATCATGCTCTTGAGGGACATTACACCCAATGTCGCCACAAAGCGAAAGATGCATCACATGAAGTAAGAAGACTACACAATGAAACATGAAATGGAAAAGAACAATGCCAATGTATGCCCCCACTTTAAATAAATTGCTAAAAAACATGTTGTGAGCAATTGCTTTAAATTATAAAATGATAAATGCTAACAATAGAGAAGACATGAGAGCCTATTCGGAAAGCCGTATGCCAAGTCATATGTTTCCAAATGAAGCTACACCATGAAAAAGGAATGGGTTGCCCCTAAAATGAAACTCCAAACACATGAGGGATCCATGGATTCAGGGTCAGTATGTCTTTGCTATAATATTTTTAATAGAGCCCGAAACTGATATCATTCCCCAAATATTCATGAAATAGGAAGAATGACACAAAGGGAGTGAAAATAAAGAAAAATATTTTGGGTCAACATGGAAGAGACATAAATGTCTCAACACCTTGCGTCATCCCCAAAAGGAAAACATAAGATAAAGGAAAGGATTTTGGGTCAACATGGAAGAGACATGAATGTATCGACGCCTTGCATCATCCCCAAAAGGAAAAAATAAGACAAAAGAAAATATAAAATGTTTATGGCATAGAGAAGAATGAAGCTACAAATAGAGGATTGTCACAAAGAGAGAGAGAGACATCAAACAGAACAATATGAGGGATCACATTACACACATGCAATCACACACAAAACATGAAAGGAAAATAATGCAAAAGACTATTAAGGGACATGAGATTCAACCTATTAGCAGGTCATCCCCATCCCAATCGTGTTCATCATATACAAAAGGCGGATAACTAGCCAAAGGGACAATATCAAGTGTCAAGCTAGGGTCATTACCAAGTTCGACAATCTTCTTAGGAGAATTATCATTTAAGCTCATAGAAGAGGAAAACAATGTATTCAATTCATTATGCACCTCCTTGTCAATTTTAGCAACCTCATCATCGTCATCCAAATTAATCACAACAAGAGGTCAAATGATAATGTTTAAAGAGGGATTTATCTCTTGTCATGGTATAGTATCTTTTTGTTTTGACGAAGAGGGAGACTCATCGTGTATTGCTTCATTTGAGTTTAGATTTAGATTTTATTTGTTGTTTTCTTTATTTAACCTTCAAACAAGGGCACGATGTCTACACCTAAACTCTCTAGCATTTCTATTTCTTTTATTTTGATTTTCAAGTTGCGTTTGTGTAGGAGCGGGTTTATCAACCATAGGTTTCTTTTCTTCCCCAAGGGGAGGAACAAAAGGAGCCATGTAAGGTTGTTCAACCACTTTCTCTTTAGCTTTTTAAACTTTTTTTTTATCTTAGGATGCATAACAAGATTGTTTTCGTTATCTCTTGGTCTTTTGTAGGAAATAGGCAAAGGATCTATCTTAGGTTGGTCTTGGTTGTTTGGAATGTATTTTGATTCAATCATAATTTTGTCAAGGATAATAGGTTCAATCATAGGTTGAGGCATGCTTGTAAGGGATAGTTTTTCTATACATTTCACCTTAAATTTTTTATAAGATTTGAGAAAGAAGTCTTCTTGAGGTTTAATAGGTTCCATAAGCTTGGGCCAAAACAAATCTAATGAAAAGTTTCCATAGGAAGACAAAGGGTTAAAGCCACTATGGTTTACAGTGAAAATTCCATTATCAAGGGGAAACTTTAAGCATTTATGCGCAATCGACGGGACAACTTCCATGGAGTATAGCCATGGGTAACCAAGCTTCACATGGAATTGATATGACATGGATATGATGGAGAATGAGACATCTCATTTCTTCAGTCCTATTTGTAAAGGATGGGTGATTGATCATGTTGGTGTTTTTTAAAACCCAAGCGGATTCCTCAAAGCTTCTATGAATTTTCCATGTTCAATAATGAAAGCTTAGGAAACAATTGGCCAACTTAATGAGAAGAAGCAATAATGCTTACTCTCCTACACTTTGGGCTTTGCAAGACCCGGGAGGGTGATCCCATAATGTGCTTCTTACAAATAACTAAACAATCTCAAATACACATTGCATAACAACAGATAAGTTCCCCATCAACACTAAATAGATGATATCCTTCAAGAAATTGGAAATTCCTTCAAATATCCAACTCTTATCAGTAGATAACTTCAAACATAAAAAAGATAGGTCGATATGAATATTATTATGAATAAATGTTCTAAAAATAAAATGCTAAAGATGTGAGAAATACGACCACTACTTCAGTATCAGTGCCATATCCTAAAGCACAAAGTTAAATGAGAAAGAATTGAACTTTAAGGAAAATTTCATCTTAAATAGTTACAATCTATATGAATTGCATTATAATTCACATATCTATACCAGAGATCTATTGCTACTTATGAATCTAGCTACCAACCTACATGAGCTTACACAATAACCAAAGCATTTAACTGGTCCTTTGAACCAGAGCCACAATTATAGTATAATTCATAGTAAAGAACAATAAAAATCAACGAAACCAGTCTTTGACCAATACTTCATTAATAATCCATGCCACATATCACAATTGGAGAGAAAATAGACTCAAAAGATTGCCGTTTTCAATACATACATGCTTAAGAACCCCATAATTGACAAAATTCTCCTATCTAACTCTAAACTTTAAAACATAGACTCCATATATGTACTCTTTGTATTACAAATTTTGCACTCAAATTTCGGATTCAACAAAAGACCCTGTACATCAGCCCTGAATTCCCTTTTATAGAATAAGGGAGAAAAACAAGCTTCAGCCTAGAATGTACACATGTCCATATTTGATTGGACCGATATCTTACACATTCCCTATTGCAATTATATTTGTATTTTTACAATTGGAGGGAATGCATATTAGACAAAATTTATTTTCAATTACCGCGAAGATGAAAAAATTGCCTTCCAAAAGGCAACCTATTAAAAAGAAAAGCATATTTACTCATTGCAACACTTTATCCACCTCAGTAGTAATCCACATCAACAATCTGCCCATTGAGCTGGGAGAAGTATGTGTATATTCATTTGTAACTTCTAAGGCCAAACCTATACTATACTTGACCAAGTCATAATCCCCACCCTGGTACTCATATCCAAAAATAATTATTTCCACTTGAAAGCAATAACCTCATCAATATTTTCTCTATATGGTGCATATTTCACCATCATTGAAGTAGACTCCTTATCAAAATCTTCTATGAAACTAATAACAAAGGATAGTTTCTCAAGCGTATCATTCAACATACCAATATTTGTGTTCTTGCATATCTCATTTGTATGGTTTGATATGATGTCATTCATTTGGTCCTTCCAAGGTTGCAAAGGCTTCACCTCATCATAATTATGTTGGATATCTGGAAATGGTGTTAGGTCTACTTCATCATACTTGGCCTTTAACTCTTTGATCTTCATTTCCATAGGAGCAACATACCCTTGGAATTGCTCCATGATCTCATTAATAAATTGATAAATAGGAAGAACCTTGGGATACTTATCCTTCTGATACTTTTCTCCTACTGCCATGAACTTTAATTGCTCAGCTCTGGGACTCCACCTATCCAACAATGGGGTAGCTATTTCTTTATCTCTTGGGAACAACTCAATTTCTTGCAACATTAAGACATAACTTGCATGGACACTATTTCATTTTCCTTGGAATTTTCTATTCAAGTGTATCAATACAGTATCTACTATTATTGAATTGCTTTTCAACATTACTTCCTGGGACTGTTGCAACAATTCCCTATACTCCTCAACCTATTGAATCAATTTTTCCTTTGAAATCCCCCCTCCTAAAGTACTTTCTTTTTCAATTGCAATGGGCTCTTGTCCCATATTATATGGCACAATTGCCAAGGATTATCCTTGTGAGGGAAGTTGAGGCTTCTCCATTGGTGGGTCAAAAACATTGTGGCTAGAGCTAGCTTGTCCTTGAGACTTCCATGTCTCCATTTGTTGCTTCAATAATGCTAACTCAGTTTCTAGTTTTGCAACCCTTTGTTGACTCTTATTGTATTCATCAATAAGATAATTATATTTTCCCCTTAGAGTATCTCTATCCTTGGTCAAGTCCTCAACAGTTACCTTGGTGAACTTGGCAACATTCACTACCATATCTGCTACCTTCAATGTTGGGGTATCAACAAATCTTCTCACAACTATTTGGCACAAGGAAAAAATAGTCTTCTTGAAGTAATTGCAAAAGTATTTCAGGGGAAAAGGTTCACGCTCATTCTTGCCAATCATTGTCCTCTTCTTATTTTTTCCCATTCTTGTGGTTTCCAAATGAGGAATTAACAAAGAAGTCCTAAATAAACCCTTGGCATTTCTATACTCTTCTCTGAAGGCCTGAAGGTTCACAAAAATCATATACTGACTCCATTCGTGCATACCAATGTTTTTTGCAATTTCCTCCTTGGTTATCTTAACCATCTTTGTACCATCATATGCCCTGGAAATTCTAGTCACATGATCATACCACACTATAACATCCTTTAACAAATCAACATCCAAATATACATTTGGTACCACCAGATTTCCAAGGTCCAATATCTAAGGGTTACATAGAGGAGCACATAAATTCCTATTCCCAAATCAATTGAAAAATAATTGCCAACCTATATATGACACCTCAACATCTCGAATTGCACATTTTAGTTATCCCTTCTAAAACTTGGGGCCCATAAAAAAAATCCTTTCCCTCAAGTTTTTTATTGGTAGAGGGTTTCAATAAGTCTATGACATTCTGAGAAAAGGACCTAGTGGGATTTTCAAAGCCAAAACTTCAGGATTTGGGTACCATTGCACAAGACAGATTAAAGTTCGAGCTAGGGTTTTGAAGTACTATAAATTTTATGGGGTTTAACCTCTAGCTTATGCTGGGTGAAAATTATGTGATCAACTTTTTGATAGATTACACAACCTAGAATTCAACCACAACTATGTGAGATATAATCTCTCCTCTCAGAAAGGGGAGGTGCCCTTCTTACTGCTAAGAGAAGCTATGGTAAAAACTAATAAAGTATTTACACAATGCACACTACACTTACAAAATAGGGGGGTGTTACATTCATGCTTCTCTTTTATTTTAGAGAAGATGTTTTACAATGCTTCACGATTCAAAAGTTCTAGATCTAATAACTGAAATGTAACAAAAAGAAATAAATCCAATATTTCTATCTTATCAAAGCAAAGCATAGAAATACCAGATGTGATTGATAATAAACAAAATAAAGGAAAAGGGAAATCTCATGAAGGCACAAAGTCATTTCGTATCTTTTTCAATGTTGGATATGTAAAAGACATATCATTTGTTGCATTGGAAGCACAAAGTATTCTTAGATGCAATAATTATCCAAACAACATGAACGATTACAAGCACAAAGTCTTGTAGATATTTCAACCAAATTATCCAAACACAAAAGTAAATCCAAATAATAGATGCAACACAAAATTCACATAAATTACTTGAAGGCCTTCAAATACCATTCACTAATTACCACCAATCTTAATCAAATCAAAAGAGAATTGATTCCAACACAAAGTATGGCATGAAACTTCCTTCTTTATTGATGAGATTCAGTTTCACAAAATTGAACACAAAGTTTCAATGTTTGTTTCAAAGGGGCAACAATTCCTTGCAAAATACTAAAAGGTAAAGATTACAATAGGAGTCTCTCTTATTTATAGAAAAAAGAGAAGAGATAATCTAGGAAATTAGTGGAGTAAAGTTAGGGAATTAGATGAGAAAAAATAGGAATTTGACTAAGTCAAAGTGTAAATTTTCTTGGTGAAATTGCATCTCATATTTTTGATGTAATTACACTTCAAAAAATGACATTTAATATGTCAAAAACTATTTACAAAATCCATATGAGAATGCATCAAAATATTCAACGTTGGAAGATCAAGAATCTTCATGGTTCCTTGCTTGGGCGTGGAAGTCTTCATATTTCTTCCTGGTCTCCTACATGAATTTTTCATCCAGACCAATGGTCTAATCCACAATGGTGTGAATCATCGTGACAGATCTCTTGGAAGAAGAAAGAACCTTTTGCACCTATCAAGATGTGTCTTAAGGTTCTCAAGGCCGAGCCTGATATCACAAAGATCATTTATAGAGGCATCTGAAAAATCTGCACTGTCTACTTGACTCATGATGACCTCTTTGAAGGTCTGGGATATTTTTGTTTTTGGAAGGAAGATACGGTTTTCTTCGACAAGCTTGCATGAAAAATCCTTAACTCTTTTTTCAAGAATAATCTGATGTTCTTCCACATCTTCCTGAACTTGGTGGAGATCTTCTGTAAGAGATTTGATCATCTGGACACGATGCTTCAATGATTCTCTTACCTCAAGATATTTTTCCTTGTTGGGAATAACCTCGGCTTCCACTAGTTTATTGAGCTTTACCTGTTTCATTTGTGATCAAAACGACAAGAATTTTTCCATTTCTTTGAGCTCCTAGGAAAGGACAACTTCTTCTTTATCCAACTCTTATTTGAGCTAAGCTATCTGAGTAGCCTTCTCATTTGTGGAAATTATAATTTGAGAACCATGTTCTACAACTTTGTTGATGAAGTCATACAACACTTTACCTTTGGAAAAAAATCTCTCAGCCTGCTTGATAGCTGGGTCCTCAGGACTTACCATTGCCAACTATTGTGCATTATTGGAAGATCCTGCAAGCTTTCTAATAATAGCGACATAATGCTCTACCCTTTTTTTGTATAATTCAGGAGCTTGCTTTATTTTGTCCAATCTCCCTACCAGTATATTCAAAGTCACCTGCGCATTTGACTTTGCACTTTCATTAGTAACCTTATCGACCTAGAGTCTTGTTACTGTATAGTCCTCCATATTAACATCTCCTTCCTCTTGAGGTGGAATGCCAATATCTGCATAATTTTGACCTATTTTTTCAACCCGAAGCCATGAATATAGTTTTTCCTTCTTCTTACCCTTGGCTTTTGGAGGGGCTATCTATTCAATATCAAGCTCTTCTAAAGAAATCATTTTCTTTTTTTGCTTCGATACTTGGGATACCAACCACAGGGGAAGAGAGGAGGTAAAAGCTTCTTGGTTGACTGCAAGTTCTTTTGTTGACACCACTTTTGAAGGAAGGATGAGTATGGAAACAATTGGAAAAGTATTTGTCATTACTATTCTAGAAACCTGCACATTGACCTGATTCTGCAAAGAGTCACTCATAAATCTGTTAAACTCAGCTTCTGAATTGAGATCATATGATGGAGATGACAAGCTAGGAATAGATGACAAAGAACCTTATAAAACATCAACCTTTTGAATACTCATTACTGAAGGAGTATCTAGTGTGGTTGACACTACAGGGAGTGGTGTTGTGTCCATTGTGGGTATGGCAGATGTAGGAATAGGCAACGTGGAAAGAGGTGACGATGATTGGGGAAAATCTTCAACTACATGCTCAGGTGGAGACATAGCTCATTCTTAATCATGCTTGAGTTGTTGTTGATCACTCTCTTGATCCTCTTTTTCTTTCTCACCTCCTTGGTCACTTTTAGACTCATGTTCATCTTTGGAATGTTCTTCCTCATCGGCGTCTATTTCTTCTGAATCTTCATCTTCAATAGATTGATCACTTGTACTTTCTTCTTCATCAAAGTCTATCTCTTTAGAAATAGATTCCTTTCCTTTCGAGTGGGATGGTTCCTCATGGATGGCTTGAGCATCCTTCTTTCCAATAGTGAAATTAATCCTAAGGCCCTTTCTAGAGGAAGTTGGAATAGTTGTAGATTTATCTTTGGTGTGGGGTTCTTGTTGTATATTCTCTTGTGCTCTTAACTATTCTCCTTTAGAATTTGTTCTAAAAGTCTTCATCTAAAAACCATGCTTATGTAACCATTCAACAATGTTAGCCAAAATTGGTGCCAACCTTTCTCTGATGGAAACGTTCTCCTTCTTTGACCATTGAATTGCAAGCAAGGGTTTCTTGAAGATCTGTTGTTCATCATAAGCAACATTCAGGATGTTGCCAAGATTTGTGAAATCCTTTGGTAGGTCAGCAACACCAAGATCCGTGATCTGCTGAACAGTCAATCTGCATCAATCCATCTTATGAATAACCTCTTCGTCTCTGCAATCGGCCCAAATTTCCTCAAAGTGATATCCATGTTTCTGCCCCTTTTTTAGCCTCTTTCTGACAGCTCCATAATCAAAATCAAGTCTGTATTTGTAGGTCCTGATTATCATGATTTGCATCTCAACATAGACTGATTTTTCCTTTTGCACACTCTTGATGGTATATCTACCAAATTTCAATGGGAACTTAAAACCAGGTTTATGAATCCTTCGACATTCCTTGTGGACTAAAATTAACTGCCTACATAACTCCATCAATATCCACTTTTCTAAAGGATATCTAGGTAACATATAAGGGCAACTAGTGTAGTATCCTACCCTTATGTGAGTAAAAGTTGAGAATTGAAGATATATGCATTCGACCTTACTCACCACTTTGTAGGCCTCATCAGACACTCTCTTTTTCTCGAGAGTTAGGACAAAATTGAAAAGAAAAGGCACAAAGAAACCATTAGTGACCCTCCTAAAATGATGATGGATTTCCTTCAGTTCCAACTAGTAGAAGTAATTTGACACTAGTGTAGAAAGCCATTTCCCTTTTGTACATATACCTGGGAATTGTCTCATCATGGCTGCAACGTACACCAGGTAAGAAGTCATATAAAACTTCAAGGTGGTTGGTACATTAATCAACTGCTCATGAATTACATCATTGATCTGTTTGCCCTAGTCAATACGAGCCTTCTTCCTTCTTATGATTCAAATGTATTCTTACATCTAATCATGAAAATGAGATTTCTCTAGCAGTCCCTTCACTCTGCTCAAAAGTATTATCATATCTCTGATATCTTCCTTGAAGTCAGCTCGAGGAAGTCCCTTTTGCCATTTGGAGATAGTATGCCTGGGCTCTTTCAACCATTAACTATTTATTAGGTACTTAGCCTTGTTTGGATCTGAGTCATAGACATCTTGCATTGATTGTACTGAAATGTCAATGTACTTCTCCATTTGCGGTACTTTGAAGACAATATCAAATAAATCTGGATCTAGTCTCAAAACCTCATGTCCGAAAGAATCAATGACACTTATACTTTCCGGAATGTAGTGAGATGCAACTTGGAGGACAAACTCCGTGTGATGTGCATCAGTCGGGAATGTAGAGACAAGATGTAAGTTACTGTGCATGATAGCTCTTAGAGATTCTTCAAGAGGATTTTTCCTGGTTCTCTTGATGAAATTAACAAGGTCTTGATGGCCAACCTCGATGTCTTTGATCTCATCAACTTTGGAAATCACTATTGTTGGCGGATAAATGCCTTGGTATTTGTACTTCATCTTGCCTTCAACTTTTGAAGATGAAGGAGGCTTCTTAGCTGTCATCTGAGATTACTAATTTTTCATGCCTTGGCATCATGAGTTTGACTTTTTTGCATGAAATGTATAACTTGCAAAGTTTAAAATTCGTTCATATTTGAGGAATCAATATTCAAAACTTAGATTTCCATCGAACATGAATGGAGAAGAGTGAAGAACCAAAGTTGGCATAAAGAGAAAATATGAAAGAAAATAATAATGTTCATGTCTTGAGAACGTAGGGTATATTTCATTGAGGAATGAACACACAAGGGAGAGGAGGAGGCATACGCGTGAAGGGAGATAGTCAAAATGCGAGCAATACATGAAGATTCATGATAAAAAGAAGAACCCTAAGATAAAAATGTTTTGTCAAGAACAAGATGTATTTACAAACGTTTTCATCTTAGTAAAAGAAAAGAGAAAATTAATAAAAAAATGATGAATAAATGGTGACATACTTGGAACAAAAACCTAGAATGAAACCTTGTAAGATCTCCAAAAACACGAATTTGCAAGTGTATAATGGTCGTCCAACAAAGAGAGGTGAAGAACCAAAT
This sequence comes from Sequoiadendron giganteum, assembly GCA_007115665.2. Classification (NCBI taxonomy): domain Eukaryota; kingdom Viridiplantae; phylum Streptophyta; class Pinopsida; order Cupressales; family Cupressaceae; genus Sequoiadendron; species Sequoiadendron giganteum. The sequence continues at coordinate 155,244,895 of CM021103.1, forward strand.
AATAAGAATGAATAAAGAGCAATCCAAAATCACTTTTAAGTGATTATGAGTAAAATGGAGGACTCAAGTTGTGCATTCAATCAAGGCACAAAAGGTGGAGTAAACTAAAAATTGTAGTTGATTGACAAAAAGATGCCAAAGTTAAGAAAAAATAAGTCAAAGTCATTTTAGGTGTAAGGGTGCTAAAAATCAGCGCCCTTGCACCTAAGTTAAAAATCACTTAAGTGCAAGGGCGCTGATTTTTGGTGCCCTTGCACTTCCAACACTTACTCATTTTTGGTGTAAATAGTTAGAGCGTTGTTTTTAAGCTCAACTGTACTTTTCACTATTTTGCTAAGTATTAATAGTGAAGGCTTGCGAAGGTATTTGTGAGGCCAACATGGAGGGATTCTCGGATTGACTATCTAAGACTTTGGAATGCATTTTGAGGTGGATCAAAGATCACCTCATTTTTCATTCTTGAACATCACAAACTTAGGAAACAAACAAGTTTCGTAGGGGGGTTATTTGTGGAATGAGCACTACTAGTTTCCACAATAACAACTTAAAACCTTAAACACAGTAATTTCACAATTTAAAAGGTCTTGGAAATTACCTTTTTACAAGATTTGAAACAATTTTAAAGCAAATAAGCCAATGTGAGCTTTAAAACAAAGCAAAATGCAATTCATACATGCCTTCAAGAAATAAATAAGGTTTTCGAAAAACATAGAATGTGATGTATACATTACTTACAATTTTTCTTGTAGAGAATTGTAATGGTAGTTATATTGGAATTACATGATTTTTCTTGTATAACTTGGTGACTAGAAATTCTCCTTCAGCGCACAATTGTGCATGAAAATAGCAATTCAGGAAAATTTTAGCATTAAATTTGGTTGTGCAGTCCGAACTCCACAATTACTATTCACTCGCACGAGAGACAATGGCTATTATACAACATTAACACATTTTGAATATTAGCCGTCAATCTCAATCCAAGTAGACAAGAATAAGCGACTTAGATTGAGTCAATATGGTTTGAAAATTCCACGTTCACCTGCCAAAATTTCGGCGAATGGGAATCCACCAATGAGACACCACCTCAGCATGAGCGAGTGCCACCCCAGGTCACTTCATGTTCTATACCGACATCCATGCATCACTTTTTTTCATACCTCACAACATTATTAAAACTATTGTTTTAATTGTGCGAGGTCGGTGAGGAATGACCACGATTCATCATTACATGAAAGTCGTCAATCTCGGTAGCCTTCAGTAGGTGAACAAGGACTAGGCGCCATGATTGTAGGTGACATGTGGAAATATCTCACACACCTCGCAGCATATTTTTGACATCATCAGAAAACCTTGTGAGGCCAGCGAGGAATGATCAGGATTCAACCTATCCATCTGATGGTCAGAAAACCTGCACATGCAATAATTTTTATTCATAAAAAGGGGGACCAACTAGGCAGACAAGCCACAACCCTTAAGGTATGGGAAAAATAGACATAATTCTATAGTTGTGAAAATTTATTTGACTTGACATTAAGTGATGGAAAATTAAGTCCCACATGGAAAAACCGATAGGCCAAGTAAAAGGGGGCCGATAAAACAAACGACTTAAAAGGCTCAAATGACAACTTATGCAATCGAGGACCTAGAACAACAAGTCAAAACATGATTAGAATGCCTAGATCAAACATAAAAAATACCAAAGGAAAAGTATTTTTATGGATAAAACCCCAAACCCCAAAGTAGACCAATGGTGCCAAACACTAGGGAAACAAGAATGAGCACAATTGTGGAAAATTTTAAGAGCTCTGCCAAATCCCATCATAGGGCAAGCGAAACCATTATGCATCTTTATCCATGCTTTTGGTTTATCATATGTTTCTTAATAGATTTCATGCATGAGTAAAAATTATTCAGTGATCACATTCTCTCCATAGACAGGATCAATTAATATCCCATTAGTAGGCTTTTCATTGATTCGACCAGCTATGTAAAGAGGACCATCCAATGTATTTTGAATAATATTCGTAGATGAGAAAGAAATTTCAAGAGGCTTTTTAGTTCGGCCCTTATGAGGTTGAGTTTCAATAAACACAATCAAACCTTTTTTATAGTATCCATATCCATAGGACTAGTATCCATAAGATCCTGTTCAATGTTATCATCATTCGTGTCAACATTCATCACATCATTCTTTGTAGTTTCACTAGCTTTGACAAATGAAATATTATGTTTTTGCATAGGGTTGGTAAAGATTTGCAAGTTTTGGTTGGGAGGGGAAACAAACTTATTTCATTGATCATTAACACCTCCAATTGAAAGCCAATTGGAATCAATTAGGTCTTGCACAAGATGTTTAAGACACTTACAATGTTTTGTGTCGTGTCCATTTTGTTAGTGATATTGACAATAGGAATTTGATCTAAAGTTCTAAGTTAAACACATATTAGGATCGAGAGTTTTAATGGGAGGCAAGGTGATCATTTTATATTCTAAAAGTTGTGACATTATGTTATGGAGGGTATTAGGTAAGAGAGTGAATTGTCTGGCCGGATCCCCAAATACGAAAGGAGTTGTATTTCTTATAGCACCTACTTGGGTATCAACATGTTGATTGGTTTTTTGAGGGGGATTTAGTTGAAGAAAGTATTTATTCTATTTTATAAAAGGTTGATAATTTTTTTGGTAGATTCAGACTTCTTAGGATGGCTAGAGGTGGATTTTGTGTCATGACTACTAACTAAGATTTGATAATCATGAAGTGTAGTACACAAGTACATGAAGGAAGAAAAATTAATCATGGAAAGCTTATCTTATATCTTAGTTTGAAAATTCTCAATGAACATCCTTTGAAGGCGAGGTTCTATAATCTTTACGTCAATTTGGGAATAAAGCGATTGGTAACATGAAATAAAGACAATCATCTTTTCATCATATTTTTGCTTACATCTCATCAAATCGTCTAAGGTCATCTTAGGAGTCATATGCACTTGGAAATGGTTTATAAATGCCTCAAAAATTTCATTGAATGAATGAATTGAGTTATTTGGTAATGAGGAGAACCATTCTAAGGTGGTATCCTTTAAGGATCTAGGGAAAAGCTTAGCCAAGAGCTTATCCTCAAGAGTAAAGTCACTATATAAGGTGGTATAAGTGGAAACATGGTTAGAAGGATCTCCTTTCCCTCCATATTTCTCAAACCTAGGAACCTCTATACCTTGTGGCATCATTGTTATCAATATCTCCAAGGATAAGGGATTTATTTTGACCTAGTATGTAGGTTGGCCATTTTGATTTTGGTTTATGGTGGAAACTTTCTTTTGAAAGGATGAAATGGTTTGCACAAGTTGATTTATGATGGTGTCATTGTTTTCAGTTTGAGATGGAGGTGAATATGGTGGAGCTGTATATGTGTTTGAATGACAAGTGAATGGAATGATAAGGAGAGGTAAAGTGGTAGGAGATATGATGTGTGATGCCACAAAGGTATTAGGAAAGCTAATAGAAATACCCAAGGAAGGAATGACATTACTAGTAGGTTGCATTGTTTTTGTAACTTGAGGATTGGTATAGGTAGGAATAGAGGAAATTTTTGTAGGAGGAATTTGAATTCCTCCTTGGCTTTGGACTTTGTTCGAAGGTAAAGCACAACTAGTGGTTGAGGTAAGATGTTTTCCAAAAATCTGAACTATGTTACGCACGAGGTCAACTCCATCTTCAATTTCAATCATGTGATGTATGTTATCTATGATAGGGATAGTGGTGGTTGAAATGTTTACAGTGCTTATTTGATTTTTTAGGTTTTCTAAGTCTTCACGAATTTGGATTATGTTTTCTTGTGGAATACTAGCAACCATTGTATCGACGTTTGTCACACTATTTGAAGGTAAAGAGTTGTTAAGGGTATGGTCTATACCTAGTGAAATAGTGTCAAGACTAGTAGTGAAAGAGCTAGATAACCTAAGATCTACAATGATTGTGCTATTGCACGATGACATGAGTCTCAAAATTCATCTCACTATAGTATTAGCAATAGGACACCAAGTTGAAAATCTCATGCAAGGGACAATCAATGAAATGAAAGATGCAACAAACTCAAAATAAATGCTATGATCTAATTCTGATTCAAATGAAATTAAGCTAGATGCAATGAGACAAATGTAACATAAACACTATAAATTGAAACACATAACTAACAACAGCAAATAAAAACATAGAAATAGAGTTTTCAATGCTAAAAATGTAGTTTCAGAACTAAAACGGGACTAAATCACCCAAAGGGGCATATGAGTCCCAATCAGGGGTTTGAATGCTAGATAACAATCACCACAAAATACCCAAAAGTCAAGAAAAACCATGTGTACTATGACTAAATCGCCCAGAGGGGTGTATAAGTCCCAAATTAGGATTTTTGCACCATTTTCAGTAAATTCAATGTGAATGTTATGTTTTCTATTTTGGATGATGTCTAGACTAAGTGCAAATGCAAAGTTTAGATGAAATTCAATGATGAAAAAGACAAAAATGCAAACTATATGCACTTTTACTAATACAAGATTTAGAAACCCTAGACTAATGCAAGACCTATTGCAAAGTTAATGAAAGCTAGATCTAGGATGATGATGCACTCCAAATTGGAAATAAGGTGTTCTAAATGTAGGTTCACCAAAATGAAACCTAGAAAATAGGGAGTGTTTTTCCTTTTAAGAGATGAAGCACAAGGGATAGGTGCTTATTTTCTTCAAGTTTCACTAAAGGAAACCCTAGAGATCTCAATCCAAGGGTAGAATGAAGGAAACATATCTACTAAAGGTTTTATAAGTGTATGATCAAAGAATAAAAGGGGGTTCACCACCAAGCTATGACTTGGAAAGACAAGTAACATGAAAAAACTAATGATGAAACTTAATGCTATGTAAAACTCAAATGAATGACCTAGAAATGAATGCAAAATAGAACAAAAAACTAGGAAATTAGAAAGGCACACTTGGACTATAGAAGCTTGGAACAAGGTTTGAAATATTAAAATGATGAAATTAATGCACATTGGGACTCATATGCTAGGTTAGGTGTATCTGTCCCAGATTAGGGTTTCTGAGTTGAAACAAGAATCTAGTGATGACAAGTCTAGATCTTTAGAAATATGGAAAATTCACTATACTAGGACTCATACGCCAAAAGTGGTGTACCAGTCCTTCTTAGCTTTTTTAGAGGATCAAGATCTCAATCTTCTCTTCAATCTCTACTCTTTCTTCCAATCCTTATTTTCGGATCTAAAATGCTTAATTATGCTCTATAGGTGTCTTTTAGTGATCTTTTAAACAAGGTGACAACTTTGACAATTTGACAACTTCTTCCAATATTTCTCCTCAAAGTGCCTTCAACCTAGATCTATAAATCACACACTAAAGAGAGGGAAAAAAATAAATTTGTTAGTGGATAGGGTTTGCCTTGGTCAAACCCCATTTTGGTAATCAAACCTTGAAATGAAATGAAATAGAAAGGATGAATGATGAATAAACAAATATGCAATGTTGCAACCAACAAACCCTAGGAACAAAAGGCTACAATCTTGTAAGTAATGGCTACAATGGATGTAGATCTTGAACTGAATGCTTGCTTGAATCATGAAACCCTACATTGCAAATGTTAGCTCAAAAACAAACATGAGGCATGATGACTTTGACATGATGCTTGATACTTGACTAGTGCTCCAAAATTCTTGATAATCAACTCTTGAAGGCTCTTGAATTCTCTTGTAAAAAAATGAATTTCTATAATTCTTGAATGCATAGGTCACACTTTCTCATAAAAGTTTCTAGGAGAAAATGAGTGAAATGAGCTTGTATTTATACTTGTTTATGCTAAATTTCTCAAAATTACAACACTACAAGCCGACATCAGGTCAAGGAGAATATAATCCTGCCAAGAATTTGAATTTAATTTAGGTCTAAGCTAAGTGGGACCCATACAACAGTTGGGGTGTATGAGTCCCATTAGGCTAAGCTTGGGACACATTTTTCAAGAAAGGCTTAGATTTATGTGAAATCCACATTGCGGCCCTGAAACTTAGGTAGGACCCATAAGCCAAAGGTGATGTATGAGTCCTAGATCACTAAATCTAGGCCACACAATCTAAAAAACCATGAATTGTGATTTGATGTTGGTGGATGTCAGGATTATCCTCGAAAATATGCATTAATTAAGGCTCGTGGATGCAAAATAAGGCCAATTAATGCATAAAGAAGCCTAATTAATTTAAAAAAACCCTAGATTAGTGTAAAAGTGTAAATTTACACTTTACAATACCCTAAATAATGCACAATTAAGTCCACTTAGTTTGCAAGGGCCCAAACAAGTTTGAAAGTGTAAAGGGATATATTTTTTCTACACTATAGTATGTAACATGGCCTTGTAGCCGAGACCCATTCATGGTTTCATGGATCCATCCTTGCATTATTTACATGTTTCTTATTCTCCCTAAGTTGCACTTAAGGGGGGGTGTATATGTAATTAAATTATTAATTACACGTTATTAAGTTTACTTAGGTCCTAATTATCTTTTACCTTTAGGGTTTTATATATTTATTTATAAAATAAAGTTATCTCATATAATTAATTATGCCCAATAATATTATTTGTACATCTTCTGCAAATTTCTCTTGCATCTTTGTTTTTTTCTCCTTGTAGAAGGCTAATCCAAGTTTTGCAGGTGATCTTGGTTTTATGAAGTTTATTTGAAACTCTAACAATATTTTGGTGGAGAGAATATTCCATCTATTGACATTATCATATTGGAATGGTGTTATAAATACCCTTTCCTAGCCCCTAACCCTAGTTTTTATGCATCAAAGGAGCTATTTTTGGCATAACTTGGGTGTATAGTGTTAAAAATTGAAAAATGGGATATTGATGAAAAGATGGTTTTGCATAATTTTTAATGGTGTCAATATCATTATCATATTCTTCTATTGGCATATTTCATCACCTATTAAAGTAAGATCATTATTTTCTTCTTTTGAGTTCATAATTATTTGATTGTACCTTCAATTTTCATGATTCTTATGTTGTTGGAAAGTATTTTAGAGCTCTCTAGATCTATTTATATGCTTTTTAATAAAATCTTACCTAAGTGTTTAATTTAGTTTGTCACTATTTCAAATTCTAAGATTCAATTACTTGAACATCTTGACACTCAAAAATATATATTTTTTAACATATTTAAATGACTTCATTTGAGATGCTTTTATATGCACTAAGGTTATTGACCTCTCTAGTTTCATCATTTGAAGAGGTGTCATGGTTTTTTTTGTTCACCCTTTTGTGGTAATCCTTAAAAAGGATAATCATGAGTCTTAGCAAAATGGAATCCTAACACACCTTAGGTGGCTTACTATTTTTCCTTACCTTTATGGATACATATCTTAACCAAACACACTAGGGAGTAGATTAGATTGGAGTAATATCAATGATCACATTGTAGGATGCATTTTTTCTAGTGTTGATATTGACACTGTGTGTGATGTATCACATATTCATTGTCTCCACACACTTTGGCCTAGACTCTGGGAGATCCATGAAGACCCTCATATCTCTCCATTCTCATAGGGTCCTATTTCATATTGTCTCATTCCCCTTGATGATCTGCAAATAACATACTATTTGATGATGATACTTTAGAAGAGATTGATTATATCATAGACCTTGCATGTTATGATGGTTCATATACTTATCTCCTTATTCCCACTTATCTTATCGATATCAAATATCTATCTTATATTGTTCTTGGTATGATTAGTGTCATTACATTGATAACACTATTGATGTAGAGAAGTAAATTATTCACTCTTCTAAGAATAAATACTTGGGATTGATATCTATTAGACATGTCATCCTTAATTTTGGAGTCTCATATTATAAATTTGGAGGATTATTTTAATAATATTAATATTTTCTTTTGTGATAGAAAACATTGTTTTTATCCCATCATCATTGTCTTTGGAGTTTGTTCTACATAAATCTTCATAGGACTCTAGATTGGCATCACCTAATTTTAAAATATGGACATTTGAAAAAAATGTAGAGACACACATTTGGATTTGGATTCCATATTTATCTAGCTTATGAGAATGACTTCTATAATCACCAATGGATTTATGTATTTCCTAAGGGGAGAAATGTTTCTTGTTGGTAGTGGATCATATTATTCCTTCAAGATTCTCATTAACATGTGAGCTACTTATTTATGGGGGATTCATATCCCATATTCTCTCTATAGAAAAATCAATTATTTTTGTTGCAAGAATTTTTTGGGAGCTATGGAGTTCAACAATAGACTTAAAAATGGTATTAGAGCACCAATTTATGACTTCTTGTCTATTTTTTGAGAGATTTAGCCTTGAGTAAAAAATGGGCACATCTTGAAGATAAATACACATCATTGTTGAGTGCAACACATCCAAAACCCCAAGATCACTTGTTCAAATGCCAAAATATGAGCAATTGAAAAAATATATTTTAAGGGTTGCATAAATTTTGAGGAAAATCCATATAAATTTATAGATATGTATGGATTCATACAGTAGACTATATTTTATGCTTGATCACCATTTTTGCATCATTTAATAAAATGAATATGCAAGAATGACACAAAATTCTAGATTATTCAAAAAATATAGCAACAAGAAATTTGGTTGATGTTTTAAAATCTAAGGTAGTATGATTTTGGAGGTATTTGTTCACCATCACATCTAAATGGTAGTGGTGTTTTTTTAATTTTGCAGTCAACTCATGTTTGATGAAAATGCTTCCCATCACCGACTATTATAATGCTTTAATAATGACCTTTGAAATTTTTTTGGAAGCCATTATCTTTACCATAAATGATAGATCTAGTGAGAGATGCCCACCATAATTCACACATCTAATAAATCACCTCCAACAAATATAGCAACAACAAATTTGGTTGATGTTTTAAAATCTAAGGTAGTATGATGTTGGAGTTATTTTTTCATGATCACATCTAAATGGTAGTGATGTTTTTTATTTTTCAGTCAACTCATGTTCGATGAAAATCCTTCCCATCACTGACTATTATAATGCTTTAATAATGACCTTTGAAAAACTTTTGGAAGCCATTATCTTTACCATAAATGATAGATCTAGTGAGAGATGCCCACCATAATTCCCACATCTAATAAATCACCTCCAACAAATATAGCAACAAGAAATTTGGTTGATGTTTTAAAATCTAAGGTAGTATGATGCTGGAGGTATTTGTTCACCATCACATCTAAATGGTAGTGATGTTTTTTATTTTTCATTCAACTCATGTTCAATGAAAATCCTTCCCATCACCGAATATTATAATGCTTTAATAATGACCTTTGAAAAACTTTTGGAAGCCATTATCTTTACCATAAATGATAGATCTAGTGAGAGATGCCCACCATAATTCCCACATCTAATAAATTACCTCCAACAACCTAGTTAGTGATAGCTTGTAGAGGAGTAATGACTCAAATTAGTTAACCTATTAAAATGAGGAACCTACTATTCATTTAAAAAATAAATGAGAGGAGGAAATCTTCAATGAAAATTATGAAGAAGTGATCATGTGTGAGGTCAAGTGGGGGTATATTTATAAAGTATGGGATTTGGAAGGAATAGTGTCACTGGTTGGGAAAACACTCTATCTCAATTTTGGTGGTGGGAGAAATGCCTTTTAGAATATTAATAGAGTAATATAGAAGTGGATTAATGGAATTTCTTGAAACGTTGACCAAAACATACCCATCTCCACCCTCCACCTAAATGGGGTGGTATTAGAGAAAAAATCACTTCATTAATGAATTTTATCAATATTGAAGTAATAGTTAAAACTTCATATTTGCTTCTATTCCCTCTGATATGAGGTCTAACTATAGGAAGATAGAGATAAAAACTAATGAACCTTCATCATATATTCCCTCATGTCCTTATATGGGAGATTAAATTTCTATGATATCAACTATAGATATGTTATAAAAGTTGTTAAATGATACATTACAAAGAAAAAAAATAGCCGGAGGAGTCCCATTAATATGAAAGAATAAATATTAAATAGGTCAATTACCATAAATCTTCATATAAGTTCAAATCCCTTTAGATTTATAGGACCATTTGGTGCTCATTTCTATTCTAGGTACAATTCAATAAAGCTACATCACCATGTTTAAATTTAAAATTGGTACATATGTCCTAGATAACTATTTTAACCAAATATAACCATATTACATAGTAAAAATTTCTCTATATTTTAGAGATGAAGTGTTGGAATAACTACTTCACAACACATCAATATCAATTGGACACATATTTCTATGGTACATGGAATGGTCTCTTAGCATACCACCATTTTTAAAATTTTGTTTCCAAATTGGGTATTTGGAATTTAGAGGAAAAACTTGTTTTAAAATATAGGCCAAGGTTAAGACAACATGTCTAATTAGATATGATTATTTTTAAAGACAAAATATTCTAAGGCTCAAAATAAGCCTTAATTTAATCCCTCCAAAAAAATTATAAACTAAAATATGGTTCTCAATTTTATTCATAAAACAACTGACAAGTATTAAATTATCCAAATAGAGGAAGGAGAGGTTGGAGTGTGGGGCAAGGGTGTGAACAAGCCTAAGGTTTTAACACCTACAAGTGTTTGAGTGGTAGAGTTTGAGCCCTTCCCCACATAGGTTTATGTGCAAGTGGGTGCCCTCTTACTCCTTTAGCCTATCTCCATTTACCATTTTCCTTGTGTCGTATTTGTGGTGTGTTTGGTGGACTATATCTACCTTGTGAGTTTTATCCTAGTTTATTCTTGTTGTCATTTCTTGGTGTTTATGAGAAGCATTTTTTTGGGCTCTCTACTCTTCTAACATTCAATGATTGGGGGTTTATAACCCCCCAATAGCCCTACAAATGGGGGTTAATAAAAACACCTCACATAACCAAACTAATTCCTTCAAAGAAGCCATTGTAGAGCTCAAGGGTCTATAGTTCTAGAGGTTGTTAAGTTTTGTGTTATGGTTAAGTGTGTGGAGGATGCCCTTGATACCATTGGAGGAAAGGAAGGTAAGCTTCCCTCTGTATGCCCTAGAACATTAAAAGTCTCTCCCAATCTAGAAATGAAAAATGTAATTTTTAATGAAATGAATAGATTGAAATATATTGCTATATTTTTAGCTACCATGGACATTAACAAACTCCTGGCTAGAAAATTGATGGATAAATAGTTCTTGAATATTTGGAAAAATAAATTTTGCATTCAATTAAACTTTTTCAGAATGACTTAGCATGGTCTTTTCATCATTTTTTTTAAAGGATCATAGCATGTAGGAAAAAACCCTCTCAAATCCATACTGGGATATCAAAGGGTGTACATTTAGGGCTATATCTTGTTCACATGAGGCCATTTTAGAGGAATTCTTAGCACTCTCTTTCCCTAGGTGGGTGGCTATGAAAGATGTCCCCCCTAATTCTAGAAAGTCCTTCCCTTACTGCTAGGCCCCATTGGTGGCATGGTGTGGTTGGATGAAGAAAAAGATTCATTGCCGCACTTGGATGCCTATGACCTAATTTATCTTAAAATTGGATTCATTGATTGTATGAATTTGGTGAAGAAAAATGTGGATGTTGGCCCATGCATGGAAAATAATGTGGAGGTTGGTTTGTGCTTGCACACTAAGAGCAAGACAAAGAAGAGGGAAAACATTTCATTCTAGGAACTTGAGGATGTGGTAGAGATGAATGAAAAGGTAATATCTAGTAATCTAGATTCAATTAAGGTTCTTGATAATATGCTTTAGTTTGGGTTTGGTTAGCCTTTTGTGCTGATGTTTTGTTGTTGGTTTTACCGTTGGTTTTTATAGTGTTATCTTTTGATAGTTTTTTTGGCTTTTTTAGCCTGTGGGTGCTTTTATTTCTTTATCTTTAGCATCTCCCTTTCATTGTGCAGGGTTTCGGGGCCCCTTCAAAACCTTATTTTCCATATAAAAAAAAAAATTCTTTGCCCGCTAGAAATTTTAGGGGGTCTAAATGCATGTTTTTGGTGTAGAAAAGAGGGGAATATCTGAAAGAATTACCCTATTATCTAGAAGAAAATTAATAAAGGAAAGGCTAAATGTAATTTAGGTGAAAACCCTAGTGTTGACTCTATCATAACAAATCTTTCCCCTTGGCCCAAAAAGGGGGTTGAAACTAAAATTAATACAAACCCCTCGATGATCCATGTACAGGATTTGGACACTCAAGAAAAATATGATACTGTACCTAGATCTAAAAATCCCCAAGTGGATTACCATTTTGAAAGGGAGAATAGTAGAACCTCATCCCCAATCTTGCAGGCTCTAGATGGTGGGGGATGGCACTGGTGAGACCAAGTCCCTCTTGGTCCCCTCATAATTATTTAGATAACTTTAAAGAATTCATTTGGCATTCTCTCTGATGAAGGAGATACTATGAAAAAGGTAAGCTTTGGGAATGTGACATATTTATGTAGCTAGCTTGAAGCCTCCTCAATGCTCCCCCTTTCTTTGTCCCCCACCAGGGATATTGTTCTTATTAAAAAGTTGAACACTCAACAAATTTTCATGTATAAAATCATAAAATATTGAAGATAACCTCCTAAAAAGGAATGCCAACAAAAATAATTCTGCTCCTGAAGAGGTGGATTATAAAATAAAATTGGATATTCCAAAGGAATTTTGGAAGATAACCTTCAAATGAAAAATAGGATAGATAGTGGTAATTCGGTTAGGATGAATACGGTTTCATCCTTGGTGAAAGACCTACTATCCAAGGTGGAGGTTAATCACTTGATTGATCCCAACCCTCACTCTTCTAGAATTCTAGGGGAATCCTCTAGGCATGTTGAGGTTATGAAATTTGATGGTGAATCAACCACTATTACCCTTGGCTCTAAATGAACCTCATTGAGTGATAACAAGACATTTTTTATTAATGAAGTGGCATCTATTAGCCATGAGGCTACTACACCAGTTGGTGAACCCATAATTCCTCCCAACCTAATTAAAATTGTTGTCCCCAAGCAACAACTAGGGCATAGCATAAATCTTGATTTGGAATATGGTATTAATTTAGATAATTAATTACTAATAATTGAGAACCTTGGCCATCCCCCTTGGATTAATGTTGACCATGAGTTTGAGTTAAGGCTAAATCAAGAGTTTGTCAAAGATGAGAATATAAGTAAGCCTAGGAAACCTAAAGGGAATAAGAGCTCCAAAGACAACCCTAAGGACAACCTAGAGTTTATTAAAGACAAAGGTGATTTAGACAATGAGAATGTCATTAATCTATAGCTTGAGAAAACATAGAGGTCTAGGGATAGACTAGGAAGGCCTAGGAAGTATGGTAAATCTCTCTCTATGGGTAAGGGTGTAGTGTCAGAAAATGTATTTTTACACTATGTTTGGGTCCCTTAATTAATTATACTTAATTAATCCTCTAATTGGCCCAATTATGCATTTAAAAGCCTAATTAATCTCATTTTCCAAAAGGGAAACATGTATTAAACAATTGTAAACATTAAATTTCCTTGGAATTGGAGTGTCCTAGATTCACATCCTAGGAACCATTCACCCAAGGGTGAATGTGTCCCACTTGAATTTAGGACCCCAATTTTTAATATGTTTTTGGTGGCATTTTTATGATTCAAATTGAATTTGCAATTGTTGGCCTTTGATGTTTAAGTTTTGGGAAACTAGAAAATTACCTATAAATACAAGGTCTTTTTATCAATTCAAATCTTAGAATTTTCAAGAGATCAATTCCTCTAGAAACTATTATTATTAAAGGTGTTCAAGAGTAGATTTATCAATCATTTTTTTCAGCATTCAAGATCTCAAGCATCATGTCAAAGTTATCTTCATTCAATGCATGTTTTTGGAGCTAAAATTGTGATGTAGGTTTCAAGCATTTAAGCATCAAGATTCTCATCCAATCAAGCCATTTCATGCAAGATCAAAACCTTGGAGAGATATGTTAGAATTTAGTCCTCTAAGGATATCCATTTAAGGGTTTGGTGAGTTTCAACATAGCATTGTTCATTCATCAATCCTTTCATTCATGTTTTATTTCATTTCAAGGTTTAATTACCAAAATGAGGTTTGACCAAGGCAAACCCCATTCACCAAAAAGAATTTTGTTTTCCCTCTCTTTGTGTTTGTATATTTATAGGTGAAGAAGTATTGAAGATTGATCAAAAGTGAAAATTTGCAAAGTTTTGAAATTTTCCATCAAAGTTGTCAAGCCACATAAAATCACTTACATAATTTATTTTTGACTTTCCAACTATGAGATCCAAAGGAATTGAGAGGGCAGATCTAGGAGTAGAGGACTGTCAAAACATATTTTGGATCCTTGAAGCAAGACCCATTCGATCTAGGTTGAATCTATCCCAAGAGGACACTCAATAGAAGCTTTTGGTGACAAGTGCATAAAATATTACCCCGCTCAGATCTGTCAAAAGTTTGCTGATTCTATTAGTTTATGCTTTAAATTGATGACCCAAGTTTCACATTAAAAACTGGTTTATTTACTATTTTTAGTTTTCTCCCCAAAGTGTTATTCACGCATATTTACCCCATCCTCGATCATAAGGAAAACAACAAGATCTATATTAAGGTTGACTCACCTAAGGGTTGAAAGTCAATCTTATCCTAGGGGATATATTTTTCCTAATGAAATAAGGAAGATAGGTGCATACCCCTATTTCCCATCCATTTTGGAGAACACCTATATTTCCCCTTCATTTCAAAGGGTAACTTCGAGCTAAGCAAAAACAAAGGGAAAAAAACTAGCACTGATATCCAATCACCTACTTCCAAGAAAATTCAAGTAGAGGAAAGGATGCCAAATTTTTTTGAACACTTCAAGAGTGAAAAAAGTGCCTCCCTTATGATTGTTGGCAATGAATTTTAGTTGCATCTCTTGGAATGTTAGGGGACTGGAGTTCCCAGATAGGAAATACATTGTAAGAAGGTTTCTTAACCTTGAGAAGCAAAAGGACATTGTTCTGCTTCGAGATACCAAAACTAAAAGTTTCACTCTTGAGACTAATTTGAGATTTATCTTGAATGCATCTTCATTTTTCACCACTAACCATAAAATTGGTAGGGGAGGCATTTCCATTCTCATCTCCAATTGTTGGGAACAATATTTTACAAATAATGGTACCTCACCCTGCAATAGAGTAGTCTAGATAATTTTAGAGAAGAATAAAAAAAAAATTGGGATATGTTTAGTCTACGCTCCTAATGACCATAAGGAGAGGATAAAACTGTGGAAATGGCTTGCTAGCCTTCCAGATATTCCTTGGATCCTTGGGGGTGACTTTAATATGGTTGAAAACATGGATGGAAAGTGGGTTGGCATTGATATGTGGTGGAAAGCAATGAGAAGTACTATTGGAAAAGGCTAAAGGCCTAGATGAAACTCCTTGACCACATGAAGGGGGGGAAGGAAAAAATAAATTGGATTTGGTTTACATGGTGCAATGCTTAGAAAGGTGGCAAGAGAATTTATATTGTAAGCTGGAAAAAATTTATTCTAATAAGGATTTCTTCAACTTTCTCCCCAACAGTGATGGAAATAAAGTAAGTGTTTATCCTTACACCCTTTCAAATAATTATCCAATAAAGGAAAAAAAATTCAATAATAAAGGAAGCATCAAGGAGGATCAAAGGAAAGTTGATTTCATCTTCAACACTCAACTTCTTCTTGACAATGATTGCAAAGATGCCATCATTACTCTCAAATAAATTAATAAATGGATGTTAAAATACTCAAAGGAAATTGAAAGGGGGTAACAAAAAAATTATGGTTGGAAGAATTTTTTCCAAACGATATGTAAGAAAAGGGAAATGAATAAAAGGAAGGCAAAAAATGAGCTACAAGACTGATTATTCTTAGCTAAATCTAGGATCCATTCTGATCCAAAGGATGAGAGGTTGTGCATGGAGTTGAATCTTGATAAAAATAACCTAAGGAGAATTTAGGACCAAAAAATTCAAGGGGTGAAAGTGAGAGCCAAGCTAAACTTGTTAAACTTTGGGGATAAAGGATCTAAGTGCTGGAAATTTGGTTGTCATTTATGTCAAAATTTTAATTGATGTCAAAGGAGAGATTAGAGATACAATGGATTTTTTCTGGATGAGTTGGTACAAAAGGATGAAGAGAAGATCATGATGTTGCAATATTGCAATGTTTCTAACAAAAATGCAATGTTGTCATGAAACAAAAAAGGTGGACTCCAATTGTCTAAGGGAAAATTAGTATGCAGATTTGATGTGGGTTTTTTGAGAGCTTCACAAAGAAGTAATTTGTAGGTCTTGATGACAAGTGGTACACTCAGAAAGGATTTATTTGTGCTCTCGATTTGAACTAAGGTTTTATAGTAAAACCCTAAAGCTTGCAATCATGGTTTTGAACATACTTTATAATTTTCCGTTGACTATGTCTAGGCGGTTACTAGTTACTTGAGTTATCACTTAGTTCATTGTGTTCATTGAGTGACCAACCCCCTTGTCCTAGCCTTCAGGTTGATGGTTTGTGTGCATCACACAAACCCTTCACATCGATTTTTGCATTCTTGTGACCAAAGCCTTAACCATGATGTGTGGTGTTCCCATGATGAAGATCCAATGATGCACATTCAATGTTGAAGATTGAATGACTATCACCTTAATCCTTCACATCACGACTTGTATGCTCACCGACAAGTGTGTTTGCATGATATGTGATAAAAAGTGGAGATCAAGTGAAGTTTGATCAATGAAGCACCCCACACACAACAAACAACCCCCCAACAATCCCCCAAAACAGTGTACATAACAAGGAGCATGCACAACCCAACGACTAGCTTGTAGGTCGTGACCTGTAGCTAGATGCAAACCCATTTCCACCTAACATCATGTGCATTCTCCTTTTCACCTTAGACAATGTATTCCATCTGTATGCAATGTTCATAAATAATAGGCTCGTAATTATTTTGTTCATTGTTCATTGTGGCATGAAGACATAAAATCAAAAACTATAATTCAAAGCCGAAGATCTCAAACGGCTAAGTCTGTGTGAATAAGGGTTTCGAGAGGAAAATAAATCTATGCATAATTTTAATTGGTCTAACTACACAAGTGGCCAATGTAAATGAAATTTTTATTTGTAGAATGATAGCTCAGACTATGACAATGATTGAGATCAAAATTAGATCACATAATCAGGAGAATGCATTTAATGTATTCTAGGTTTAGGGTTTTCATAATTAAATGAATTGGCATGGTGTGTGTGACTCAATGAACAAGAAGCTTTCTAGAGAAGCTTGTGAGCGATGGAAACCCTAAAAAAACTTTCAATATTGTAAAATTTGAATATTTAATTAATCTAGACGATGGTGCATGGCTTGAGATAGGGTTTTGATTGTTAGTGAAGAAATGAGAAGACAAGACAATCAAAATTGTCTAAGTGTTGAGCAGTTCATGTAGCAGAGAGAGAAGGTGAGCTATATAGCGGATAGAGAATATACTTGTGAATACTGAGTGAAACCCAAAAAAAATATAGATCATTACAAGGGCTTTTTATTCAAGGTGCAGAGAAGAGAAGAGGATATAGAGTAAGGTGTAGAGTAGAGAGTGAGTTGCAAATATTACAATATACATTTGTGCAGTTGCAAATTAAGTTGCAACATTGAATTGTGCTCAATAGAACAAATTGTAATATCTTGAATTATAAATATGATTGGTGAGTGTCATAAGATATCTAGGTAGGTTCTTAGATTAGGGAGTGGGCATTTCCTTGGAGTGGGTTCTCCTAAAATTATGGGATTAGAGTCTCCTTAGGATTGGTGCCCTTAAACATTGTAATAGAACATTTGGTTGTGAGGCTAGATTAGGACAATAGATCATAGCAACATTTCTAACCATGTTTTTTCCCATCTTGGGTTTTCCACGTATATCTTGTGTTATGAGATTTTTTGTGTTTGTATATTCATCTCTCTACTTATTTATTAAATTTGCATAAAGGGATAAAAGGAATTAGTTTTAATTGATCTATTGATTCACCCCCCTCTCAATAGATTGTTGTGTTCCAACATAGTTCTTCTTCAAATACATTAAGGAAAAAATTGTCAATGAACAAATAGATCAATTATCAAATGATGACCATATTTTCACATCCCAAGAGGAAATTTTGAAGCTATTCTTAGGATTCTTTAAGAATCTATTCACTTCAAAAGGATGGGATGTAAGTAGTCATAACACCAAAGAGTACTCAGGAAATTACCCCTAAGAAAATATCTAAGGGTGATGCCTCCAAGTTGGAGGTTGTCATTTCTAAGAAGGAAATAAAAAAGCCATCTTCTCTATGAATAATGACAAGTCCCCTAGTAGTGATGGACTTCCAATGCAATTTTATTAAAAAAAAAATTGATTGGATATGTGATGATTTTATTATTTATACTTGGATGGGATAGAGAGAGGCTCATTGGGGAAATGCATAAAAAAGGCATCATCAAGCTCCTACCAAGAGGAGGAGGTTAAACCCTGATAAAAATTGGAGGCCAATTTCGTTACTAATGTATCATCTAAGATCCTAGCTAAGGTGATAGATCTAAGGATGGTCAATATCCTTTCTAAATTCATTAATAATACTTAAACTAGATTCATAAAAAGGAGATACATATTGAAAAATCTGATTACAAGCTAAGAGGCAATAGAATGGGGAAAATTCTTTACCCAAAATGCTACCATGATCCTCCTTGACTTTGAGAAGGCTTATGATAGGGTAGAATGGGCCTTCTTGAGAGTAACCTTGGAATCTTTTGGTTTTCCTAACAAGTTTTGCAATTTGGTAGACAAAATTCTAAAGGATTTTGTAGCACAAGTGGAGGTAAATGACTCTTTCCATAAAGAGTTTAAGTTGGAGAGGTCTATTAGGAAAGGATGCCCATTGGCTCCGACCTTCTTTATCATTGCTTATGATTCCTTGTTATATTTGTTAAGGGAGCACACTCTATATCCTAGGGTCAAAGGTATAAATCTCCTAGATCAAAGTGAACTGTTGAATATCTAGTATGCTAATGATATTGCTATCTTTTTGGAACTAGAAAAAAGTAATATAGATTTCCTAATGGAAAAATTAACCTTCTTCTATAAAGCCTCAGGAGAAAAATCTCCACTTCCAAATTTTTCATGTTGGGGTGGGAAGAAGTGCCACCTGAGTGGCTCAAGAAGTTTGAGTTTCAATGGGGAGGATCCCAAAAATAGGTAAGGTACTTTGGGATTCCTTTTGCTATCAGCCCCAATTTGAAAGAGATGTGGCTTTATATTAAATATAAAATTGAGAAAAAAATAGATGGTTGGAACAAACAATACCTATCATTGGTAGGTAGAATACATGTGTGCCAAAATATTTTATCATTATATAGTATCTATTTTTCATTTGTTTGGTTCTTTAGTAGCTACCAAGTCAATGAGATTCAAAAAAGATAAGGCACTTCTTATGGTCCGATGGAAAGGGGAAAAAAAAGGAATTTAGTAAATTAGATGTGGTACTGTCTTGAAAAATTACATGGAAGAATAGCCCTAAAAGATCTGAGCAATCATGGCATGACCTTAGCTACAAAATGGATTCTCAAGGCTCTAGAAGGTGATGAGCCCTGAAAGGTTCTGGTGAGGAATAATATTTTTCTTGCTATCCCTAAATAGGGTAAGGCTTGGAAAAACATGCATATTAGTTATATCCTTATCAATAAACATTCTATGTCCCCTAATGGCTCTCAGGTCTTTAAGAGCCTCTAGAAGGATTGGTAGATGATTAAACACAACGTTAAGTTTTATCAAGCTAAAATATCTGTCCAAGGTAACTTGAAGTGTCAACCACATATTTCCATATGGTGGAACCTGGAGCACGATAATAAACCCCTTGCCTTTCTATAGGGGTCATCTACCAAAAGTGGGCTTGATTAGGTATTTAATCATTCAAAGACATATTGCTTAATTGTCAGCTTTAAAGCTGGAGTGATCTTAGTATTGATTTTAACATTCCTTCTTTCAATACGTGAACCTATAATACCATCCTAGAATCTTTTCTTGATGATTTCTTTCCCCTATGTGTAGATGAGGATATTGATTTATTCACTGATCTGAAATTGGTGGAAGGTATTGCCCTCTCAGAGGTAAAAGCCAAAATAATATATAAGTTGTTAGTCAACAATACTTTTGTGTTTGAACATGTTAACATGTGTTGGGGAGTATCATTTCTTGACAAGGAGTGGAATAAGATCTTTAGCTGTATTTGGCATAATGTGTTAAAACCTAAGAAATAATGTTTCAGATGGATTTTTCTTTTGCATAAGATTCCATTCAAAATTAACAATAAAGATGTTGATATCTGCAAAATTTGTGGAAATCTTGAGTCTGCAATGCATAGTTTTTTGATTTGGGATAAAAATGGTAAGGTTAATTGGAAAGATGTGTTGATTAATAATAGAAAATTAAAAAATGACTATATGATGTTTTGGGATTATCTCTCTACTCAAATTTTGGCACATTTGAAAAGAAAGAAATGATGATAAGTTCAAAGGTTGTAAGAGTGAACTTATTGAGTCTTCCAAAATGCTAAAGAAATATGTTTTTTTTATAATGATCTATTAATTTGGGATAAAAATGGTAAGGTTAATTGGAAATATGTGTTGATTAATAATGGAAAATCAAAAAATTACTATATGTTGTTTTGGGATTATCTCTCTACTCAAATTTTGGCACATTTGAAAAGAAAGAAATGATGATAAGTTCAAAGGTTATAAGAGTGAAATTATTGAGTCTTCCAAAAGACTCACCTATCTCAATATTTTTTGTAGATCACTGTTACGATGGGGATCTGAATGGAAAAATTCATGAAACTGATTGGTGAGGATATAACAATTATCAACAAAGGGGAAGTCAAATATGGGAACACATGGCACCATAATCTTGAAGACTTGGAGACATTTCTTAAACCATTTAAGGAATTTCAAAAGGTTTTAAATGATATGGTAGGAAAGAAATGAGTAGAGACCAATGAGTTCCACCATACAAGGCTTCATGTGAATGAGAGCGTCAATCTAGCCAATGAAGAAGTCTAATCGAATGAGTTCTTATTTGATGGTATTCATCATTGGAATCTCTAACTTTCTAATATTTTATTACTATTATCCTTAAGACTGTTGTTATAATGCATCTATTTGTATAACTTGTATGCAATAATTTTTTTTAAAAGGGGTAAAAATTTATTAGAAAATCAAGAAGCACATAAAAGCCAATATACATCTAGGCCCCCTAAGGTAACCCCAAAAAGAGGCCATTACATATTCCTATCATCCAAAGTTACCCTTTCCAAAGTCACCTTACAATCTAGGGGCAAAATACCCCATTCCCTAACATCCCATTCCTCCTCATTCTCCAAATCCCACTTATCCAAGCAATCCACCAATCTATTCCACTCCCTAGGAATATGAAAAAAAGAGATAGACTGCAAAGAGTTGCATAAGATTAAAACTTGCCTAACCACCACAACCAGTTGAAAACTAGCTCCTTCCAACCTCTACTTGTTTAACATATCCACAACAATATGTAAATCATATTAAAAAATAATATGTATCCCATTGAGGGAGAACCCTCTTTCCACCACATGAATAATAGCAAGGGCCTCCATAATATTATTAGTCTTCTACCCTTTGTACATAGAAAAGAGAAACATGAACCATTTTTAAATCCTCCACCTTACACCAACCAACAGTAAGAAAATTGTCAAAAATAAGCTGAAGGTGAGGGAACACAAATAGGATGGGGAGGTTCCCATCCCACAAATCATGCCAAAAGAGAGCATCAACCCCTTTGTTACAAATTCAAAAGAGGAGCTTCTTGATAATTTGAGCCCCTCTTTTGAGGTTATCCCAAATTATAGACCCCTTCCCTGAGAGGGGATATTAAAGGACCTCAATAGAACTCACCCCAAGAATATACTTAAGAGTGAAAATTCTAGCCCAATCCTAGTCTTGAAAAGTGAACCAATGTTAATATAACTTGGTAACTAAAACCTGACCACTCAAACCCATACACTTGAGTCCAAGACCACTCTCCCATTTAGACCATCACATAGAGTCCCACTTCACAAGGCTCCATTTCAAAGAAGATAAATTAACAGTCAAAAGAAATTGATGGTCAAGGGCATCAAAATCCTTAACAAAGCACAGGGGAGGAACCTACACAAAGCACCTATAAATAGGGAGAGCTTGGGAAACCAACTTCAAAATAGTCACATGACCTACTGACAAAAGCCATTGACAAGTCCAATGACTAACATTCCCATGAAACTCATCCAATACATCCTACCAAGTATCTTGGAGATGAGATTCCACCGAAATGGGAATCCCAAGGTAAGACATTGGGAAATAGCCAATTTGAAACTAGAGAGTTTGAAAAATCCTATTTTGAATAACATGATGATTATTGAATAATAAAATTAAATACTTGTTCTCATTGATCTTCTGACCCAGAACAATCGAGTAGATATCCAAAGTCCTCCTCAAGTCATAGGTTCTTGAATCCGAGCCATTCCCATCAAAGTGGTATAATCTGCAAACTGCAAGTCAGAGTGAGGAGGCACACTACCACTAAACAATTTTGATAGATCACCATTAATAAGCACAAAAAAGGAGGAAGAAGTAACACAACTCATGACCCAATCAATCCATGTTCTACCAAACCCAAAATCTTGGAGAATTTTCTTCAATAAGGCCTATATAAACCTTTCATAATCCTTATCCATATCAAGTTGTATGAACATAGATTTCTCCTTGTAAGTCACCATAGAGTGAATAGCCTTAGTAGCAATCACAAACTCATCCAAAATTTGTCTCCCAACAGTGAAGCCACCTTGTTCTTCAAAAATCAAAGAATGGAGCCAAGGTTTTAATCACTCAACAATCAAATTAGTAATAATCTTATAAACCACATTACAAAGAGCAATAGGTCTAAAGTGATCTAGGTAGTTAGCTTCTTCCTTCTTAGGAATAAGAGCCAAAAAATTAGAATTCAAAGAATGCAACATTTTCTTGTTTCTATACGACTCATGAACAACCTCAAGAAGATCCAAATTGATAATTCCCCAAAAATCCTAGAAGAATTCAATAGGAAAGCCATCTAGACCTAGGGATTTCCTTTTTTTCATTTGGAACACCACCTTTTCCAACTCAAATAGTGAAATAGGATGCATGAGGTTAACATTCATCTCATTATAAACTAATGGGGAATATAATCCAAAATAATATTCTCCTCACCACCAGTAGAGATACCATCCTCAGTGATTTTTTTTTAAAAGAAATGAGAAGTCTCCCAAGAAATATCCCCCTTAGAGGCAAGAAAAACACCCTCCAATGACACCAAAGAGGGGATGAAATCCCTAATCCTCTTGATCTTGAAAAATTTATGGAAAAAGGTAGTATTATGATCTTCTTCCTAAAGCCAATCCATACGAGACTTATGCTTCTAGAAGATCTCCTCCTGTAACTCCCATTATTTGAGTTCCCTGACCACAATAGCCTCCTTCCTAACCAAATCATTAGTAAGACCATGATATCATATCTGATGAGTAAGAGTGTCAAGCCCAACTTGAGGCGACAATTTATTAAAGTGAAGGTTGCCAAAGCATTACTTGTTCCATCTCTTGAGTCTATACTTTACATATTGTAATATTTTTGAAAAGGAATACATAGCCCTATCATGATTAGGGTTCCCTTGAAGACATCACCCACTCATAAGATCATGAAGAGAGGGTACCCACAACCATATTATTTGGAACTTAAAGGACAAATTCCTAGAAGCTCTAAAAGAAACAATAGATAGCTTAATCAGCTAGTGATCAGACCCTTTCCAATCCAAAATCTCAGAACTAGTGGTCCACCTTTCACCAACCCAAAAATAAGAGATAAGAAATCTATCCAACCTCCAAAAGATAGCATTATCACAACACCTCCTATTATTCCAAGTAAAATTCCCATTACTCAGCTCCATCAACTAGATTTAGCAACTCTATATTATCTCTAAGAAGGTTAGTAGATAAAGCAAGCTTAGCATTTCCACCAAGTTTTTCCTCATGGAAAACAACCACATTAAAATCCCTAGCAATGATCCATGAGATAAATGGAGCCAAATACTGAATATACCTAACATGGCCCACAACTGAGCTTTACCAATAAGGCTAGGAGGAGTGTAAACATTGGTGAAAAAACAAGTTTCACCAAAATCCAAGCTAGAGGCAATCACAAACAAAGAATATCGGCCTGAAATTGACTAGAGAGGTACAATATTCTTGGGATCCAAAAAGCAAGCCACACCACTAGAATTACCTTGAGTCCCAATACACTAACATGAACCACGAGCCTAGACATAAGGGGATTTATTCAACATGCAATTCACATATAACTTAGTTTCTTGAAGAAAGACAATATCGAGACACTAAGCACTGATTATTTCATGAATAGCCTTTCATTGAGGGATGTTATCCATACCCCTCACATTCAATGAAATGGAAATCATTTCTAAGATTGATTAAAGTCGGAATCAATGGTCCTCATTGACCTTGACTCCACTAAATTCTCCCTAGTCAATTTAACCTTCTCTAGGTCCTTTTTCTGACCCACCTTAGAAGTTTTCTCCAAGGCCCCTGTTTACAAGATTTCAATTGTAAACCCAAAACCAGTGGGGTCCCACTACTCTTAACCAAAATATAGAGCCTCCCTTGCTTGAGAAGGAACCAATTCCACCAAAGTATCAATCCCTTGCAAGACCAAAGGCCCACTTGTAATAGGTTCAACAAAAATCTGAGATGGCATATCCCTAGTCATGTGCTCAATGTGTGCTTCCCCCAAAGGAAGACACAAAGAATCAATCCCTTTATCCCATGACAAATCCACCCCCAAAGACCTAGCCTTAGAAGAAAAAATCAAGTGGTATTCCCTCTTGTTGGGCCAGGTCCTCTATATCATCAAATTGATTAAAAAACCCATCATATTGCCTATCCTTCAAGGTTCTTTTCAAGAACCACCCTTTATTTTAGGACTAAACCATGATGAAAGCCTCCATGTCCATACCACAAATAGCCATAGGAGACCTCCCTTTATCATTCATAGGAATTGATCTAAGAGAAGAGCTAGCTATCCCGACCACTTGATTGAGTCGAGAAGAATTTCTTTGCAAGTGTCCATACTCATGACAAAATGGACATTTGAACAAGAGGGTTTCGTAATCCAATTGTTGAACCTAAGAGCCTAAACCAAGAAATAATTCTAGAGAATTTGACAAGGTTATTTAAATCTATTTCAACACAAACATGGGAATAAGAAAGAACCTTTTGGTCTATAGTCTATTGAGCCGAGCCAACCGACTTACCAAGAAGAAAATAAATCATATGCAGAATGTCACGACACCAAAATTCCAATGAGAGATGAGGGAGATGAACCCAGATGGGAACTCATGTAGGAAGCTCCTTTTTGAATTGAAACCCACAGGTCAGGGTTTCATGAAGAGCCCAACCTAATTGAAAAAGTAAGGCCCACCTTCAAAAGCCTTCATTCAATTTATTATACATGAGAACACAATAATGAAATAATTTTTGGAAACCACCTTTATCTTCATATCACTCTCAGGATTCTAAACCTTTCAAGCCTAAGATTCCAAGATAGGAAATGAGGTAAATCCCCATAAATTTACAAATTAGTGCATGATTACTCCAATAGGCAACATATTCTGCAATGGATTCTCATTGGATCACCAAAATAGGACACTCAAGGAATCTCTCCAAACACCCATTCATTTTTTTGAGCCTGGGTAAACCCCTCGAAGAAGAAGAATTATCACCAACTAAAATATTACTAAAGGACCCCATAACTTTTGCATGCAAAGGGGGAGATGGATCAACACGATCCATCCCATCAGAGAAAATAGATAAAAAAGAAAGAGTTCTAAGGAAGGAAACAAATCCACCAAGCATTAAAACACCACCAAGAAATGGAAAAGAGAATCCCACACACCAAATCTGCAAAAAAACAATCCTTAGAGGCATTGCAAACAACACCATAATCTTCACTCGCAAGAAAAAATGATATGAAGCACCCCACACACAACCAACAACCCCCCAACAATCCCCCAAAACAATGTACATAACGAGGAGCATGCACAACCCAACGAATAGCATGCAGATCACGACCTTCAGCTAGATGCAAACCCATTGCCACCCAACATCATGTGCATTCTCCTTTTCACCTTAGACAATGTATTCAATCTGTATGCAATGTTCATAAATAATAGGCTCGTAATTATTTTGTATATGCTACTTATCAAGAAATATGACAGATTATGTATAGTTGTAGTTGCTACATTTCCAACTTATGCCCTACTAAGTTAGGAACCATGATACTTATGCAATCTCATTTTGATGCACTATTTATAATACAAAAAATTATCAAAATAAGAAATTCTCTATCCAAAAAATTTCCTAAATAGTCTTTGGAATAATGGATTGATGGGCGATTAAAATATACAATAATGAATCATTATAATAATAAAAAATTAAAAGACAACCCTAGATAAAAATCTAGGCGAGGATTAAATTAAATCATGAAAAGTGTCCTCATGCTATACTTTGAGAAAAAAATTCTCATGACCTAAGAATATAAAAGCACTTGCATAAGTTTATATTAAGTGTAATAAAGTAAAAGGGGGAACTAATTAATAAATTAGATTATTTTCCTATTTTAATCTAACAATTGTGTGGTACAATACTACCTCCTACACTTTTATCTAAAAATAATATTACCTCCTACAAAACCTTAATCGAAAGAGTTAAAAGTGTGATGAGTGGTACATAGTTACTATTGGTACTTATAAAGTATTGAATATTAATTATATGTGATGAAACCACTTGTTTAACTCTTTTGAAATTTGGTTGATTGAAACTCTAGTACTTTGCCCATCCACTAGTTATTGAATATCATTGATCTTTAGGTAATATGATCAATGCTATTGATTAATATCACTATTTAATTAAGTAGGGGTTTGAAGGTAGAAGGTGATGAAATTTAATTTAGAATTTAGATAAGAGTGGCAATGTATCCTAATATTATCCATATCTATAAATATGTAGATTTATGGGATAAATTTAATTTGCATCCTTAAATATTCTAAAGCTATTAATTTAAATTAAAGGTTATCAATTTTGTTCATTATTCAATGCCAAGACATAATGAGTCTAAATTTATATAATCAAGTGTAGAAATAAAAGGTGTGCATGGCTCATTTTGATTAGCTATTGAGATTAGTATATTTTATTTGAAGGATTTTAAACAATTCTAAAAGAGTTCTCCTTAATAATTAATAATAATGATAGATGGATCCAAGTTGTTAATTAAATATGAGGTTAGGGCATGATAATAAAATTCAAAGTTATTGAGTAATACAATAAAGTTGTTGCAACAAAACCAAATGGTGTCACCTAGTGAACTCAAATGAATGTTTACAATTTGGTAGATGGTTTCATCTAGCATTTTGGTGATCTAATGATTCATTGATACCATTGAACTTGATTAAAATTTAACAAGTCAAAGTGGAAGAGCAAGGGGATATGTGAGGAACATGTCACATGGAATGATCAAATCCTATTGGTTGAAGTATGATCATATATAAATTTTATAGGGGTCGTTATCTATGGGAATTAATTAATTGCAAGGACCATACCATATTTTTTTATAAAAAAATAAATATTATGAAAATCCTCCCACATACACATATGCATACATATATAAATTATTTTATTCAATACATCCATGCTTCTTATATCTATGATAGAGCTAAAATATTATTCATGCTTATGTTAATAACATGATTATGGTCTTACATATTTCTAAATGGATTGATATTCATGTATATGTAAATTCATCTAAATTAAGAATCAAGTATTTTTTATAATATTAGATAAGTGTTGGGCATACTAGCTTGTATTTTATGTTGTAATTTTACACAAGTGAAAATTCTTCCCAAGACCAAATTTATAATAGCTAATCATAAAATAGAAATTTAAATATTTAATATGTTGCTGCTCAAGGTTGTAGATTTCCAAGTCCCTATTGCTATGTTGCTTCTTAATATTAGGATGTCAAATTTAGGGAACAAAATGTTTGACTCTTGATTAGATAAAATGACAATGATGGACCAATTTGTTAAGGTAGATAATGCATTTTTAAGGTTTAGTCTCTAATAGGCCAAGGGGGATATTCTTTAAGGTGCTATATCAAATAATAAATATAGGTAATAAAATTATATGTATTGCATACAACACTCTTATTTTTCTATTACTAAGTGCCTATATGTTGGTTTTATAATACAAGGGCTCTACACCTTTGTAAAGTATATGAAGAAGCATGTAAATTTTTTTAAAATGTGGCTTTGATAACTGATTATGGTATTGTAAACATCTAGACATGAAATTAAAAGAGAGAGAGAGAGAGAGAGAATTAACACAATCTAAAAATAAGAGTAATTATAGTTGTTTTGAGTATGTTGCTCATATGGGAGGTTGAGCATACATACGATAGGTACATTTATCCAAAAAGGGTAGCAAAGTCTCAATCCTTATAAACCAAAGAGAAAAAATTATCAAAATCCTCTTTATGACACCTTTATGAAGATAATTATTAAAGAATATGCATCTTAATTCCACACATGAGATATGCTCTATTCATGCAAACAAAAAATAAATAGAATTACAAGAAAAATTTTAACTAAAAATTTAGTTATGAATAACACTCAAATCAATAAATATGATTAGGATATCAATGATCAATATAAGTACATGCAATATTTATGGATATATTAAAAATACATCGAAAATACACCTTAAAATTTTCCTTTAGGATTATAAAGTAGTATCATCCCTTTAAGAAAAAACCTAGAAATTATAATGCTCAAAATGTACTAAACCTATTGTTGGAAGGAAGACTTATGGTCTATAGGATTTCTTTATTGTTTCAATATTTTAACAATTTTCCCTCTTGTATCTTGTTTGAAAATATACACGTATATTCCTTTCAACACCATCAAGAATTTTTGAAGGAAGAACCAAGGTGTTCTATGGTTGCATATGTTACCCATATCTTCTTTGTCATCTCCTCATGATCATGAACCTAGAACCATGCCCTTTATATTATAAGACACATGAATTTGTATGTAAATCATATCTTTCAAGGGTCCACAAGTCCAGATGAAGAAGAAACCCAATCTCAACTCAAAAACCAAATTCTAGATTACTAACGATGTTGTAAATGAATATCCATAAATCAACAATGATTTGTGTTGATTTGAATCAATTACAAGTGCACTCAACAATAAACTCAAATTGAAAACAAAGAAAATATCTTATTACTTGGATTTCATGAGAAAATAAATTACAATAAGGAAACTCCATTGCCATTCAACATCCCTCTTCCTTCTTCTTGACTCAATTCCTCTTGAACTTGCAGCCGGGTAAAAATACAAAGTTGTGTCACACTTTTATAAAGGAAACAACCAACACTAATCCAAATTTTAAACTTGAATCACTAAAAAGTGATATATGTTTTGAATTTTGAAATAATGTAAAATAATAAAATAATTATTTTTTAGTATATTTTATGTTTGTATTTTTTTGAAAAAATTAAAAAATTATTTGAATATAGTTTTTTATAAATTAACACTATAATTTAGTTGTTGATAAAATGCTGATAAATAAAGTTACACGAGAAGTCAATATTTATATAGTAAATTTTAATTTTTCTCCTTCAATCTTTTTGTGTACATTTATAACTTGAAAAGTTAGGGCATGGATATATTTTTTTCCAATTTCGATAATGTAGTAATGGAAAAAGTATCCCTTTTTCCTTACTTGATTTGGGAATAATCGTCATTGAATTAACTTAATTTTTCCTAGGTTTAATGTTGTAATGTGTTGTAACACATTCACATTGATCTTGGGCCCCCTTTTAATAAAATGTACCTAATGTGTACCCTATTTATGGTGTTTTAAAGTGTTGTAACACACTTCCACACTTATATAGGGCCCTCTTAATTAATTGTGGTTAATTATATTTAATTGGCCCTTTAATTCAAATTCAAGCCTTATTCATGACACCTCCCGGGGATCAATCCTAAAACCCATAATTCATATTACATAACATTTAATTGGGAAAATTCAAGGTCCTAGAAATTGGTGCTAGGACCCATTCGCCCTAGGTGGCGAATGGGTCCTCCCTCTATAGAACCCCCCTTTATCAACATGTTTCACATGTGTTTTTAGTGTTCTTTCATTCCTCAAAGGCAAGGTCCTAGAAAATAGTCTCAGGACCCATTCGCCCTAGGTGGCGAATGGGTCATCCCTTAATAAGGAACCCCTTTTTGAATTTCATTATGGTAGAATATTAATAATGTTTGTTTCCATATTTGGTGTTAGCTTGAATTGTTTGAATTTTCAGGTTAATCTCTTGATTTAGTATAAATAAGGGGTTAATTCACATTGTTTCTCCCAGAAATTCATTCTAAGTATCCAAGCATTCAATTTTTCAAGCACTAGAGAACTTCAAGATAATTTCAAGGAAAATTATCAAGAGTCTATTGCAGCAATTCAAGATCATTTCATCATGACGAGGGTTTAGTGCATTCCTACATGTTGTTGAGCTAAGATAGTGGATATAGCATTGAAGATCTACTTGCAAGAAATGTTTACATCTTATTCAAGGATTAAGATCTACATTATTCATGGCCACTACATGTTAGATTGCATATTTTCATTACAAGACAACATCCAAGGTATCAACATTGCATCATTTCATATTCATGCTTCAATTTCCTTACTTCAATATTTGGTTTAATTACCTAAACGTGGTTTGACTTAGGAAAACCTCTATTCACTAAAAATCAAAAAGTTTTCTCCTCTTGAGTGTTTATTTTTAGATTTATAGGTTGAATATCAAGTGGAGGAGAAATTGGGAGCAAGATTGTCAAAGTTGTCAAGTTGCAAAATTGGCCTTCATAGTGCAAGAACAAAGAATTGAAGCTACAAAATTAAGTATAGGTTTTCGGGAGCTGGCAATCGAGGATCTAAGAGTTCATACATCAAGTATAATAACCCATACCTCATTTTTAGAAACCCTAATAGGGACCCATTCACCAGTAAAGGCGAATGAGTCCTTTGTGCCCCAAAAACAAGCTTCTTGCAGCAAGGTACACATCATTCTAAGCTCTAAAAAATCCCCTCCTAGTTGTTGTAACTATTAGGGTTAGTTTTTGAATGTTATTTGCATCTTTTGGCCTTCATAATTGTAGTGATTTTGGTGGAAAATATTAGTGGCTTATCATTGTGGTCAATTCACTTTGATAAACCCTCTCTATTTCCCCACATCATCATTAATGGTGAACCCAACATATTGAATATTGCAATTTTCTAATTTTGGAAGTCTTTCATTGCATCCTAGGTTAGATCTTGCACTCATTTTTATTTCATTTGCATTGAATTAAGATCTCATTTATGGTTTCTTGCATTGCATTCAAAATTTCATCTCATTTAGGGTTTAGATTTGCATTATTTTGCATCTTTCTAAATATAAAAAATACAAAAACAACTTAGTTATTGTGCATATCATTTAGATCTCATTTATTTGCATTTAAAAAATTGCATTTCAACATAGGTCTTTGCATTCATCTTTTCATTGCATTTTTGGAAAATCTGAAACTGAAACTTGTTGCCTCAGGCCTGGAACTGAAAGATATTACTAAAAGCTTGCAAATCATTTAAAAAAAAGGTTTAAAAATGCCTAACAAGGACCCATTCACCCTTATTGGTGAATTAGTTCCTAGATAGGTCCAATTTGAAGCTTCTAACATCTTAAAAGGCATTAAAATTCACTTTGAATTCAACAGAAACATCTCAAAAAAACCTAACCAGGACCCATTTGCCCTTACTGATGAATGAGTCCCTGTTAGCTACTGATCTACATTTTCTGGAAATTAAAATCTCAATTTTAGGCTTCTATTTGCAGTTGTTACTTTCTTGTTTCAGTTTCCTAATTTGTTGTTTCATCAAAATCATTGCATTTATCTTAAATTGGTCCATTTCATTCCATTGTTAAAATTCAAAATTGCATTCAAACATTCCATTTTTAGTTTATTGCATTTTGTAATCAATAAATTACATTGCTTAGAATCTGAAAATTGCATTTCATTCTAGGTTGTCTCATTTCCCCTTTGCTATTTTAGGGTTTGCACACTAGGTTTGTAAAAATTGTATGAGATTTACAAATTGGCGTCCTATTAGCAACACTATTGTAAGATGAAGTTTGAGGCTCATGTCATCCCATAATATCTCACTCACCATGGATCTTGGGTTTTATAGCTCTCTTCCTGATAGTGTTACTAATCAACCCTCCATGGCTCATGATTTATATACTACCCTTCAAATCTTGCAAGATGTCCTAAAAAACTAGATGAAACATTCAAAAACTTACAAGCCCATATCCTTAGTGAGTGCATAGACATTAGCTTGGTTCCCATTATACAAAATCTAAGGAAAGTGCTTAAAACTGGAAATGGAACACAAATTGTCTATGGTCTTAGTCACTTCATTCATAACTATTGGAATAAGGAAAACAATAATAAAACACCTACCAGAGTCAATCTTTCTAGTGAAACTAAGAACGATGTTGACATGGATAATGATATGGAACCAAATCCCATAGATAATGTGGTAACATTTATTGAAGCTAAACCTCATCAGGGATCAACTAAAAATCCTCTTGAAATTTCTTTCTCACAAAATGACATACTTAAACATGCACCTAATGGCCCTCTTTACATAGCTAGCCAAATCAATGACAAGCCCACTAATGGGATATTGATTGATCTCGTATATGGAGAGAATGTGATCACTAAAGAGTTCTTATATGTACATGAACTATATCAAGAAATATATGAAAACCAAAATCATGGATCAAGATGCATAATGGGTTTTCTTTCCCTATGATAGGCTCAATAGATCTCCCTTTGTGGGGCCAAAAATGCTAATTGTATCATTTTCCATCATCCCACAATCGAACCAATTTCGTGTGAAGATAGGCTATCCATAGCTTCAATCCATGAATGTTGTCCCTTTGGTTGTGCATAAATGCCTAAAGTTTCCATTTGGAAATAATATATTTATTGTGCATCATAGTGGATTTAATCTTGCATTGGCCCGAGGGAAATTTTCATTAGATTTCTTTTAGACCGAGCCAATGGAACCTATCAAGCCTTATGAGGATTACTTTGTCAAATCATATCAAAAATTTAAGGCAAAGAAAATAGCAGAATTATCCCTTCGAAACATGCCTAAACCTATAATTGAAACACATATCCTTGATGAAGCAATGATTGAACCGAAAGCCCTTTCGAACATTCAAGAGCAACCTATATACGAGATCAAGAGATAACACAAAAAATCCCATTGTCTCTCCTAGAGTCAAACAATTTTACAAAGTCAAAGAGGAAGTGGTTGAGCAACCACCTATTGTTTCTTTTATCCACCCCAATGAAGAGAAGGAACCTATTATTGACAAACCCATTCTTACACAAACCCAAATCGACAATAAACTGAGATAAAATTGAAATTCTAGAGACCGTAGGCATAGACGATGTGCTATTGCTTATAGATTACACACTCAAGAAGATAAGAACAACATAGAAAATAAAAATCTGAACCTACCTGAAGAAATTCTTGATGATTCTATACCCTCGCCACAACATAAACAAGAACATTCCATGGACATTGTAATTCGACCTGCTATTGTTATAAATCTAGATGATGATATTAACATTGCAAAGATTGATGAAGAACCTGGTGCTTACATGAAAAATCTCCTAAAAAGAGTGTTGAACCTGGTGCTTCCCCTAATTTGACACTTTCTCTTGTCCCTTTAGCTAGTTGTCAACCTTTTGTTTATACAAATCGAGATGGGATGTGGATGACTTGCTTTAGTTTGATTTGCATGTGCCTTACTAGTCTTTTTCATTTTCATCTTTTCTTTATGTGATTGCATGTGTGTAATGTGATCCCCCATGTTGTTTCATACGATATATCTCTCTCTTTTTTTGTGCAGTCCTCTATATGTACCTTTCATTCTTCTATATGTCATAATCATTTCATTTGTCTTGTGTTTTCCTTTTGGGGATGGCGCAAGGTGTCAAGACATTTAGGTCTCTTCCATGTTGACCCAAAATATTTCCTTTTATCTTTTCCATTTTTCTTGTGTTTTCCTTTTAGGGATGACACAAGGTATCGAGACATGCATGCCTCTTCCATGTTGACCCGAAAGGATTTTTCTTTATTTTTTCTCTTTGTGTCATTCTTCTAGTTCTATGAGTATATGGGGAATGATAACAGTTCAATTCTCTATGAAAACATTGTAGAAAATACATACTAACCTTGAATCCATAGATCCCTTATGTATTTGTGGGGGAAACCCTTCCTTCCTATTTCATGATGCAACTTATTTTAGAAATATATGACTTGGCATAGGGTTTTTTGAAGAAAGCTCTCATGTCTTAGGCAAAACATTGGCTAATTTAAAGAAATTACTCACAATAATGGTGTAGCAACTAATTTAAAGTGGGGGCATACATCGATGACATATTTCAACATATTTCATGGCATGATTTTTCTTTTTTCTTGTGATGTGTCCTTTCTTGGTGGTGTCATTGGGTTTGATGTCCTCCAAGAGTGTATGATCTACCATTGTGGCATGAAGCGAGTGAGGCACCCCATGAGTGATGATCTTACACCCTTGATTTTTCCTCTCTTGGATAAATTAGGCACAATGCTCCCTAAGAAGAAGACCTTACATGAACAAAGAAAAATCCCCTTTAACAAAATTTTACAAAAGAATTTACAAAAAAATCATTACATTGTGGTGCCTTATCGAAGTTTTCAGGAGGATAACTTTGGTATGGTATAAGAGGCTAATATGATTCTCTCATTTTCCACCTCGTTGGGATAACTCACCTAGTGGATAGACTGAGGTTCCACTACCCTAGAGTGAGCGTACACACATATTTGGGACAACTCACCTAGTGGATAGACTAAGGTTCCGCTACCCCAGAAAGAGAAACATATGTTATAGACAAATAGCCTCGTTCCACATCACATTGGAACATTTGTGCTTGATCCTTTTCCTTTTGTTTATTTTTCTTGGCCTTTGACAAGGTATTATTATGTATCTTTTTTATTTTTTCATACTTAAGTGTCTTGCATATCTACTTTAGTGTGAGTTTGACATGGGGTCATCCTCTCACTAAAGTGGGGGAAAAATGTAGTAATGAAAAAAGTATCCATTTTTCCTTACTTGATTTGGGAATAATTATCATTGAATTAACTTAATTTTTCCTAGGTTTAATGTTGTAATGTGTTGTAACACATTCACACTAATCTTGGGTCCCCTTTTAATAAAATATACCCAATGTGTACCCTATTTATGGTGTAAAGTGTTGTAACACACTTTCACACTTATCTAGGGTCCTCTTAATTAATTGTGGTTAATTAGAGTTAATTGGCCCTTTAATTCAAATTGAAGCCTTATTTATGACACCTCTCGAGGATTTATCCCGAAACCCATAATTCAAATTACATAACATTTAACTGGGAAAATTCAAGGTCTTACAAATTGGTGCTAGGATCCATTCACCCTAGGTGGCGAATGGGTCCTCCCTCTATAGGACCCCCATTTATCAACATATTTCACATGGGGTTTTAGTGTTCTATCATTCCCTGAAGGCAAGGTCCTGAAAAACAGTGCCAAGACCCATTCTCCCTAGGTGGCGAGTGGGTAGGTCCTCCCTTAATAAGGAACCCCTTTTTGAATTTCATTGTAGCAAGATTTTAATAATGTTTATTTCCAGATCTGGTGTCATCTTGAAGTGTTTGAATTTCATGGTTAATCTCTTGATTTAGTATAAATAAGGGGTTAATTCTCCTAGCAATTCATTCTAAGTCTCCAAGCATTCAAGTTTTCAAGAACTAGAGAGCTTCAAGAGCATTTCAAAGGAATTTCAAGGAAGATTATCAAGAGTTTATTGCAACAATTCAAAATAATTTCATCATGAAAAGGGTTTAGTGTATTCCTACATGTTGTTGAGCTAAGATAGTGGATGTAGCATTGAAGATCTACTTGCAAGCATTGTTTACATCTTATTCAAGGATCAAGATCTACATTCTTCATGTCCACTACATGTTAGATTGTAGATTTGCATTAAAAGACAACATCCAAGGTATCAACATTGCATCATTTAATATTCATGCTTCAATTTCCTTATTTCATCATTTGGTTTAATTACCTAAATGAGGTTGACTTAGGAAAATTCCTATTCACTAACAATCAACAAGTTTTTTCCTCTTGAGTGTGTGTTTGCAAATTTGTAGGTTGAAGATCAAGTGGATGAGAAATTGGGAGCAAGATTTTCAAAGTTGTCAAGTTGCAAGATTGACCTTCATAGTGCAAGAATGAATAATTGAAGCTACAAAATTAAGTATAGGTTTTCAAGATCTGAAAATTGAGGATATGAGAGTGCAAACATCAAGGAGAATAACCTAGATCGTAGTTTCAAAAACCCTAACAAGTACCCATTCACCACTAAAGGCGAATGAGTCCTATGTGCCCTAAAAATAGGCTTCTTATAGCAAGGTACACATCATTCTAAGCTATAAAAACTCCCCTCATAGTTTTAATAGTTAGGGTTAGTTTCTAATTGTTATTTTCATCTTTTAGCCTTCATAATTATAGTGATTTTGGTGGAAAAACTTAGTGGTTCATCATTGTGGTCAATTCACTTTGATAAACCCTCTCTATTTTCACCATCATCAGATAAATAATAGTTTTAATTAAATATTTTAAAATGTGTGCATATTAAAACTTAGTTGTTTCTATTTGACATCAACTTTCATATTAATTATTTATCTAAAATAGCAAAAAAATTAAACCATCTTGATATAGATTCTTGTTTCTAGGGCATCATATTTTTTCATTTTTCTTAAAAGTTTCACTATTTTTCCTCGACATGGTAGTCAACCTAGTGTTTTGTGTTGATAACCTACATTTAGTAAAAATAAAAAGGAAAATATAAATAATAATTAAACTATTAAAATATATAAGTTTTTGAAAACTAAACTTATGGATCTATAAAAGGGTATTTTGATATTTTTATATTTTTTTTTACATGAGTAGTAGTTGTTGAAACATCAAGTTTTTCAAATAATTTTATTTTTTGGTAAATTGGACTCAAAGTGGCACTAAATATGCATTTAGCCAACAATTTTAGTTGAAAAAGTTGTTGACACAAACAAATTAGGTAGAATGAATCCTAAAAGATCATATGTTTGACCAAAATTAGTTTTTAGTTAAAAATACTTAATTTCACTTGTGCTGATAAGTTGGCCAAAAGTGTGACACAACTTTGTTCTTTTACCCAGTAACTGCCCAATGGCTTCGACCCAATTTCCTTCCTTTTCTCGCAACCTTCTTTCTTCATTCTATTGAACCGTCACAATCTCATTTCCTCTAATTCACGTGGCCTTCCTCTTGGTTTAAATTTGTCTTCATAAGTTTTAGTTGTGGCACCCACCATTCTCCCTATGCTGCCTCTAAACCAATCGATATCCCTTCCACTTTTATTTTCATTTAATTTTTTTTTGTCCTTTACTCTATTTTCTAAGCTCCTTATCCCTTCCTACATGCCTCCTCTTCCATTTCATCTATTTTTGCACAACCCAACTTTCATCCTCTAAGCTTTGTCTTGCATTAACTCTTTTGATCAATGTTGGCAATCTCTTCCTTGGTGTCTCCCAACTTGCATCAAATCGGTTCCTTCCTTATTTAATGCTTAGATCAAAAGTTTGGTTCTATGCAAATTTTGAAACACATTCTCCATTTAATGTCTTCCTCCACGCAGTCAGCCCGATTTGTGCAAATTTCTCCATTAAAAAATACTCCCTTTAGAAATTTAGTTTCTTCAATTTAATCTACCCTATATAAAAAGTCTTAGCCTCATTAAAAACTTTCAGTTTTAAAATGGTGCGGGCATAAGGGGTTCTACATTTTTTCTCTTTTACCCCGTGGCCTTCCTATCTCCATTGGTCGCTCTCTTCTCCCCTTACCGCCCTTTTGCTCATGTGCCAAACTTTGTTAAAATAAGATTATGTGAAAGAGGGAAGAAGAAATGTTACATCTCATTTGGAAATTAAATTGACCCAATTCCCAATAAACACATTCTTTTGGCATTGTTGCAAAGAAAGGAACTTATATTGATTTCCACACCTTCACAAGTAAGGGGCGCACATGGAATTTTAAACATTTTATATGCTATAAATAACTAGTTTAACTAGTTGAATAAACTCATGAATATCTCATGAATGAATATTCTCTCGGAAAATTGATTTCATAAACCATGCCAAAAAAGTTATAATAACTTTGCATCTCTACCATTTTTATGATGCATATTGACAAGAAGAATTCTAGTTAAAATGAAGCCCCCATCAAAACATATTATCCATACCTTATGTTGGAACCTTTGATTTTTTCCAAAATTTGAAGGTGCTATGTTAAGAAATTTCGATGCAACACTCAGAAACACAATTGTAAAATCCACTTCAGGAGCCTGATTTGAAAAATCATAACTTGAAGCCATGCAATTTCACACAAAATCACATTGCAAGCATGTTCAATTGACATATGGGAGTGTGCATGCCAATTTTCAGATTCATATGATCAATTTTGACAAGATTTCAAAAGGTCAAGTTGAAGGGTTTTGTAGAGGTTTTCTGTCTACACAGTAAAATTTGCCAAGTAGGTCAACTTTGGAGAACAATATTAAGCAACTGAAAAGGTTTCATGATAGAAAGATTATTACTCTTGA
The DNA here is from genome assembly GCA_007115665.2 of Sequoiadendron giganteum. NCBI lineage: Eukaryota > Viridiplantae > Streptophyta > Pinopsida > Cupressales > Cupressaceae > Sequoiadendron > Sequoiadendron giganteum. Next base: position 155,283,945 of record CM021103.1, read on the forward strand.
TTCTTCCCATTTCAATTTGCATCCATGCCAATTTTCAAAGCTTTGGGACATTGTTTGGTATTTTTCCAAAATCGAATCCGACTAGGTTTTACTCAGTTTGAAGATTGCACTTCCAGAATGCTACAAAAAGGTCAACTTCGATGTTTAATATATTTTAAAGGAAGAATATTAAATAGAAACCCATTAGCCTACATGTTCATGTGAGCTAAATGAACCAATCGCCAGGGTGGTAGCTTCTAAGAACTTGACTTGATATTTTTCCAAAAGGACAAATTGGCAAGTTTTAGTTCATTTTAAACAATTGCCAAAATGGTTGAATAAGAAACTTTGATTGTTGACAACTTTCAAACCCAATAAATTCATGCCAAACCATTTCACAATCTTACTCCCCTATCATAGATCAACATACCAGTGCAATTTCATAGCTCAAGGAGAAGTTTTGATCAATTTTCTGCATCGATTTTGGAGGCAAATCGAGGCTACTTGGTTCATTTTATCACAACATAATGTCAAAAAATAGATTTCTGATGAATACCCAAGTCACAAATGCATTTTAGATTTTGATGAGAATGGCTCAATTCACTGTACTTCAACATGCTGGGGGTTTACTGTTGATGCTCGTTTCATGAGTTGGTATTATGGAAGGAAAGAGAGACAATATTTCAAGATTATTCTTTATGTCATGAAGGCTTGTGAGGTAGGATAAGATATAGGTTAATAGGATAGATAGATAGTAGAAAGTTTCCAAAATGTTTACATTTCAAAAGACTATGTTGCAAGCATATTTTTGAGGAAATTAATGAAATATCTCTGATTCTGTGGCTCCATATTGGCATCAATTGCTTGTTAAAGTTATAAAATTATCTGATTGTCTCCAACTTAATGTTTCCTAGTTATTTAAGTTGATATATCAAGTATATATTCAATTTATCAATGTACATTTGTTTTACTTGAGTGATGTGATTATTTGGTTTCTTTAAAAAGAATTAAATTCCTTTTGATCGATCACAGTAATCTAAAAGTATTATTTGGATTAGTAAGAAGAATCATATAGTTAGGATTGACATTTTATCTCCAGTAGAGTTTGTCAGTTACTTCCCTGCACGATTATACAAGCTATAAACCAAAAAAGTGTGCCAATCAGTTTGAATTATTGCCAATACCAGCCATTCATTCTAGATCTTCACTTGACTCCATTCACCCAACAAGGAATTGGTCTTATTCACTTCACCATTTCATTTTATCAGATCTATTTTGAAAACCTCATATTTGTTAACTGAACATATTAATTTTCACTTTGATATTGCTTATACAATTTACACCAAATTAGGATTATATCTTTCCACTCCTAATTTCCATTGTGGTTAGATTAAAAAAATAGGAATCATACTGTTAAGTTTGCATCATTTGCATTAGGTACACCCACCTAGGTTTAGCAAAGCTGAGAGAGTAGAAGTTTAATTACATTAATTGGCCTTGTAAGTTAGCCAAAGACATGTCGAGATCTTGGAAACCTCTTATGGTTCAAACCTATGTTTTTGAGACCTAACAATTTGGTGACTCCGCTGGGGAAAACCCATAAAGAAATTTGGTTCCAGCCTATTCATTTATAGAGTTAATAAAGTTTTGAAATTGGTCTTCGATGAGAGGTTCATAATTGTGTCATTTGCACTCCCCATCCGAGTCACACACCTAACAGTTTGGTGACTCTGCTAGGGAGAACTTGAAGATATCCAATAGAAAACAATCTTGCCTTATAGATTTATAAAAGTAAATTTCACATTTGCATTCACTTGAGTTCATAGGGGATTCTGCTGGCATAAACCAAGAACAATATTAAAATCCATTTCATTTTCCTACTTTTGAGAAAAGTAGGTGGCAACTCTATTAAAAGGTGGTAGATAATGCACATACACTTTGGGACAACAACACTATTACTACTCAAAGATAAAAAGTTTCTACAAATTTCTTGTCAAGATGTCAAAAGAAGTAAAAAGGAAACAAACAATAAGAGAGTGTAAAGAATTGAAACAATAAAGGCTACAATTGAAGCAACAACTGATGCAATCGGGATTCAAATGTGTTCCAAATACATCACAAAATAGGCCATTCTACAAAAAGAATGAATACACAAATGCCAGTAGACCTTGGACCCCACAAGTGTCTGATAATACAATTGGAAATTTTCACAGTGGAGGTAATGCATATCATGCATAACATGATAGATATGCACCACAATCATCAAGACAAATAAATACTTATCCTATCCCTCCTGGTTAGAGATTAGTGAGCTATCAAGATCATGAAAATAATCAATATGCTGGGCACTATCATTACCAAGTTCCATGTCAAAATGTACGAAGCAAGATTATTCTACAAACATAAATTAATTTACAACGAGAAAATTTCCAGTTGAAGCTAGAAGATCTTGTAGTGCACAAACCACTTGATTTCAGAAATATTAAGGGTTATCCAAATCATTCTCCTCCCTTGAATATTAAAAATCATTTGCCAAAATTTAATGGATATAAATTAGATTCAGCGGAAATGCACCTGCAACAATTCATTGATTTAGTGGTGAACTAGAAAATCAATGGAGAGGATGTTATCATGAAGCTCTTTGTTCAAACATTAGAAAATGATGCTAAAGATTGGTTTTGTAGCCTTCCTTTTCTTTACATAACTTTATGGAATGATTTGGAAAACAAGTTCATGTACCAATTTAAAGAGAAAAATAAAGAGTGTCTTCAAAGGGGAAGTCACAGAATGTCAGAATATGGATTTTCTTTATTCAAGAGAACATTGAATATTTATATGCAAATACCTACTAATATTAGGCCTGATAAATCTATATGCATTGAAACATTCATGAAAATGTATGTGCCTAATTTAGACAAGTGATATGAGTCATGGAAACTAGTTACTTTTGACTAGGTGTATGAAATGATTGAATTCATAGAAAAGAAAAAGGCGTGAGGATGCTATCAATGGTGACCACAAAGGAAAAGTCATTGATGAAGATGGAGAAATTGATCAAATAATGTAGCCAATAGAAAAATTAGGTGCAAATGAAAATGATTCCTATGATAGGATGCATGAGGAGGATAAAGAAACAAAAGATCTCTCTTGCATAAAAAATTGTGACAGTGAGAGTAGTGCATGTTATGAGCGATCCATTGAATATTTTGATTATGAAGTTGAACCTTTGGATTTTGATCTACAACACAGTGATTTTTGAAGTTCTTATGGAGGTTTAGAGGAAGAGGCATCTCCAAATAACCAAGATGATATATCAAGTTGTGGAACAAATGACCGTGCTAGTAATGCATCTAATTTGTCATTTTCTGGTGATCTTGAGTTTCATTATGATGGATGAAAAAGGTGAAGAGTACATCAATGGTGAGATGGATGAAGAAGCTTGTTCACTCAGCAGTGAACAAATAAAAATTTGCTGACAATAGAATATCAAAAACATATCCATAAGAAAAATTTAAAACTTTTGTCTCCAATATGCATTTATTTTGAAAGTGAAAGCACTTTGTCTAGCAATGATGAGGGGACTCTTGCAATTGATCAAGATTCTATATTTTCCCCTGTTCAAGATCAAATATGTAAATTAGAATTGGAGATATCTGAGAAAAATATTGGTTTTCATATCATTGATGAAGCTTGTCCAATATTAATTGATTCAAATATACATAATGACGACTCTATGGATCAAAAATTCACGTCACTGCAAATTGATGATATGGAAGGAATGGAAGATGTTTCAAATATGATTGTCTCAGAAAATGTTGATATGAAAGATTTCTTAGACTCATGTGAGAAACAATCAGATGATGGAATGAGCAGCATGAAGGAGCATAATTATTCTTCTAGATTGCACTGATGGCCTCATAATGATTTCACATTTTCTATGTAGCTTTATGATGAAGAGAATATAGATTGCACTGATGGCCTCATAATGATTTCAGATTTTCTATGCAGCTTTATGATGAAGAGAATAATGAGTATTCTCAATTTTTTAACAATACATGATGGTGAGAAAAATAATGATAAATGTTGCATTGAATGTGATTATACTTTGTATGATGAAAATGGAAAATATTTGTCACATGATAATGGAATTTATGAGTTACAAAATGGACAAATGAATGAGAGAAACAATGAAAGTGAGGTTATTTTGAAACTTTTCAATGGAAGTGACATGATAGATTGCATAAATGTTCTCAAGAGGAATTCGATGAAATCATATCAGAATAAGGTGTATGATAGAGGAAAATAGGGTCCTTTTTTGATGGCCTTGTTCCATCAACTATGGTGTCATTTTTTCAAAACCATATAAATTTGTGACAGAAAAAGGTTTTGAGTTTACTGTCTAATAAGTAAAGCACTTGGTCTGCTCCCTAGAGATTTGAATTCTTGCTATGTCCACAAGGGGCATACATCCCTAGACAGAGCCACTATTGGAACCTTCAAATTTTTCCAAAATTTGAAGGTGTTATGTTAAAAGTTTTGATGCAACACTCAGAAACATAGTTGTAAAATCCACTTTAGGAGCCTACTTTGAAAAATCATAACTTAAAGCCCATGCAATTTCACACAAAATCGCCTTTCAAACATGTTCATTTGACATATGGGAGTGTGCATGCCAATTTTCAGCTTCATACGATAAATTTTGATAAGATTTCAGAAGGTCAAGTTGAAGGGTTTTGTAGAGGATTGCTGACTACACAGTAAAATCTGCCAAGTCAACTTTGGAGAACAATATTAAGCAACTAAAAGGGTTTCATTAAAAAACAAGTGGTACTCTTGATTATTCCCATCTCAATGTGAATCCATGTCAATTTTCAAAGCTTCAGGACATCGTTGGGTATTTTTCCAAAATCGAATCCGAATGGGTTTTACTCAGTTTGAAGACCACACTTCTAGAATGCTGCAAAAAGGTCAACTTTGATGTTTAATATATTGTAAAGGAAGAATATTAAATAAAAACCCATTAGTCTACATGATCATGTGAGCTAAATGAACCAATCCCTAGGGTGGCAGCTTCTAAGAACCCGACTTGATATTTTTCCAAAATGACAAATTGGCGAGTTTTAGTTCAGTTTAAACAGTTGCCAAATGGCTGAATAAGAAACTTTGATTGTTAAAAAATTTCAAACCCAATAAATTCATGCCAAACCATTTCACAATCTTACTCCCTTATCATAGATCAACATATTGTGCAGTTTCATAGCTCAAGGAGAAGTTTTGATCAATTTTCCGCGTCGATTATGGAGGCTACTTGGTTCATTTTATCACAACACAAAATATCAAAAAACAGATTTTTGATGAATACCCAAGTCACAAATGCATTTTATATTTTGATGAGAATGGCTCAATTCACTGCACTTCAACATGTTGGGGGTTTACTGTTGATGCCCATTTCATGAGTTGGTATTATGGAAGGAAAGAGATAGACAAATATTTCAAGATTATCCTTTACATCATGAAGGCTTGTGAGGTAGGATACGATATAGGTTAATAGGATAGATAGATAGTAGAAAGTTTCCCAACTGTTTGCATTTCAAAAGACTATGTTGCAAGCATAATTTTGAGGAAATTAATGAAAGATCTCTGATTTGTGGCTCCATATTGGCATCAATTGCTTGTTAAAGTTATAAAATTATCTAATTGTCTCCAACTTAATGTTTCCTAGTTATTTAAGTTGATATATCAAGTATATATTCAATTTAGCAATGTACATTTGTTGTACTTGTGTGATGTGATTATTTGGTTTCTTTAAAAAGAATTAAATTCCTTTTGATCGATCAAAATAATCTAGAAATATTATTTGGATTAGTAAGAAGAATCAAATAGTTAGGATTGACATTCTATCTCTAGTAGAGTTTTCTAGTTACTTCCTTGCACGTTTATACAAGTTATAAACCAACAAAGTATACCAAGCAGTTTGAATTATTGCCAATACCAGCCATTCATTCTAGATCTTCACTTGACTCCATTCACCCAACAAGGCACCGGTCTTATTCACTTAACCATTTAATTTTATCAAATCTATTTTCAAAACCTCGCATCTATTAACTGAACATACTAGTTTTCACCTTGATATTGCTTATACAATTTATACCAAAATAGGATTATATCTTTCCACTCCCAATTTCCATTGTGGATAGATTGAGAAAATAGGAATCATACTGTTAAGTTTGCATCATTTGCATTAGGTACACCCACCTAGGTTTAGCAGAGCCTAAAGAGTAGAAGGTTCAATTACATTAATTGGCCTTGTACATTAGTCAAAGACGTGTCAAGAGCTTGGCAACCTCTTATGGTTCAAACTAGCATTTTTGAGACCTAACACCTTCAAGAACATCGCCAATATCCTTCAATCACCAATAAAATGAAAACATGAACAAAACTGAGTTTCAATGCAGTTTCTTACTAGGAGCTTAGATTTTTCCAAGAATTTTTAAAAATGACCACACAAACATTATGCAACTTCCCACTAAATCATTCGGTCTTAGACTTCACAGATTTAAAAAAATTAAAACTTCACCAAATTTCCAGTCAAAATCATAAAACGGTTAAATTCCGTAAACTATTAATGGTTCAACTTCAAAACCTTCACCATCAAATTCAAAATACAATCTAAATTTTTCCTGTAAAATTGATTTTCATGAAACCTTACTGAAACTTCAAAGCAACGATTTTTTTTGGGTGACGCATGATTGTGTGTGGACCTGGATCCTCCTGCATCAACTATCTAAAGGAATTTAAAATCCCCCTATCTCATTGCATCCATGTAAAGACAATTTATATTATCCCAAGTTTTGTTGAGAGGTAGGTAGTGTTACCTAGTTTCTTGTAAAAATTTGATGGATGAATTGAGGTCACAAATATGTTGTGCAAGATAAGTGAAATTTTATGGAATAAGTAGAAAATTCAGTCTAGAGATTATCCAAAGGTAATTAATGGTTGGAACTCAACCATTGTATTGATATTAGTATGGTCATCTTCACCATCTAGTATTGTTAACACAAAAAATGGACCTTGGGATGGAAAATTATTTTAAGGTATGGAAATTCTCTTGGAGATTTTTTAGGGGTTAAATATGGTCCTTAATGGTGTTATTGGAGAATGTGGAAAGTGTAAATGGTAAATAGGATTAAATAAAAAAATAGTGTCAGGAAGGTGTAGGGTTTCACATCAAGACTTATGGCAAGGACTAGACATTGGGGTGGAGGTTTATAAGTGCCTAAATTTTTTCCATTTAGATGAAGTAGGTGAATGAAGTGATTGGAGGAAATTTAGGGAGAAGATGTGGAGTTAGAGATCAAGATAATATATTCAAATGAAAAATATGAAGTCTATAAGTTAGCTTGAATATCACACAAGAATAAATGACTACAAAAACAATGGAACACTTTGTGAGATCTCAATGTAAAACTGGAGGTGAGAATGGGATATTAGAATGGAAATATAGAAGTGCAACATAATTTCATAGAAAATGGGAACCAAATTATAAAAAAATTATTGGGGAGGTAGAATTTGTTGGAATGTGAGTTAAATTTTATTGTTATTGTAATGATGATGAATAGTCGGCATTGAGTGCCCCACTAGCTACATGAGTCAAACATTCCTGATTTGGAATTTTTCTTTGAAAAGGACTCTACAAATTAGATTTTTTATCTTATACAAATTCATTCTTTCTATACAATTTTATTATTGTTGTATTAGTGGATTTTTCCAAATTAATAAAATACTAAAGATCTTTTCCTATTGTTTTTTCAAGGTATGATTTTACTAGTTTTCCACATAAATATATATGCTTATTGTTTATTGATTTTATCTACTTATATTTGCACTATAAATTTTCACAATAATTGGTGTCAAAGTGATGTTTTTTGTGTAGAAGGTGTTTTTTGAGAAGTGAACAATGATAGGAAGCATGATTATCATATTTGAGGTGTAAAATTTTGGTGGTTTCAATTTCACTGTATAGAAGTTAAATAACTTAATATATATATATATATATATATATATAAATAAGACATATACATACATTTTATTAATTGGGATGGAAAAGATAACATGGTTAGAGAAACAATCCAATTATCTCTAGAAAATTCAGTACTATTTAATGTTGCAAAGGATAAAATTGCATATGACTCAAGTGGACTAAGCTCAAAAATTTGTATGAGATGAAGTCATTGGAAAATAAAATTATGTTATGTAAGATAATGTATAATTTGAGGATGCATGAAAATTCATCAATCATAAATCATTTAAATGATTTTCACACATAGAAAATCAAGTTGTCTTTAGTGAAGGTGAAAATTGAAGAAGAGGATAAGTCAATAATATTATTGTGCTCATTTATTTAAATTTGGGATCAACTGGTTATGGCTCTTAGTAACATAGCACCGAGTGGGAAATTGGTCTTTAAATATGTGGTGGCTATAGTAATATTTTAAGGTTCAAGGTAGAAGAAATCTCAAGAATATTATTCTATTAAATCCCTAATTATAAGAGGCCATAACTCAAGAAAGAGGAAATACTAAGTGTGGACAAACCAAGTCCAAATCAAAGGGGAAAAAAGGAATGTTGGAACTCTGGTGAAAATGTACATGTAGAATGGGATCATAGGCTAAAGAAAGAAAGAAAACAAAATTATATTTCAAATACATCAAAGGAAAACATAGTAGAAGTTCAAACACCATTGAAAGATGGAGATGTATTGACTATTAATATGTGAGGCTCTTTACTTTATGTTTGGGTTGTTGATTTTGGTGCCCCCTTTCACATGACTCCACATAGAGATTGGTTTTATTTTTACCTATCATGTGATGGAGGTATGGTTTACATGGGAAACAAAAACCATTATGAATATATTTATGAAGGTGAAATAATATCAATATGTTTGATGGAATGATAAGGATTATTTAGCATTTTAGACATATACCGGGATTAAAGATAAAATTATTGTCACTTAGATTTTTTTATGAACAAGGTTATTGATTCAATCAAGAAAATAGTTGTATCAAGGTACCAAAGGGTGTGTTGGTTATTCTAAAGGGATAAAATGTTGGCAATCTCTATAGGCTAGCTAGAGAAACTAGTATTGGAGAGGCTATAGTGGTGTCTAATGTAGAACCAAACTCAATATCAACTTGTCATCAATGGATATGCCATATGAGTGAACATGGTCTCAAGGTATTAATAGAAATAAATATTCTCCCAGGTGTCAAATGTAGAGATTTAAACTTTTGTGAACATTATTTCCTTTGGAAAAATAATACATTGAGTTTTTCTAGAATTACTACCTAAAGCAAAAAAAAAAAAGAATTAAATCATTTAGATACTTTGGATGATCTTGTAACATCTATTGGAGGTTCACCATATTTCATTTCACTTATAGATTATTATTCTTGTAAGGTTGGATGTATCTTCTCAATAATAATTTTGAGGTTTTTTCTTATTTTAAGAAGTTTAAAGCTCTGGTACAGAATCAAGAGGGTAAGACTATAGAATTTCTAAGAACACATAACAAAGGATAATTTTTTTAGGATATTTTAACCCATTGTAGTGAGTATGGTATTGTAAGGAAATTGATGGTTTCTAAGACACCATAGTAAGATGACATTTTTGAACATATGAACCAAGCAATTATGTGGAAATCAAGATGTATGCTAAGAAGTACTATTTTGGAGTAGAACATTTGGGTTGAGATTATTTCTACTGTTGGTGCAATTAATTATTTAATTACACTTTATTATGTTTACTTAGGTAATAATTAGTTTACTTAATTAATAAGTAATCTTTATTTAGTTGAGCTAATTTTAGTTCAAAATTAGGTTTTACCTTTAGGGTTATGCATACATTTCTTTTATAAAGCAATTCATCTATTGTAATTTCTTAATTCCTGAATATAATTCATTTGCACATCTTCATGCAAATTGTTCTTGCTTTTTACATTTTTCTCTTGTGGAAGATATTTTCTAGTTTGCATGTCTGATCTTGGTTTCTAACATGGTATCGGAGCCTTGATTTGTAGCCCCTTTTTAATTTTTGGAGAAATTCATTGCAGAGCACATTCGAGGTTCCTCGAGGGTTTCATGCCTTGAGCTTATTTCTGGAGCATTTTGGATCAGTTAGACATTTTCATTAGATTCAGAGCATTGGAAAAATTCAGGATTGGATTTTGTTTCGTTGATTTTTATCTTTGTTTATCAGATCTATGAGGGTTTCAAGCTACGATAATTTTTTGCCAGATCAGAGGGTTTTCCATCATTTTTTGATAAATTTTGACCTTGATCTATCAAACAATGCATGCTAGTGCAAAACAGACCTTATGGGTGCGCTAAGAAGGCCCAAAAACCCTAATTTTCATATAAAATATGATAGGGTTTGCTGAAAATTGATTTTTTAGTTTTTTGGGGATTTCCAAAAACATTGCCAGAAAAATCCGTATGACAGTATGGATCAATACAGACACCTTGATTTTCGTGCCATATTTTTTGGTGCCTAGATAATTTTTTAGCAGCCTCAATTTTTGTGCCATTTTGTTTTAATTTTATTTCTCTCTCGATTTTTGTTTTGCCTCGATTTTCATGCCATGAAGTACAACTGAATATTTTATTAATTTTTTAATCTTTATATTAATAAAATATTTGGTTTAAAGCCTAAATGTGCCTTTTTATTAAAATGGTCGTATTTTGAGCATACAAAGTCCATTTTTTGAAAACAAGATACCATTGGAAAAGATGATTCCGAGCCTGATCTAGTGGTGGAGCTATTTTTTCTATATTTCTCTCAAGATTTATTTTGCAAGCCTTTGAAGTTAGATGGAGCAGTTTTTGCTTTGGAGGGCATAAATGTTTCCTCGGTTATCAATTTTTCACGATTCAAACGGCATCGAAAAGCTGATTCAGACATCTACACAAATCTGAGGTCAATTTTAATCATGGAGGCAGATGTGAACTTTGATTTGTGCATTGACTCTTTCTTATTATCATGCATTAGGTTTGCATTTTCTCTTTGATTTATGCATGTTTTGGATGTTCTCCTTTTACAATCATGGTGTATCGTAATAAATGAACTTCTGTAAAGTTCCATGAGGGGGGCTTCTTTCATAATAATTTGATTAGAGTGTAGTTGCATTGCATGCACTTTGATCTCATCTTCATATTGATGACAACTCACATGAGTTGTATCTGGATTTTGTAGTTTCTTTTGGCCACATCTTTCTCATAGCTTGACACATTTTGGTTTGCATTGATTTAAATCTCAAATTGAGAGCCTATGCTTAATGATCTTGAATCACATCGGGTCACATCTTAGTTTGAGGGTCATTCATTTTATGGTTAATGTTCCAAAATCTTCATGGTACTTGCTCTTATGGATTAGTTTTAGTCACAGTTTGGCATTATCATCGAGATACACATAGCTTCCATATTCTTTCATCATATCATTCCCTCTTATGGGGGGCATCATTTATTCATCTACTGTTGCTTCATATATTCTAGAGTTGTTCCAGTTTGTGAGTTTTTCAATGTTGCTTGGCATCGGGTTTGTTGTTGCTTTATCATGATTCTACCTGAGTCCTTCAGTGACTCTCATATGGTTTCTTGTAAATAGAAGTATCTTTCCTTGCTTTCCAGATTCAAGATTCTAGTGTTACTCCACCAGTGTTCTTCTAGTGCTTCTTTGTAGCAGGTCATCTCATTGAGGGGGCTTTGTCCCACTAGGTTTTCTCCTCTTTCCCATTCATTGCATTTGTACATGGGTACCTAACATGGACTAGTTTATGGGACCCATTCATGCTTTCCTACATTCATTCATTCATCCTAGCATTAGGTGCATGCTTTTTAGTCTCCCTAAGTTGCACTTAAGGGGGGTGTTGGTGTAATTAATTATTTTATTACACTTTTTAAAGTTTACTTAGGTAATAATTAGTTTACTTAATTAATAAGTAAGCTTTATTTAGTTGAGCTAATTTTAGTTCAAAATTAGGTTTTACCTTTAGGGTTATGCATACATTGCTTTTATAAAGCAATTCATCTCTTATAATTTCTTAATTCTTGAATACAACTCATTTGCACATCTTCATGCAAATTGCTCTTGCTTTTTCTGTTTTTCTCTTGTGGAAGGTATTTTTTGGTTTGCATGTATGATCCTGGTTTCTAACATCTACAACATATTTCTTGATTGATAGATCACCCACTACAACTCTAGATAATAAAATTCCTGAAGAAGTATAGACAGGTAAACCTATTGATTATTATTTTCTTTGTGTTTTTGGTTCTAGTGCTTATCCTTATATTCCTAAAGAGAATAGAAATAAGCTTGATGTGAAGTCCAAAAAATGTATTTTTTTGGCTATGTAGACAACATAAAGGGGTACAAGTTGTGGGATATTGCTACCCATGAGGTCATAGTTAGTTAAGATGTTTATTTTAATAAAAAATCAATGGAAAGAGATAAATAATAGAAAATTATAGAAGTTATTCGAGTGGAGGTGGAAAAATATGAAGATAATCTTGTTGTACTAGATAAAAATAACAAAATAAATAACAACCAAATGAGCCATAGGGTGATTAATTACCCCTTGTAAGGAGATCCACTAGAGTATCTAAACCAATTGAAAGGTACTCTCCTACTTGTAATTCTTCTTATGAATTAATAAGAGGTGTTGTTGAACCTAGTTCATAGTAGGAAGTTTATGAAGCTAAATGTGAAAGCAAGTGAAGAGTTGCCATGGAAGAGGAGATGGAAGCTCTACATAAGAATAAAATATGGGAACTTGTGCCATTGCCTAAGGGGTTGAAAGATATTGGGAACAAGTGTGTATATTTAAACTAAAAAGGGATATAAATGATAGCTTGGAGAGGTATAAAGCTTGGTTGGTTTCCATGGGGTATGCACAAAATTTTGGTATTGATTTTGATGATTTTTTTAACTTTTTGTGTGGTTAAGTACTGGTAGAGTTATTTTAGCTCTTATTTCTAGTCTTGATTTGGAGTTAGAACAATTATATGTTAAAATAACCTTCTTGGATGGTGATCTTTCTAAGGATATTTCTATGTAGAAACCATAAGGTTTGGAGGAAGGATACAAGAAGAATATTGTTTTTAGGTTGAGAAAATCATTGTATGGGTTGAAACAGATGCTAGGGTGTTGGTAAAAGTGGTTTGATTCCTTCATGATAAGTTTGGGTTTTAGGAGATGTGAGACCAATCACCATGCCTAATTTCAAAGGTATGATTATGGTTTTATTATTCTTATTTTTGATGATGATGATATTTGGTAGTAGGTCCCAACTTGTACAAAATCACCCATTTGAAAGCTCAGCTTGTTAGGGATTTTGAGTTGAAGCTTAGGTAGTTTAAAATAGATTCTTGGACTAAGGATACACAGAAACAAAATAATAGGAAAATATGGTTGTCACAACAAAATTATATGGAGAAGGTTTTGGAGTGCTTCAATATATAGAATGCACAACCTAATATTACTTCATTTCTTATTCATATTAAATTGTCTTCAGAAGAATGATTTAGCATATAAGAAGAGAACACTTAGATATATCATGCACCATACTCATAAACAGTTGATAGTCTTATGTTTTCTATGGTGTGCACTAGATTGGACATTGCACAAGTAGTGGGAGTAGTTATTTTTTACATGGAAAATCCTACTATTGAGCATTGGACAACTATGAAGTGGATTCTCAGGTATTTGAGGGTCACTTCTAATTTTGCTATCTATTACAATGAGGGTAGTCTTTAGGTTAATTGATATGTGGATATATATTTTGGAGGAGACAAAGATAAGAGAAATTCCACTACAAGTTATGTTTTATCTTTACCTAGAGGTAAAATTAGTTGGGCATCAAAGCTTCAAGAAATTGTGGCATTTTCTACTACTGGATTTGAATATATGATAGTGAAACAAGCTAGAAAGGAGGAAATATGGCTTCATATACTTTTGGTTAAATTGTAGGTAAAGCAGTATAGCATGGAATTGTATTATGATAGTCAAAGTTCTTTACACTTAGCATGGAACTCAACATACCATGCTAGAACAAAGAATATTGATATTCAGTATCACTTTGTATATGAGGTGGTTGAATGAGATTAAATATCTTTGACCAAGATACAAAATGATGTAAACCCAATAGATATTATGATGAAGCCCATTAGTAGAGTGAAGTTCATTTGGTGCATAACTTCTCTAGGCTTTCATTTTACATGATGATTGGAAGCATTAGTATTGATCTTTTAGTATGAGTTATTTGAAAGTTAGAATTTCGACTTCAAGTGGGAGTTTGTTGGAATGTGAAGTCAGTTTTAGTGTTATTCTAGTATAGACAAATAGTTGATATTGAGTACCCCACTAGTTGCATGAGTTAGTTTATGCTCAGTTTGGATAAAGGAATGCTAGGGGGTTGCAAGGGGGTTGTTGTAGTCCCCTTGCCATGCCAAAGGTATTTTTTGGGACTTACTGGTTTTTGGAAATTTTGACAAATGTTCGACATGTAGTTGCATAAGTTACACATTCCTTTTTTGGAAAGTTTTCTTTGAAAAGGAGTATACAGATCAATTTTTTACTTATATAAATTCATTCTTTTTGTATTAATAGATTTTTCCAAATTAATAAAATATAGAATATTTTTGCTCATGGTTTTTTCTTGGTATAATTTTACTAAGTTTTCCACGTAAATTAATGTGTTTATTATTTATTTATTTTCTCTACTTATATCTAAATTATAAATTTTCACAATAGAAGTGAGTGTTGAACATCTAGAATATTGAGAGGGGGTGAATTAGTATTCACTAAAATTCATTAACTTCATCAACTTAAACATTCATTCAATGCATCACATTAAACTTGTAGTAATGTAAAGGAACATAGAAAGCATGCATCACATCAAAGAACACAAGAACACCAAATTTGCATGGAAAACCCAAAAAGGAAAAAACCAAGGTGAGGATTATCTCACAATATAGATATTGTAACATGTTACAAATTTTGATATAAAATGGTGGAATCACTGTCCAAAGGAGAAAAGCTCACTACTGGTGGCTCACTGCCTAGAATAGAAAGAGATAGAGAAAGGGGTGGCTCACTACCAAATATAAATTGCTAATAATGAATATGACCTATGCCAAAGATATAGTTCTTGTGAATCTCAAAATTTTGACTTAACACACTTCATACTTCACCACAATCACCACTCACACTTCTCTACACTAGATGTCACTATCTCACATCTCTTCAAATCACACAAGGAATTAACCTTGTATATATACTGCAACAAACCAAAACATCAATTAGGTCTTCCCAATAGATGTACCATTAATCCTCATAACTTGTCAGTCTAAAATACCAACACATACACCTTACAAAAAGAACCAAAGAGTGTAACAAATTAAGATAGGTCGGCATGACCTATAATTACTCTCATAATTATGCTCCTTACACAACTCAACTCCACACAACCTAAAAAATTTAGGTCGGCACCACTAATGAAGTAACAATAGAATGAACCACTTGTTCACTCATAACTTGACACCTAGGCAACCAAAACACTTGCCACTTGGAGAAAATGTACTAGCATACTCGATTACTTCTGTAAGCTGCATAACAAAATATTCATCTACAGTGGAATGTAGAGCATTCCAACATATACTTTATCACTACCACTCCGCCATTTTCAGATTGATACATTTCCAATATTATCTTCAACTACAAAAGATATCAAGTCATGAAACTTTGGATTTAAATTCTTCCAACATACACCAAAATTACCTCAAAACTACATAACTAGATTCTTCATGGCAAAGCAACGTGGACCCAAAAATCGATTCAATGAATACTAAACTGCATTTTGGACTTAGGCAAATATCTAGACCATCTGGTCTTCACTGAACCAACACTTTTGCATCTTTTAAATGGGTTTCCATCAATAATGGGTTACCATTAATGCCAACACCATATGCTCCTCACTATCCATCAATAATTCCATTCAACTCATGTTGCCAACACACAATATTCATAATTACAAACTTCTAACAATCTCCCCATTTTTCATTGATGGCAACACGATGTCAAAAACTCTTAAAATTACTCAAACTTTTCCCCCTTTGATACCAAGGGCAAAGGGGCCCTCAATATCAAACATTTTAGATGACATCTACTATTCTCCCCTTTTGAAGGTATATCTATATAATATGGGAACAACTCTCCCTTACTGCTTCACTCCTATACTCATCTCTTCTCAACAATTTACTTTTGAGAGACTCCCCATAATAAAGTTATCAAAAAAATTGAACAAAAATATACTACAACACTCTCTAATACTTTTTGCATATGTAGATTGCAATCAATAAAGCTATCTATACAGAAAAAATGTACAACTTAGTTTGAGGAGGGAAAACTACCTTGATTAGACAACCTCAATTTCATAAGGTGTGCCTCCATGTTGGTAAAATGTGTCTCAACCTTGAAAGTACATAAGGTATTGTTGATACATTAGTGAAGGGGGGGTCATTCCCCTTGACAAGGGGTCCAAGGGCCATGCACCCTAATGGGGGCTCGAGGGCAACACCCCTAAAAGGAAAAATTTATTTATATTTTATTATTGTAAATCTAGACTGTTCATCATTAGGTCTTAGATTTGATGGTTGATATTTTTTTGGCTTGACTTTCCCTAGAAGGAAAACCTATTTTATGAGGGAATTGTATTACAACTATAGAATATGGTGTATTTTGAGAGTCTAGTAGCGTCCATGTTGTACTTGGATCTTTGGTTGGCAATACTCCTATGAGAAGCTTTATCTACAAGGATATTGTAATCTTCATGGTTTTTGAATAATATACTGTGCGGCTTTTAGAGTGTGGGGTTTTTCTCTTGAAAGGGTTTTCCCCACGCAAATCATTGTGTTGTGGTATGTATGATATTTATATTTATTTTTGTTTAAGTTTATGTAACTAAAATGATCTATAAATTTTGTGCATTATTCCCCTCTCAAGATTAGTGTAGGAATTTATTCTGCTACCTTAGCTTCCTTATAAGTGGTATCAAAGCCCGAAGACCTTGGGTTTCAGTTGTGGTTTGTTGGATTTTTTGAACTAATCCATATTTGAGTGGGATCTTGTGCAGAAGATACTTTGTGATGTTGTTGTAGGAATTTTTATATATTAAGTTCATCAAGGAGAATAGAGGTGGATAAATTTTCTAGAAATAATTTTAAAATGTGGAAGCTCAAGATGGAATATCTATTGATAGGTCAAGATCTGTGGGATGTTTTTGATGAGAAGGTTTCAAAGCCTATAAATCATACTTTAGCTTCTCAATATGATTTTATGGACGGTAAAGCCAAGGGTCTAATCAAATTGTTCTTGGAAAACTCTATCTTAATCAATGTCCATGAAGAGACCTCTACGCAGAAACTATGGAAGAATCTTGGTGAGATGTATTAAGCTAAATATTTAATGAACACAAATTTCTTGAGGAATAAATTGTATTCCTTGAGAATGGAAGAGGGTGGATCAATTATAGACCACTTGGAAGCATTACATATTTTGGTGGATCAATTGGCATCAATTGGTGTCAAAATGGATGAGGAGGATAAATTTTAGATCTTTTATTATTCTTTGCCTAATTCATGGGATTCTCTTTCTATGGCTATTGGGAGTACTTCTATTATATTGAAGACTAAAGATGTGGTGGGTTCTTTTCTTTCTAAAGAGATGAGGACGAAGGTATCCATCAATGCCAAAGAGGCCCCAAATTTTCATGGAAGACCTAAGGAAAAATGAAAGAAGAATCAAAAGCTTGATAAATCCAAGTTCAAGGGGAGATCCAAATCTCTTGGAAAGTCCAGAGTTATTTGTTGGAACTACAATAAGCCTAGACATATTCATAAGGAATGCAAAGAAGAAAAGAAGAAGAAAACGAATATTTTTTATTCTGATTTTGAGTCTGAGAAGGAAGATGGTGATGCATTCATTTTAGCTTTGGAAACTTGTGCAAGTAATGATGCATGGTTAATTGACTTAGGTGCATCTTTCCATATGACCTTCAATAGAGATTGGTTTTTTGAATATGAAGAATTTGATGGAGGCAAGGTGTACTTGGGTGATCATTCTTATTTAAATATTGTTGGTCATGGTAAAGTTAAGATTAGGTTTCCTGATGGTAGAATAAAAAGGATTAATGGTGTGTTTCACATCCCTAGATTAGCACAAATTTTGTTATCTTTGAGAAAACTAATAGATGCAGGTGTAGAGGT